>CM021108.1:358220985-358402972 GCA_007115665.2 Sequoiadendron giganteum
TGATGTCTTTGACATACTTCACACATGCCACATAGAACCTTGCGAAGGACATTTTTCTACTCAGAGGACTACTCAGAAGGTCTTAACTATAGGCTACTATTGGGCTACACTTCACAAGGATTGTAAATATTATGTTCAACACTATGATAAATTTTAGTGTATGGGCCACCCCATATGCTCAAATGAATTGCCCTTGCATCCTCAATTGCCCATTGAGCCTTTTGAAAAATGGGAACTTGATTTTTCTAGACATGTCAACCTTCCATCTCAGGAACAAGGAATACATCCTTGCATGCATATATTATGTAACCAAGTGGGTTGAAGTTGTTGATTTGAAGCATGAGAGGGACACCAAGGTAGCTGCCTTTCTCTATTCTAAGATTTTTACCCGATTCGGTGTTCCACATGAGATAGTTACTAATCAAGGTCCACAGTTCACATCTGACCTCATTTCTTCTTTTCTTTGTGAATATGAGATTCAACATTCCAAGTCTTCACCTTACCATCCTCAAGCTAATGGCTAAGTTGAAGTCACCATCTGATAACTTGAGAACATTCTTACCAAGATAGTTTCCCTCCATAAAAGAGATTGGGCCATGAGACTTCCTAAAGCTGTGTGGGCCTACCACATGATGTGGAAAAACACTACTGGTTTGACACCTTACAAGCTTGTCTATGGCAAGAGAGTTGTTCTTCCTATTGAGTTTGAGGTAAAAACTCTTCACACCACACTCCAGCTGGGTATGAACTTGAAAAATGTACATTAATAATGAATTACACAACTTCACTCATTAGATGAACTTCATCAACAAGTTCTCTTCCATGCAGATATTGTCTAGAAACAACATGCTCTATAGCATGATCATTTCATTCGACAACAAAAATTTTAACCAGGTGATTGGGCACTCTTGTATGACTCCCATTTTAAGGATTTTAAGGGAAAGTTCCACACTCAGTGGCTCAAACCCTACAAAATTGAGACGGTCTATAACAATGGGGTAGTCAAGCTTTGCATGGTGGAATCCGAATGCATGGCTTTAGTTGTCAATGATCATCAGTTGAATTTGTATAAGAGGCCTATTTCTAGGGAGGAATTTGTGTCGAATTTTTCAAAGGAACTCCATTTGCTTGATAGGTTTCATGTGGTCTCTTCTAGTACCTTTTAGGTAATCTTCAAAATGTTAAGAAAAAAATGCAATAAAAGGTCCAACAATGAAAACCTTCGGACATTGTTGGTCAATTGATATATGAAAACCAGATTCCGATGGATATTGACTATAAAATAAACTTAGCAGGTGAAAAATGATTTTTTCGGTGCCTCCAAGTGGTGGTAGGTTGAAAATCGACATGTTGATGATCTGTTTTCAAAATGAAAAAAAACAAAATAAAAATAAAAAATAAAAAAAACAAAAATAAAATAAAATAAAATAAAGGCACACAACCTCACCTTCTTGTCATTTCTATGATAGGAATTTCTTGAGCAACAACTATTTGCTGATGGTGTGAGAAGACCGAGCCTTCATCTCAATTACTTGGGGTTTCCTCTTGTTCTTCTCTGCGCCCATTGCCATTTTTGGTCACTATCACCTCGTGGTGTGCTACATTATGCCAACTTCCTCTATGACTTGGGTCCTATCTTTTTCTGGCCAATAGCCTTTTCCACTTGGTTCCATTGAGAAGTGCTTGTTTCCCCAGTAGTTTTTCCAGCCCAACACTTGAAATTGGACACCTAGTTTATACCATTGATCTTACCATGTTCATTTTTCATGGTCCGCTCGCACGCTCCTGTCACCTATTTTCTAGGGTATTGTGCATTCTTGATTATCTCTTGACTGCACTTGTTTCTACACGTAGTGGGCCACCAACCGTACTCCACCTTGGTTTGGTTATTCATGCTATCTTGGCCACAAGATGTGTTTTTTTGCTACACTATCTTATCATCACCTTGTGGTACCTTCATTCCCAATGATGACACTGTCTGACTAGCAATTCTCAACACCGGCATCATTTTATTTCGATT
The DNA here is from genome assembly GCA_007115665.2 of Sequoiadendron giganteum. NCBI lineage: Eukaryota > Viridiplantae > Streptophyta > Pinopsida > Cupressales > Cupressaceae > Sequoiadendron > Sequoiadendron giganteum. The sequence goes on from CM021108.1 coordinate 358,223,006, forward strand.
CCATTCTCTATTCATTATGCTTGCTTCCATGTCACATTTTCATACCATCGACGGTTATTGGTAATGGTATATCTCAGTTTTTTTTCTTTTCTTGGTTATTTTATTTAATATTCTTTTTTTTCATTTAATGATTGGTGACATAACCATTAGATGGGTCACATGCTTAGCTGGGGGGTTGTCATGTCATAAGCCATGTCATTTTTTAAACCATCACATCATATCTTCACCATATCCTTCCAAGTACACCATAATCTATTATCACCTAACCCTGCTTATTTAATACCATCATTACTATTATTTATTGATGTAACCATAAGGTGAAATTAAACATTGCAACCCACATAAATTTAATTTCCTGTTAACCTCTTACCATTTAGGTTATAGTTGATAACTATGTATTATTCCCAACACTTGTCCTTAGTGGCAGTTTATGCATTTGTTAGCGACTTTCATTTGCACAGTTCTACTGGTTGCGAAAACCTCCTAGTAGCATCATGGTAGTAGAACATTGTGATCGTTTTGAGCCTCCAACTATGGAAGAATTGAGGAAGCCAAAGGCTATCGAGGCTTATAATATTTTTGAACAAGTAGGATGGGATGTGCATTTTAAATTGTTAAGGGGGTATGATGAGAGGATTTCATGAGAATTCACAATGACTTTCCATAAGGAAGAAAAAGTTAGTGGTTTAACCATTCTTTTCTTAGTGGAATTCGTGGCCGATGTTTCTGGGTTTCCACTCTCATGGGAGAAATATTTCCTTAATAATTCCAAGAATGTGATGGACCTTGAACCCTTGTGCAAGAAGTTTCTACAAATAGGGGAGTCTATTGAAATTGTCACTGGATAAGGTACAAAGTTATCTTCACTTCTATGGCCCTAGGATGACGTAGCAAGATTCATCATCCAGTACATAACCTATGAAGGTAGGTATGTATATATTTATGCTAAATATTTTTTACTTATGAATCATCTGAGATGGAGTATGCTTTTGAATACGCCATACTTTCTTTATTACTCTATAAATCAAATACAAAAAGCAGTGAAAAATGACATGAAAAATTCATTAGCTCACCATGGCCTTATCAAATTGTTAGTTGTAAGAATTAAAAATACTTTCTACTCCAAGGTATTGAGATTCACTTATTGATGATGATACCCCAAAAAAATCCATGGAGGAAGATTCTCCTGTCACTAAAAACCTACCTAGTACTTTTGAAAATGATGAGTCTGTAGGAATAGAGTCAAATAAGGATAGTAAAAATGAAATTTCCTCATATGATCATAGTGAAGACTCAAGGATAAAAGAACCCTTTTTTGATTCTTCTAGACCTTCAAAGAAGAGGGTTTCCAAGAAGGGTATCAAGAAAACCCTAGCCTCAAGTAGAAAACTAGCCAAAAGTTCCTATGTCACCTCTATGAGTGGCAAATCTGTCAAAACTAGCACACCAAACTGGAAAACTAGGGGTAAGCAAAAAAGGCATGGCAAGACATCGTTAGTCTCCCTTGGTTCTTCAAAGAAACAAGTATCAATTGCTTTTGGTGACAAAGAGAAATCTCCAACTAAAGAGAAAACCCCAACTAAAGAGAAATCCCCAACTAAAGAGAAATCACCAATGGCCACAATGTAAAAGTTGGAAAATATGGCAAAAGTAGCTAGCAATGTTCTAGGTTTTGAACAACCAAAAGAAGTGGATGATTGTATAGTCCTAGGTTCCATGTATCATAGAACTAGAAGGTCAAGAAATGCTTCTAGGGATCTACAAAGGAGTAACAAAAGGAAGACAAAAGAAGCACCTATTACTACTGATAAAAATGAAACTAGATGTGAGAAAAAGACCCAACTCCCTTGGTCCCATCCTTTAGTTTTAGAGTAAGTTTTGATAGTTATAGAGGAAAGAAAAATAATGGAACCCTTGAACGAAAATGCATAGGGTATGGAAGAAGGATTTGTGTTACATGGGGAGGATATTCATAATGACACTAACATTCAAGATTTTCACATTGAACTAATGCTTGAAGACATTGTCAACCTTGCAAAACAAAGGACCACATAATTGTCACCCCGAATGGAAGAAAATGAGTTGAATATGTCATTTGGTAATGAATAGGAAAATGTGGAAACACCTTCCACTGGAAGCCAAGAGGTAGGAGGAGAAGATCCTTTGTTAACAAATGAGGAAATTCGTGACCTACAAAACATTGTAACTAAGTTGATAGAGTAAAATCCTCTATCAAGAAAAGAAGAGATACAAGGTTTATAGAATTTGGTAGCTAAGTTAAGAGAGGAAAATCAAGCACTACAAAATTCATTGGCTAGGGTGATTGAGGAGAATGAAGCCCTTCAAAAATAGATTCATGATGCATGCTCCCTCGATTCCTCATAGACATAAGAGATTCGCCAACTCAAGGTATCACTTGAGGAGACATATGCCTCTAGTACATATCTCATGATCATTCAAGAGAATTAGAAGTAGATGCAAGAATTATACGAGTCATGGGTTAAAGAAGTCACTGACACAATGAACAAACTAGCTCCTTTTTCTCCTAGTTTGTATTTTATATTCTTTTGCATGAGGACATGTAAAACCCAAAGCTGGGGTGAAATGATGGGGGTGAAATATTTTTTTGTTTTATATTTTATTTTCCTTTAAAATATATTATTTCATAGTATTTTTTGCTGCTCTTGTCACCATTTTTAATGAACTAAAGATATTTTATAAAATACAAAGGAAAGATAAAAGCCTATGAATATATCAAAATCCTTTGATCATTTATTGATTATCTCTGTGATTTTGGTCGCAAGGAATGCTTAATGGATGGCATGTGGATAAGGGCATTGGTGGAGTGAAGTTAAGACCATTTGAGGGTCATTTTTCATTTTGGTTAAACTAGTTTTGAGTTGTATTTATCTGTTTCAAGTTGTTGTGCCATTTTGAAATGATGAAAAAAGACTATAAGCTATTTTTGATTATCTTTTAAGGTTGTTGGCCATAGGTCGAAACAACTAAAGAATCTCATATGTTTTTATCCAGTAGTAATTATAAGTTTAATCGGTCTATAGTATCTATAAATATGTAACCAGAGACTCAACATATATAGATGACAATAATATATTGATACATACTTTTGTTCATGAATTAAAAATACTATGATGTTATCTGAATGAATGTTGATTAGCATGGAGTAAATTGTGTTCCTAAGCCTTATCATTGATAATAAAAGAAGGTAAGGCCCACTTCATTGATTACTGGTGATCATAATAGTAGGATTGCATTGTGTGGTAATAAACATTTTAGCTTTACATTCATTTTTTTGTGATTGAATTGGTTTGCAGTTTATTGTGAAATGCAGATGATTTAAATCCAATGTGCCACATTTTGTAAACATTGATCGGTGTGATTATCAATATGTGTGAGTAAATTTTAATCCATTCTATTTCAATTCTATCTTTTGATTATATTCTATTCTTAGTGTGGAATAATAATTTTGTTTACTATTTATTGTTAATCAGTTTATGTTGTAGACTGTTTTGATAAAGGCTCCCATCATAGAACTGACAAGAGATTTGAGAGCAATATTTTAGAATAAACATAGACTAAGTAGGCATCCATTCACACTTATGTTGCTAGGTTCAACCCCTAGGAAAATAGCCCCAATATATTTCACAAGTTCACGATCCTTGGATTGACATTAAGGAGTAAACTGAGGAAATTACAAAATTCTCGAGGATTGATCTAGATCCATCTACCCAAATTAAGATACAATTACAAGGATAGTTTTACCCATAATATCAACCACAGTTTAATTTAATCAAGAAGCCTATATCTATCTTTTTTGATAATACAATTGCAATTAACATTTCAAAGAATCTAGTGAAGCATTCAAGGACAAAACATATATCAATTAGGTATCAATTTTTGAGAGAAATGGTTATGGAGAATGAAGTGAAGGTTGAATATGTTCCTACAAAGGATTAGATTGCTGAAATATTTACTAAGGCTCTTCCTAAGGATACTTTTGAGTATCTTCAGGAGAAGTTGGGGTTATTGACCCTCCTTGTTTGAACTAGATGCATATGGAGATGCATCAGTCCAATGGATCTATCTCTTTTATGGACTGATGTTGGTGGCTACATCTTAGGGGGAGTAGTAGTGTCATGTGTTGTCATTGTTGAAGATTTTCTAATTTGATTGGGTGTACTCCTAATGGGGAGTATTCAAAGAAGATGTTTTGGTTCAGTGTCAAAGGGGGAGAATAATGAAAAACATTCTATCCTTTGCCATTGATGTCAAAAGGGGAGAAAGTATCATATGAAATTTTTTTATCTACTCAAGGGGAGAAAAGAACGGAAATCATAAGAAAGTGTGTTTAGAACTATTTTGTTGTCTTCTGTGGCTTTTCACATCTTGTGTTGACATCAATGAAAGAGGGGGATATTTTTGTAAGAATGAAGGTGTTGTCATTGATGTGAACACGAAGTCTACTGAATGGTGTTGTCATTGATGTCAACTGTGTGTTTAGGAAGTTGCTGCATGATGAAGATGTCGAGGATATTGAGAAAATTGTGAAAAAGAGAAAAATAGGTTGTTGCAAATTGCGCATGTATAGTTGAGACTTTGAGGAGGTGTTGTGAGTACATGGAGCTATATTTTGTTTTTAGTGTTTGAAGATGAGGTGGAATGAAGTAATGAATTGAGATTTGATAAATAGAGTAAAGAGTGTGTGCAACTGTTCATAATTTTCTTTGGTATTGTGCTCCGTGTTTATTCTATGTTGATGCTATGTTGTATAGATATTACAAGTTATTTAAGGTTTTCAGATGTTTCTATATTTAGAATTTGGGTTTCTAGATATTTGTAGAGTATGAGATATTTTCACCAGTACGTGAATTGGTTTTTTAGTGTTGTTTTTTTTGGCCTGGGAGAAATGTATTTTCTCTGAATTTCTTTGTTGTTTGTCTTTAGGTTGTATGGTTTTGGGAAGTTGCTAATACTGCTTATATCTTTTTGTATTCAATATTTTACTTGATTTGGTGCAATACATAGTGAGTTTCATTTGTTAGTATGCAAATAAGGTTTAACAATTTTTTTGAAATGAATTATTTGTATGATGCAAGATTGGATGAAGTTCTTGATGAATCTTAAGTAGTTCGTGGATTATTCTGGATTGTGTTCAAGTGAATTTTGTTAAGAATTTTTTGATTGATTTGAGGAAGTGTGTACATGGGTATTGGCCAACCTTGTGTTAACACTACATGTGAAGCTTGTGGAAGCATATTGAGGCATGTTTGGATATATTTGGGTTCTACTTAAGGAGTTGTTTGGGTCACCTCCATTCCTATCCATCACGCGAATGTTTTGGTACTGACCTATTTTGAATTTGTATGTATAACGACTAATTGTAGACATTGGAGAAGGTTTTTGAGGTTATGGTTGGTACAAATAAGTATGGTGTTGTTGTGAGTTGAAAAAATGAAAGAAGTGACAAGAAATATAGATGTGAAATTGATGTGAGTGATACAAATTTGAGTAGAGCAGTAAGAATTTCATTGTTAGGATTCTTGAAAGTAGTGAGATGAAGGCATCTGAAATCATTCAAGCAAGGCTATGAATGTGTGTGAGAAATTGTGGTGGATTCCTTGTTGCATTGAGAACTATTCTCTGAGTATTGTTTCTCTTCTGTCTTCTTGTATTCTTTCTATGGTAGTGAACCTTGGCTATGAGCCTTTTTGGACAGTGTGTCCTATTTTGGTAGTGAGCCTTCTTGTATTGGTTTTTCTATTACTCATATTGTGAGCTAATCATCACCATGGTTTTTTCCTTATTGGGTTTTCCATGTAAATTTGGTGTTCTCTTGTGTATGATGTGATTTCAATTTCTGTTATTTGCATTTCAATTTTAATCACATTTACAGAATAAGGGTTTAATGAATGCATGTGGATTTGATTACTGTTGAGGGTTTTGATGTTTTGATTAGATACAACTGATTCAACCCCCCCTCTTAGTTTTCTTTTTCATTAAACATCCTTTATCTCCTAAAAATTAAATTTTAGTTGCAAATTCAATGTTAGTAACACAATCAAAATACTCCTCCTTTTCACCCCTCTCCTTTGTATCCATTTAAATGTCATTAGCACTATCAAAATATTATTTCCCTTCACCCTACAATAAAATTTCATCCATACAAGTCTATTTATCACATGAGAAATCATCACCTAATGCAAACAAAAGCTCACCACACAAATGAACATCCACTTTCTCATCTTCTTCCCGAATTACAATTGCAGTACCTTCATTCAAAAATGTACTCATTGTTGCAAAATCTTCTTCTACACTAATCTCATCAACTCACATAAATCAACAATTTTTTTACAAAAACCATATTTACCCCTTCTTTATCCATTAAAAATTTCACTCTACCGCTTTTGAATACAATCAACACTGTGACAACTTGCATTAGAAAATTATGATCTTCATCCTCATCCTCTTTTAATAATTGTTTAACTCCATTAACCAAAAAATTACTAGTTTTATTACATACCTTTCCTTCTTCTGTACTCAAGGGCTTCAACTTGTGTTTGATTCCATCCTTCACCAATTAGTATTTATTGGCATACCCATCATGTACTGCACACCTATCAAATTGCCAAGGCCTTCCCAATAATAAGCGAAAAACATTCATCGAAATTATATCACATAAAAATTCATCATGGCAATCACCTATCTTAAATTTTACAATACATTGTTTATTTACCAGAATTTTATGATCATCTTGCAACCAAGCAATCCTGTATGGATGTGAGTGTCTTCTTTCCAAATGAAATTTATTTACCATTTCCTTAGAAACAATAGTGTCAATACTACCACCATCAATAATAAAATTATAAAATTTACCTTCACACATACATCTTGTTTTGAACAATCTCTTCCTTTGATCCGGTTCTTTTCCTTCATTCATCGAGACTCTTCTTGAAACAAGTACTTCTCCATCTTCTTCCTCTTCTGAGTGTGATGAGTGTGCATCTTCTCCATTTATTCTTGTTTCTCTATTTTGATTTTCAATTCTTCTTCTCGGTCTTTCCTCTTCATGAGGACAGTAATATGCCCTATGACCCTCTTCCCCACATCTAAAACAAGTTATTTTGTAATTTCCTCATCCAAATCCTCTACCTGATCTTCCTCTTCCTCTAAAATTTTGATCATGGGACTGATTTGAAATCTCACCTCTTTCATCCTTTTTTCCCTTAGTATCTTCAATCTGATTTCTAACCCCATTTTTTTGCACATTAGTTTTACTCTTTCCTCTTTTCTTATTATCAAATATCCTATTCAATCTTTCTTCTACTTTTAATGCGAATTGGTAGGCATCCTCAATGGTGTATAATATCACTAATGCCAACTCCTATTGTATGCTTAGCTTTAACCCATTAATGTAATGGGTTACCTTTTCCTTGTTTTCTTCAAAATGTTTGGTTCTAATAAAAATATTATGGAATTCTTCTATGTAATCCTTCATAGTTCTCATTCCTTATCTCAAATTTTTCATCCTTTTGAGCAACTCCAACTCATAGTATACTAGAATGAATTGTCTCTTTATCTTATCTACCATTCTATCCCATTTGAATATCTTTTCCTTTCCTCTTCTTCCTCTTTCAAGCTACATTTCCTTCCACCAAATGCTAGCATGCCCTCTTAGTTTTGTTTTTGCAAACCTCACCTTGTGAGGGTCTTCAATCTCTTCAAACTCAAAGAATTCCTCCATTTAATTCCTCCATTCTATCAACTCTTTAGGATTCAATCTTCCACTAAAGTTTGAAACCTCCATCTTAGGCCTTTTCCAATTTATGCAATATCTCCCAATAATATGATTTCTCCAGGGTCCATTGGTTCTTGTTCTTCCTAGATTCAAATTCCTCTTCAACTTCACCTTCATTATCATCTTCTCTACGCACATCTCTTCCTAAAAATCATCAAATTTCCTTCTTAGAGCTCTTAAATCATCTCTTGGAGGATCTCTTCCTCCTCCTCTACCTCTACCTCTACCATGGTTGACAACTCTTGGAGGCATTTTAATCTTCACCCACAACTCACAGGTCCTACTGCAAACTGCCTCTCTTCGACGCTCTGTTTATATAATAAGAATAACCCACTCTAATACCACTAATGTAGAGAGGGATTTAAACTCTCAAAAACCTCACTAACTTCCTCACAAAAATTGCAAAATAGAAAAGAGAAATTACAAATATAAACTCAGAAGAATTGTTTGCACTAGAAACACTATTTTTTCTTTATTAATAAAATCTAATTACAATAGTTTTTTGTCATCAAAGGACTAATATGCATCAAATAATATTCTTACAGGAATCAACTAGGCAAGGAAAAATATTCAAATACAATACTATGCTCAGTTATGCAAGCTTTTGCAAACAAAATTCATCTCCCAACACTAAACACCACTTGCAACTTATGTATCCTCAACTCTATTGTTCTGAAAACTTCATGGACTGTTGTAAATCAGTCCAAACCTGCAACAAACACCCCAAATTTGTTCTCCAGAGAAAGCTATTCCCTCCTCTCCACTGCCTTCAAAATCCACTTCCAAACTCTTTCATTGTTCCATAAATTTTTGATTCTCCTCGACTTTGTCAAGGGATTTATTTCATATGTGTAATTTTTGCCTTCCTCAACTAGGCATGCCATCTCCTGTAGCTGCAAAATCAGACCTGAAAAAGATAATTAAAACTCATTTAAAACTCACTTACAACAACCTCACAAAGATCGGCTTTTTCAATTTTCTATCCCTCCTCTTTTGACTCCCCAAAAGGCAAGAGGACAAAAATTAGTCTTGGTCGCTCACTTCTCTAGTCCCTACTTTTTAGGGATCATGATGAAGTGTTGTAACTCCCCAATTTCAAAAATCCAACACCTTAATAACCTTTAGGAATAATTTGCAATTAAAATTTAAACTAATTTTCTTGCTTTTTCACCCCACAAGCCAGCTTGTCAATGTGCAAGGAAAAATTTAACAAGTTTATTAAATAAAAAATAACATTTTCCATCTATTAATATAAATTTCAAACCAAAATTGACTCACACCAAAAATTCAAAAAATGCTCAACAAAAATTAATCTTTTTTTGTTTGACATACAATTGCCAAATGTCATGGATGCTCCTGCATTGATAAATTTCAAACTTAAAAAATGTGGAACATTGCAGTAGCAAAGAACATCAAACTATATGTTGGAAACTTGGAATATGCTAAAAACTTGCAATCTGGAGCCAAATATGCATTGCTTGAGCTATCTTCTTGCATTTTCTTTGTAATTTTTTTTCATGGATGATAAAAACCTATAAATTAACTCCAATATATTTCATTTTTACTTCTCCAAACCCCTCTTTTTCATTAAAAAAAATTCTAGCACTCTCCCCCCCTTTTTTTTTTATTATCAAAATTGCTAGAAATGGCCCCCAATAATAGCTTAATGTGCCCACTTTGTAACTCCCATAATTTAATAATTTTAATTCTTGAAAATATAATAAGGATAGCCACAATTTTGGTGTTCAATATTCCCTCCACTTTTTATTTATTAAAATATTTTCTTTATTTGATGTTCTATCATAACCCGGTTGTCATAGATTCCATCTATTAAAAATAGTCGATAACTCCTTTTGGTCTTATCTTGCAAATTGATTTCAGATTTAAAAATAATAATGACATAATATTCCATGTCATAAAATATATATTTAAATAATCCATCTTGAAGTGGGATTCTCACTTCCAAGTATTTACTACAATAGTGACTTTTGATTCTTCATTAACTATACAATTTATTCACTGGACTTACAAACACCAAAATTAAACAAAATTAAAAAATCATTTAATTTTTTTGGATGATGCAAGATTTTCCCTACACCCAATATACTTGTGAATAAAGTTCTAATAATATTTTTCTAGAGAATGAAAAGTTTTTTGGTGATGTCAAATGCCTTACCACCATAACACAATGCACTTCCCAAATAACGATTATTTTGGTGTGTTTATAAGAACAAAAATATGTTCATCTTGTAAATAATCCTATTAGATAATATATGTCACCAAAATATGTTCCTTATACAAGTATGGTGTCGGTCCACACAAAATTTATTTAAGATAAATAAAGTGATTCTTAAGCAATAAATGTGTGGTCATGGATGTATAATATAGTGATAAATGCATGGATTAATGGATTGTTAAGGAAATATAAATCATTTTTGTCATGCGCCTTCTTATGTTTTATTAACATGTACAATTTTTGAATTTAATTAAACCACTTTATATGCTACAAATTCTCTAACTTGATTTATGTGTGAAGGAATTAGAGTGACTATGATCATAATGGATGATGACCGGTCTCTTATTAAAGAATGTAATAGCACAATTATTTAACTACATGGATAATGGTATAGAATTATTTTTTTTTTTGGTGGGGTACCTTTTCATAATGTTATTGAGTTTCTCTAAGTTATATCTAATAGTATTTCCATACTGTAAGAGGATTTTTACAAGTGCATAATATGTGTGCCTAGATTTCAAAGGAATGCCCAATAGTGGAAGAATAGACATGGAATAAGGGTGCTACATGGATCTTTGAAATAAAATTATTTTTTATGATTCTAGATTAATGTAAATTTGGTGTAAATGACTATTTAATCAAGAGATCATATTATTTGTAAAAATTTAAGGACAAATTATTAATCGAAATTGAAAAGTTCAAGGAAATTGTGTAAATTTATAAGGTTGCATAATACAAATTAAGATCATATAATTTTAATATTTTTAATATTGACATGGATATTAGAGGATTCAATAATTTAGTCAAGGTTCTAAAAATGAATTTACCAAGGGTAGCTCATAGCTCATAGCTTGTGTTGTAGTATATCCAACACTTGTCAAACATGTTACATCTACTCCTAGTCATATAAAATATAAGGATGCCATCCAAGTACATGATCATGGAGTTAGTTAAAATTCATAGGATGTCATTAATTAGATACATGAATTTAATAGATGTATTGATTAGGCTAAAATTATTAACCATGCACTCATGCAATCCTTCCTATATTTTAAATGTAGTCTTCTAAACATCTTCAAATTATTTAAGAACCTAATGATATATATTAAAAGTGAATTTTAGTGAAATAGAACACACCATAGAGATGGTACAAGAAGCCATTTATTTTTGGAAGGGGTTCTATTTTTAACTATAATATTATTGATTATGTGTTAGTCTATTCATAACTTCCACGTACAATAATTATTTGGTAAAAGTATAATTATAATAGAACAAGGGAAGAAACTTGGTTGATCTATCCTTAATTAAATAAATCTTCAATTTGTCATTAAAATTTATAATTATCCTAAAAAGACCTATGGTGAAAGGAGCTATTTGGAAGGGATAATCTAAAAACCAAGTCAATCTTGTTCATACAATGTAGTGAGTTGGGAGACCCATGCAATTAGTGAAGAACTCTTTGTACTAATATATTAATATGTAATTTTTTTATATGATGGTTTAGGAATATTATCATGAGATGTTAGTGTCCACTTCATTTATTATGTGGATGATTTCATGTAGATTATGATCAACACAAAATTTTATGTCTGCAAAATTATCTTGCAATATTATTTGGTTTAAACAAGAGTTCTTTTGAACTTTGAAAATATCTCACATAACTTAATGTTTCTATTACCAATGTGATTTTTATTAAATTATGTTTTAAATTATAAAAACATTCACAATAATATATAGATTATCTATAATATAAAATTTGTTGTATAAATTATAAGAATGAAATATCACAAGCCCTAATTGTAAAAGATTTTAAGTCCCTTTTATATTTTTAACCTATATAATAAAAAAATCACAAATGATGATGTCATACATTCAACATCACAATAAAGAAATATTAAACACCCAATATATTTTCCTTATAAGAATCCTATGTGCTTCACCACATCACGTGTCATGTTTTTTTTCACCGAAACTATTCATGATAATATGTGGGGTTATTTAGTGACCCCAAATTTCATGTAGAAAATTCACTTGCATTGTATTGAAGTTATTATTGGTAAGTGGTGATGTTGAATAAATGAGACTCCTTATCAATGTATTATTCTCATTGGGATCCATAATTTCCTTAAAAAATAAGACTTTTTTGTGCACAATAGTCAATGTCATTATGAGAGATAGTATAGGGAAGAATAGGATTATTTTTCTTGTGGTTGCTGCCCTTTTCCCTTGTCTAGTGCAATTTTTTAAGGAACTTATGGTTTGGTGCATATCATCAAATATTTTATGGTAATTTTTTCATAGGCATATTTTGGCATAGAACAAAAGACTTGAAAGTGTTCTCTAGTTCAAGCTTGCTCTATTGTAGAGAAATTTATTTCATCATCTTTATATTGGTTTCTATGTTTTATGCATGGTGATTTGATTTTCCCAAAAAATTTCATTTAAGGAACTCTATTTTCGTGTAGATATAAGGTAATTATTTTCTAATGTATTTAAGCACTTAAAGGTGCTGGAAGTTGTCTTCATATAGTCATGTAGATATTTCATGGAGCTTGGTGTAAGATTCCATGGTTTTCTCTTTGTGCTAGCTCAACTATTGCAACTTCATCTATGCAACCTCATATTGTCTAAAGGGAAAATATTCCTTCTTGTAGAGTGTTGAAAAAGGTAGGTCTAGGCTTTATTTGTATGGTTCTCTCTATTGCATTGTGTGATTAGTGCTATCTACCAATGATGCACTAAGATAAGAAGACTAATGTGAGAGAGGAGATTTTATTGACCCTAATAAAATTTTCAAGTTTAGTAATACAACATGATGACATTCAAATTTATTTCAAACATTATAATATGAAGATATATTTGTATTCTAAAAGGATTTTGATGATGTGTTAAATCTTGCTAGTCAAGATGTTATGGAATTAGTCCAAATTAATTCATGAATTAATGGAGCTATTGGAAGAGTGATTAGTACTCCATTTTTATGATTGCATTAATAAAGTGTTTGAATGTTTGCTAAACCCTTAGGTGCACATTTATCTACTATTTTTCTCTAGTCTTAATATTCAAAAGAATGCTCAAATGTTGGACCAAGTCTTTAATTCTTCTATAAATATCATGATCATGTCTAGACAAACATGAAATTTTCTTTTTTCCAATACCAATGATCCAAAACTAGGTGTATTGGTAGGAAAAAATATAAATTAGCTAGCAATTTATAATATTATAGAATGTTGATAGGAAGGCCTAGACTACATTCTAAGGTTTTATACTTGTTCTCTATAGTAAACTCTTGTATTATGCAATAAAAATAGATAACCTAGATATGCACTAAATATAGACCAAATATAAAGAAATTATACACACACCATTATGCAAAAATATTATATATTCATTTACTTTAATGGCTCATACAATATCTTCACACATTTCGAGTGGTTCATACTATTTTATAATCTTCCTCATTGTTCTCCTTGTATCAATCATATGAATTATACTCCTATATGTCTTATAATTGATTCCTCATGCTTCATCCATGTTGTTGGTGTTTTTTCCAGCTGAACCCTGCAATTCTCTAAGAGGTAGCCAATTTCTATGTTCAAGAATTATCAAAGTTAGTGGCCAACTGACAGGTGAAGCTTCTTAGGGATTTACCCCTACTCTTTAGGCTGTGTGAGGCCAAGGAGGGTGTTACTATTTGTGCTCATTTGATACCCATTGTCACAAGAACACTTCAAAACACAAATAAAATCCTACTCACTTGCAGACATACAAGATTTATCAAAGGTTTGGCTGACCTTTACATAAATGACCACATATTTGCTAGGAATACAAGAAATATATTATACTTGCATCTCAATACAGATAGAATTTGAATTAGGTAATGTTCTGACCTTGAATCTACATATAGGTTCTTTCTGATTTTAACTATTTAAAAGAATTCCAAATGAACTAGCCAGTGCCTCATCAAATTGGGTAGGAGTCACATATACAATATTCAGTCAAACATAATATTCAATCTTGACAATAGTGAATGTTTCTTATAATGCATTACATCATAAGACCTCACAGTATTCAAAGAAACACTCCTTATCAGATCCTTAGCACATTATCACAGATTTGCAATCCTTCCTCAAGCATTTGATTAAATCATTAAGTTAAGGCAAGAAATAGAATCATACATTCAAATGAACTATTGAAGACAAACAAAAATACTCTTGATAATTTCATTCATAACCTGTCACAACACACACAAGAGAGCAATTTACTTGAATTTAATATTTGTTTCGATATCAGTAATTACATAAAACCTATTAAGACTATCTCATATACATATCCTACCTAAAAAAATTTACCAGCTAATTCATCCCAAATTCTGCATTATATGCACTTAGTATGTATCACCTAGACCTTCAGTTTTCAAAAATCCAACCTCTGCAATGAGCCTTGAGATCTCTTTTATAACATAAGAGAGCAAAAAGCTTCAGGCCCATTGCAATTACATTTTAGCAAAATTTCATTTCAAAATGGAATTTCATTCGCATTTCAAAATTCCCACACGATTGGATGTAATCATTCGGTGAATAGGGGAATCAAAATTTTGCAACAACCTGTGTTACCAGTTAGTGCCACCATACCCGTAGAAAAATGTCATCAAGGCTTTTTCATTTACATCCATGTCACACTTGAGAAGAAACAACAACATCACCAAAACAAAATTGGAGAACCCAGAAAACCATATCAACACCTAGAACTGGAATCGACACCACGACCACGATATAGACGACCGCTCCGTGTTTTTGCCTCAGTGGGAGGTGAAAACACCACCTTATCTTCATCAACACCCCTCCCAACATTAGAACCAAAAACAACACATGGTGCCACCATGGTAATTGGAGAAACCGCGAGGACCACTTCGTCTACACCAGCTAATTCAATCAAAGTCATGAGGTAACAATGATAATCATAATCAATATCAGAACCATCGCTACCAGAGTTGCTAGAGACATCAATTGGTGAATTCTACTGCCCTAGAGAGCCTCAAATTTAACTTAGCTTGGCCTTCAATCCTCCTACACACTCCACATAACTCTTTTCCTTTCCACAACTCATCACCTCTACACTTGCAACTTGACCCTTGAGCCAAGAACTGCATCGAGTAACACCCGAGAGAGACCCCATGTCTTCTTCCTTGGATCCAAGGTCACTTGGAATGGTACTCTATTCGTGTTGTTGAACCTCCTCTTGAGATCTTCATGTATCCATTCTTATAGACCTATGCACCAGCGAAATAGAAGCAGTTAGATTGCTCATCTCACACTCAAACCCAAAGCCTTTGCAAAAGCAACAACCACTTATTGTAGAAGCACAGAGGAGTTCAAATTCTTAATCGCTATGATGCAAATGAATAGCCAACAAGCATTTATCGAACAAATTGATGAAGTGATCATCAATGCTCCAACTGCAAAATGAGTGAGCAAGTGATTATTCATTGACATCAATTTCACCATTGTTAGTTTCCAGTTTCATGGAAATCGACGTATTATTCATCATAATTTCCAGGAGATAACCCCTTGCATGCATGGACATCAGGTTGATATCCATCAAAATTTTTGAACCATTAATGTCTGCCATCAATAGAGCTCAAACAACCATCACATGGTTGGTTCAATGTTTTGAATTTTGGTCGTCGATGCACCAACGAGCTGGTATGTCAAATGACTTAGATTGAGTCAAACACATTTGAAAATTTCATGTTGTCACATGGCAGGCCCATTGACCAATAATACACTCCCCAGTCAGAATACACACAAGTCACTTGCGAGCCCCAACTAGCCTCCTCATTCCGCCATGCGAGTCCACGTGTCACCCATTCACACACCTCATAATATCTTTAAAACTATTATTTTAATCGTGTGCGGTTGGTGAAGAATGGCCACAATTAATCTTCATCATCACATGAGAGCCATAAATTAGAAAAACCCTTATTCAAACACTAATGGATTTGACCCCAATTTTCAACGGTAGTTCATCGAAATTTCGATGATCTATTGTCGGTCGACCGATGAATTGCACAAATTAGTGTCGTCGCTCAATTTTCATCTATACCCCGACAAACAATAAAATGTCATGCTCCCGAAGAAAGCTTGTCGGAACAACGACACCCATTCCATTGATCGCATGACGAGTAGTGGTTGGACCGTGGGTGGAACACCGTCATCGAAGCGTCAGAATAGCGTCATACATTCGTCAGAACCACGATGGAATTTTCATTGGTCTAGAGATGAAAAATGTCTGGAGCACGAGCGACATACCATCGTTGAAACGTCAGAGCATCGACATAAATTCGTTGAGATGGAGACGACTGTATTGTCGGTCTACTGATGAATAGTGCTCAAAGTACGTGTGGCATACCGTCCCTGAAGGGTCGGAGTAGCTACATATAGTCATCGATCTATCGATAAATAGTGCCCGGAGCACGTGCGACATAAGAGCATCGAACACGCGACGCAATAGGCAAGTCATAACAGTGAAAGTTCATCGCATTCATGATGAAATAGGCAAGCCATTAAGACAAAAGTTAATCAGGTACATAGCAAGGTCATCGGGCGTTTTTGCAGTTCGTCGCAATTTTGACGGAACAATGCAGTTTTTTTTAGAAAAAAAAAAACTATTCGTTGAAATGTAGGCATATCGGGGTGACTCTGGGTGATATATAAAAGTCATGTAGTAGGCTCCAAAGTGCATCCATAGGGATAATGACAAGAAATAAGGTTAGGTCAATCAAAGAGAGAAAGTTGATGTGCCAAGACGATGAGCATTTAATAGGGGTAGTAAAAGACAAGATGGATTGTCATCAATGCTCAAATTGGAAGACTTCATTATGAAATTTAGATCACAATATGATTAACCCTGTTTGGACAAATGCAATGACATTAGTGTCAAGAGTTAAGAGGCCATTCAACTTTGCATTGAGTAAGTGTTCACAAGGTAGAAAAAGGACAGTCATATGATTGTTTAAAATATCAAACATGTCAGTTGTTGTGTTTAATTAGGCTTATAGAGATAGGGATTTATCAATTTTTGCATACAATATCTATAGTCCAAGCTCTAGGTCTACATTATTTGGTTACTAAGTATGAGAAATGAGAAATGAATAATTGTAGAATATGGGGGCTATGGATGATATTATGATGGCCACATTTGATGTTGATCAACAATTGGAGCAAAATATAATACCTATGATGAGTCATGAGATCAAAGGGATTGTCATGGACATCAAGCACAACCTACGAACTGGATTCTAATTTTGCTAAAAAAGAAAAAATCAAACTAGTGAATATTAAACTACACACTAGAATCTAAATTTGTGGAAAATAAGCAATTTGGTGAGAAAGAGTACCTGCAGTGCATCTTGGATACTTAGCTAGTGTATTAAAAAAATAGGATTGCAAACCCAAAATTATTCTCTCTGGAAATTCAATAGAAAAATACAGAATGTTATCCTGGATACTTAGCTCTTAGACAGTCAATAAAAAAATATGAGCATGATTATGAATGGTTTTACCTGGTCCCACTCTTGATCTCTCCATGTTTGAGAGCCTTCTCTTTAAGACCCCATGAATCCAATTTGATCCATTGCTGCCAAAAGAGATATTAATGTGTAAACAAGGAGCCACATTTAGACAAACTAGTTGTTGATTTATTCTAAGAAATTTAGAGACTACAAAAAGAAGATACCTGATGCGGATCATGTGGGCTTCCTAGAGAAAGCACTGCAATATGGCTTCGAACAACAATGAAAAACTTTGGATTAGCTTCACAGTAAATCCTAACAACATGACATTGAAAGTTGCTCAGGTACTGGGTCCTCTCCCCTAGATTAACTTAAGGAAAACATTATTGTAAACACAATATGTATAGAAGAATATGAATGTAAAGGAAAATGGATATTAGAAAAACATAACTGTAAATAAAAGTAGTGTGAGCATAAAATGAATCTAAATTGGTCTTGAACAAATAAAATCATACCCAATTAGCATTAAGTTATACTGACCTTGTACTCATTGCCATTGTCAATCTTGAAGGTTACTTTGATGCCTTCTGCAGAAACTCTCTGGCCACGAGGCAAGAGAAGGTGGGAAAACCAAGTGTATATTGATGACTTCCTGACAATCAAAAAGAAAGAAGCAACCAGTCAACCCTATTAGAATAGAATAATCTTATGAATTGATTTTATTTGTTTTACTGGCTAATGGATAGTGGACCTAGTTCTCTTGAATTGAGATACTACTAAGATGTGTTGACTGGTGATTTTAGACTACCGATATTCTGCTTCAATCTCTATAAGTTACTTTTGTCTTAAATATATTCAAGATAACTCTGCAAAAAAATTCCCTGATCTGTTAGAAATTATGCAGATTAATTTGTTAATACTTCTCCATTTTGATATTTTCTTTCAAAAATTCATAGAAAGATATGTAATGCCATATTTTAATTTTATTACATATGCTGGATGAATGAAGTAAACTATGCAATTGGTAGGTGTAAAGCCAAATTCCTTAACCCTTGCCAGCATCCTTCTTTCCTGTTTTAAAACATGTGCTTTGGAACAGGGCATGAAAATCCATGTAAGTATAATGAACAGGAGATTTTTGTGATCAGATATTATATTACAGTAAGATGAATGAATGTAAGTAGAGATATTTTAGCATACCTGTAGATGGTACAAAATTTCATGGTTAAGTGGAAGCCTCCCATCAACAAAAAGATCCAAATATCCATGTATCTATCTCAATTGAGCCTCTAAACCCTTCAGAGCTGTCAAATTTTGCACTAACCTGTTATGCACAAAAGTCAAATTTTAGAGACCACTAAAAAAAAAAAAAAACATTACATTATGATCCAAATCCACACACAACACAATGTTCATAGTGAAAAGTTATCACTTTCTTTCATCTTTGCATATTGATTTGATGCTTTAAACGATGCATTTCTTATATTGAAAAGTGCATTTCTTACCTTATTGAGCTTCTCTTTGTTTTGAGAATAGTTTAATATTCTCTACTCAACAGGGCCAACCACATGAAGGTGGAAGCTCATTTGGCCCCTCCCTCTCCCCCCCCCCTCACATCACTCTCAATTCCCCATACCCGATCATATAACATTAATCATTCATTCATCCATTAATAACATATAACATTCATTCACTCATCCATTAATAAAATATTACATTCATTCATTAACATATAAAATTTATTCATTAACATATTCACATTCATTCATTAACATATAACATTCATTTTTTCAGTTTTTACATATTATCAAAAATATGGTTGTCAACTTGTCATAATATGATTACAATCACTTCTTTTTTTGTTTCTTTTTTGCAGCTAAATAAAGCTAAAGTGGAGTATCATTTTCAAAATCATCTGTCCCCCCTTCAGTTGCTCCGAGCTCTGCTCATGATCTTAATGTATGCCTAGTCATGTACTCACAACGTGGACGCGGCTGCAAGGGGGGGTCTGCTGCAATAGCAAAGAAATTTTAAATTGACATGTTTTATTATTATTGTTACACGTATTTCATTAATTAAAAGAACATCAAAGTGGTGCTCTTTACCTGAATTGGCCACATCATGTTCCTGATATTGTCTTATAGCCTCATGCTAAACATGCTGAACACCCTCTAAATCCTGATCTGGAGTTGAAACAAGAAAGATTACATTAATTAATTCACCAATTGCAATTAAATATGTTTAAAAGAACATTAGAGTGGTCCTCTTTACCTGATGGAGCCACATCATGTTCCTGATCTTGTCTAGCTTGATCATGCTCAACATGTTGATCACACTCTACATGCTCTAAAGTTGAAACATGAAAGGTTACATTGATTAATACATCAAATGCAATTAAAGATGTTTTATTGTATTAATTCATACTGTGTTTTGTATAGCACATGAATACATCTAGTACCGGGATGCACACCATGGCCTTCATTGGCAGGTTGCGCTCCACCCTCACTAGGCTGCATTCCAGTGTCGTTCAGTATTATCATTGCTTATATGTGTAAAACAAATAGGCACATTATTATGGTAGAAATTAATATTGAACAAATTGCACAAGTATTCAATTTGAAATAAACTTTATTGAGTTTATTTACCTGCATGTTGGATGTAGTGGAAGATTGTGTTTGCCCAGTCAAGACTCTTAGCTATTCAGTTAGGGCTCCATAGCCTTGGTGGAAGGCAATCTCTAGGTCCTCTTCTGTGGGCACTCTGTTGAAATCAAAGCCCTACATTTTTGCATGCGATCACAAATTTTGCTTCCATGGTGTGATAAAACCAAAATTGTATGCAATTTATTATTTGGATGCAATATTTCATTTATTGATACTTACAAATCATGCGGTTGTTTTCATATAACCACCAGAGCCAAGTTTGTGCTGCCCGTGTTTTTCTAGTCTTGCCTTTGTTGCTTTCGATGTGTCGGGCAACCTATGAAAAAATTGAAATACATTAGATTATGTCAAAAGAAAGAATAATCAGTAGATAATTAAATTGTTGATAGTATCACATACCTTGCTTGGCCCAGTGGTGTCTTTCCTTTCTTCTTTTTAGCCTTCTCCTTTCCATCCGACACCAAGTCCTTCCACTCCCTTTCTAGAATCATGGGGGGATGCTCGTACTTTCTATTCTTCTCTAAATGTGACCTATATTGGTCCCTCACATACTTTAGATAGGTACCATCTTTCTTAAGGACCTTGGTTTGGTTGAATGTTTTATCACCGAACAACACAACTAAACGGTTAATGAGCTCATCCTTTAAATCTTGATTTTGGGCATTCCACCGTGTACGTATGGTGGGCCCGAAGAGCTCCAATGTAATATCACTTAGATGTTTATAAAAAACATCATTTCCTGCAAAATGATCATGGGATCATTAGTCTATAAAGAGTGATCAATAAGTAAATTTCAATTGGATTATATATAATAATAATTAAAACATTTCAAAGTACCTGGGACCTTCTCTATCCTTATGGGAAGGAAATCCTCGGTCACCACAAATGTGACCAGCAATGTTCCCATACTAGTAATACATGAAGATCCAGGAAATGCTGCTAAAACATCACCAGTACTAGCGGGCTTTGTATCCACAGGTACTAACACATGTGGTGGCATGTGTTCGCTGCCAGACAGTGGACTATCGAATGCCTGCATGGTATGTGTTGCCGACATTTCAGTTGAAAATATAGGCATGGATGATGGGGCTGGATAAAGTGTTGTATGCACAAGAAGATCAAGATTGACACTTGTACTATCCCCTACTTCCCGAGAAACACTTGTAGTACCTTGATCGTGGAAAATAGCATGGCGAGGATGCAAATAATCTTGTAAAAACAACACATATTTTAGTTCATGACATAAAAGAGTACAAAATATAAAACCATGAATGAACTTATGTTATAATTAAAGATCTCATGACAACTTACTTTCAAGTTCTATGCTCTCTCAGACAATAGTTTAACCCTTTTTCTTACCTCATCTGTTTGAGGCACTACGAATACCAACTTAAGGATTTCTTGATTGCATTTTTTTTGGTCCTTCCTCATTATATCCGTAGGGTTTGTGGAAAATGCGATGTCATCATCGCATAATAGTGACTCCACCTCCATATGGATGTTCTCCTGTATTGCTAGTGCCTTTCCCGAATCAACCGACTGCAACAAGAATATTAAAAACATTATTG
Source organism: Sequoiadendron giganteum (assembly GCA_007115665.2). Lineage (NCBI taxonomy): Eukaryota > Viridiplantae > Streptophyta > Pinopsida > Cupressales > Cupressaceae > Sequoiadendron > Sequoiadendron giganteum. The sequence continues at coordinate 358,244,802 of CM021108.1, forward strand.
AAATTAATCCAACAAACTCATGAAAAAAACATAATAATAAAACATTTTGCTTGTATCTAATTTGTACAATTATAATGAGGTAAACCTGTCAGATAGAAGTGCCTGAAGATGGATCATGATCTGCGCTCTAGGACGGAGCCTTCCTTGTATGATCAATGTCCTGCTGTGACAAAAATTAAATATAAAAAACATTACTGAAATGAAACCATTAGACTTACAAAAAAAACATAGTAATAAAATGGTATATTGGAGTGATTAATTGGAGGTTGGGTAAAATGGTATATAGTACATACCACCCCCATAGTAATTGTCTTTGTATCTAAGTGATTCAAATTGTAATCGATTAGCAACTCTTCCCTTGCAGTTATTGATTTTATCGCACATACGAATACACGATTTCCCTCTCGCGCCTCGAATATACAATTGGGTTGCTTATTTATTGACCTAGGTCATGTACTATTTATAAACCTTACAATATTCCCTGATGCTTTTGGCCTCCTGTCAATGTACCTAGCCACTCCTTTATTTCGATCCTTATCTGTTAGTTGTATATAATTTGTTGATAGTGCATACCTACGCATACTTCGTGTATATCGAACCAGCTACATCCAGTCTTTGTAACTATAACAGGGTCCAACATACTCCATCAACTCAGTAACTTTTTCGTAACAAACCTTTATGCCGTCCATGCAAAATAGGCCCAAACCATGTAATGACGATGGTGCTATGTGATATATCCTCTCGTTGACACAAAGATCAGTGTTTATTGGAGGAAGTTCCTTGGGTACCCATTGTTTCCGTAGATGTTTGTACCTCAAGGGAACCTCGATGTCGCCTATGCTCTCATCATCATAAGAACATGACCCCCCTTCAGCAAGAAAAAATTCCATGCATTTACAAAATTTTCTTCTAATATTTTGACCTCTAGTTGGTCTCTCTTTTAGACCTACTACATGTCTCACTTTCCTCTTCTCTTCCTGAATTTCCCTCGCTCGAGGAAGACAAATCTGACAAATACCTATTTGGTGGTATCTGCACTCATAAGGATGTTGGATGAAGTTCTTTCATGGTGATGTGATCCAAAGGTGACATTATGATTAATCTATCATTTCATCACTAGAATTTGATAGGTTATAAGGTAATCAAGTCTTGATAAATTGCAAGTTATTATTGCTATAGTCCAAATGTGTCCATCACAAATCAAATCTACTTAACGTTTTAACTCCCAAACTTTGTAACAAGTGTTAAATGTGACTATGGTCCACCAGTTACACAACCAAGGCCTCAAATGTATTCTCTAATTGTGATCAAAGGACTTTTTCTCTTCATTCAAGTAAATAAAGTTGAAGGGAAACACCACCAAGTGGTTTATTGAACACCTACATGACTAAAAATACTAGCAAATTTACATTTAATTTCCATATGTCTAAGTGGTGAACGGGGAGGGAGTGTGTACTAGGCTTGGTAAAGTCATCATAAGTTTATCAATGTTCTAATTCTCTATGAAAAGGTTTCAACATCTTCAAATAGTGAAAGTTAGTGCTCATAGTCATTTGAAACAACAACATTTTGATTATGTATGATGGTAGGATTTGATAACTTAAAAGAATTGGCTACCCAACAAACTTAAAGTTAAAAGAAACTTTTTCAGTTTAAGGGGTTAGCACTTTCTTTCATCTTTGCATATTGGTTTGATGCTTCAAACGATGCATTTTTTATCCCACTTCTAAACCTATTGTATTCCCATCCCATTGCAATTGTTGGAGGAGTTGATACCAAAATTTCATATCAGATACCACGTTCTTGAAGCAATTTTCTATGTTTTTACAATTTTTTTGAAGTTCTTTTGTGTTGTATGGATCCATACAAGCTTGGAATGCTCTGAGATCATTGGTGTAGATAAATATATGTCTTCCCTTTCATTTTCATTTGTTTTGAAGTTCTCAATCACTGTTTTGTGGGATTAAACAATCAAATACAGGGACTGCCCTGTTGTGCCTGTGTAAGGGTTTGAGGGCTAAATAGAAATGACATCCACCAATCCACCCACTATCTTGGAACTGTAACTCGGTGGATTGGTGTGCATCATGGTGGATTTGATGGAGTTTCAAATCTTGTTCTTTGAATTCCATTTATGTTTTTCCCTTGTCGTGGTTTGTTACATTGTTTGGGAGGAACCTAAGGTTGGGTACGTTTTACTTTGGCTTTCATAAATTAAAGGACATTTGATGCAATCATATGCCTTGTCAAACTTTTAACTTAATAGTAAGGGCATCATGAGTAGTTTGTTGGGCCCATTCAACAATCTCCGATGCAAGGATTGAATTGTCTAGAATGTATCTACTATCAAGAAAGCCAATTTGTTTACCTCTATGACTATAACTCAAGCAATAGGTTTAATTGTGATGGTAATGATATTGACAAGGATTTTGTAATCTAGGTGTTGAGACACATAATTGGCCACCATCCTAGGAAAGATTCTTCATTCTCACTTTTAGGTGTTAAAATTTAACAATATGTAGATTGATGAAAGAGCCCAAAGAGCATTTCCCCATGTTATCCAAGTACACATAGCAACGGTCTTCTCTTATACGGTTGGACATGATTTCAAGAACTTAGCTAGGAATTATTCATTTAACCTAAGGTTTTCTCATAATGCCATCATTGGAAAAGTATTATGATATTCTTCTATTATGAAGAATTGGTCTATGTGCCTCTAGTAATCACTATAAAAATGTGAAAGACTAAGCTATTTTATTTTTTCTATCTTATCTTATACCATTTTACGAGAATGGTGGGGCCAATGTACGAGAAGATATTTGGAAAATAGGCATGAAAATTGTAGGTTAAAGAGAATGGGGGTGCCAAACTTATAGTACTAATTGTCCCTTGGTCGTCGATTTTCCCTGAGTGCCCTCAACCTTGTCCTCAGTGCTGGTATTGACCTTGTTTTAGCTCCAAACTCTTCGTCGGTGCTGGTATTGACCTTGTTTTCACTCCTCCAAACTCTTCCTCAGTGCTGGTATTGACCTTTCACTTGTCCAATTTGATGAGCTACAACCTGGTTTAGTTAGGTTTTAGAGTATGTTAATTAAATTTAAAATTATGGTGCCATTTAGAGTAGTGAATATAAAGTAATCCAAGCCTATTATAGTCATGAGGGAAATAATAAAACTCCTAGGATACTTTGTGAAACCATTTTCCTTGGTTAAAGGGAGGCCATAAAATATTCCTTTGGATTTTTCCAATCTTCAAATATGAGGATTTTCAAGGTTGTTAGCAACATGAGTAATGGAAACATGTGCAACAAGAATTTTTGAACACACATGGAATCTCCTTGCCAAAGAAAGGGGCTTCATAATTTAATATGATAATTTTTCTCAGCTCTAGAAATGATATGTTTCCTTAAAGAGGAAGGAGATACCTAAAAGGTAAAAGAGATGCTTAGGAATATCAACACTTCCTTATGATCAACCCCCTTCTATCCATAGGAATTTAACCAATTGGGCATGGCTAAGAATGATTTCCTATAACATTGAGTTTTATGCCACTATATATTTGACCTTAAAGCTTTCCAAAATATATCTAGGCATTGAATACCCTAAATAATGTCACGTTTGTCCTCCAAAAGAGTGAGAAAGGAGTCATTAGAAAAATGACCATTGAATAGTTGGGCTAGTGATGGCAATGCTGATAGTGAGATGGGTGGTCATAGAGGTGGCCTACAAGCTATATTTGGAAAAAAAGAAGGATAGAATCCATTGATTGGAGTAGTGAATATTGACATTACCGGTGTTTCCTTGTCCAACAAAGGGTCACTATGAGAAATGGTGTTGGATTTGGCATTGGCATTTACTCTTTTCTTCTAACAAAAATGGTGATAGGCTAGATGCGTCTAATACTAGAAATATTCTCCCCTTCCTCCCATGAAAAATTTTATGGGAGAAGGAATACATGATACTTTGAATTGTAATTATGAAGAGTCAATGAAAAATAAACTACTCCCTCTACTACCATACATGTTTTTGGGTTTATTCTTTCATTCTTCACGCTTGGAAAATTGCTCATTTGGAAATGGATTAAACAAGTGGCAAAAATTAGGCATGCATATGAGCTTATGAATTGGAACCTAAAGGGTATGTCGTCAAAGGAAGATTTCCCATTTCTAACACTTTGTTGTTGACATGAGTTTAATAATACTATGGCTCGTTGCACCATATAATTTGTTAGAGGTTTCCTAATATGACATCTCTATATGATCCTTGCTTAATTAGTTGTTGGCTTTTATCTTTTCCTTTTTCTATTAATGACTTATTATATGATTGCATAGATGATATTTTTAATGTCATTGGGCCATATCAGTCTATACGAAGTTGCTTTACTTCTCAAAGTATTATCAGTAACCTTGTTAATGAAAATAATGACATTGTCATTTAATGGGTGCTTGGGGAAGGGTATTGAGTTTTACCCTAGTGATAATTGTTCGTGTCTATGTATCATATTGCTTTGGCTCAAGAGGGGTATTGTTATCCCTTGTGATTATGTTTGAGGAATTTTTCAAATGGATGCTATTTCCTTCAACCAAATTTATGTCATTAAATAATCTTGTTATGAACCCCTTGCAGGTTGCTTGGATAATGTTAGTATTGGTAATTCTGGTCCTTCTAATTACTATGCCCAAGCTTCCATAAATATGCATTTACTTAAAAATAATGATATAGTCACTTCAATCAAGTCACTTATGGTTGGGAGGTTTATCCATGGTATGATCATATGAACAGGCTAGTTTTGCATGATAGTGAATAAGCCTCAAATTTTTGCGAAGCCTATTCTCTTAGGTGAATGCTTGTGTTTTCTTCCTACTAAGTTCCGAATGTATATTTCTTAGTTTAATATCTTTTGCAAGGGTTTAGATACTACAGGGGGTATATGATGCCACACTAAACTCACATCCCCTAAGGAGGTGAGAAATAATGCCATACTATGACATTTTTTTAAGAGGGTAGAATTGCTCCATACATTGAGTCCCTATGTTGCTCTGGTCAAGTCCTTTCAAAATAATTTTCTGCTTCATAAAAGGATAAAAAGGTTATCGTGGGCGGTGTTAGATTTCTTGTTTCAAATGAAACCATCAGAGCTACTACTAGGTTGAAATCTCTTAGGTAGGAAGGTCATTAATAGGGAAAAATGATGGACATGGAAACCATCAACCAAATTTTGAAAAGGGGAGAACTCATCAAATTATAGAATGGTTTTGAATGATGAGTTTAGTAGAGTGCCAATTAAGTACTTAAGTGTTGAAGGTTGTTTTAAATGTGTTTTTCATTACCATTTCTCACATGACCATCTTAAACATAATAAGATTGCTTGTTTTCCTTATTTGTCCTAAGTTCTCTTAGCTGTTTAGGTAAGGAGGTTTTAATGGATAAATTTGTGATGCCTTTACACAAGGGGTTAATTTTTAGACTCCATAAGTCCACCTTGCTACGTTCTCTTAGAATTATGTTAGCTCTCTTATTTCAAAGTCTAATCTATTCCCTACCCCTATTCTTATCAAAGCTAAAGGTGGGAATCTTAGTGATTTGCATGATCCCTCTCCTCCTAAGGGTAAGAGAAAACCTATCAAACATTCCTCATTCCTTGTCAAGCAAAAAATTACATTTGATGATGTGCCTAGTAAAGTGGTGGAGGGAAATCTTGAGCTTGGTAAAGTTGTGGCTGATTATGATGACTTAGGTTGCCCTAATCTTTTTTCCATTGGTTCTCTATTGAAAGTTGCCTCTCATATCCATGTGGACATTCGTAGTGATGTTGACATCTCTAAGACTAAGAGTAAAAACCCTAAATTTTAGTCCTCACTTGTGGGCAACAACGACTAAGGTTCTTATTGTTGCTACTATTAATAATAAGATTGCTATAGGAAAACCTTTTAAGGGGAACCTTGTAAGAAGATCTAATAGGTTGGTGGCCATAATTTCTACTACGCCTAGCACTACACCTAATTTAGAATTAGTTGTTTCTAATTAACAACAAAGGCTTTGTTGATCACAAGGACAATGACTGCATCAATAGTGGGAACAAAGACTTCAGTCACTGTCAAGACTTCATGTAAGAGGAAGATGTTTCTCTTTCCAATGATTTTGGTGTGAACCTTTTTTAGAAATGAATGTTCTTTATGACACTAAATCTTCTAACATAGGGGATGATTGAATTTAGTCCCTAGAAATAATATGGTGGCCATGGATGATGTCAAGGGTAAAGGAATTTAGGTGGAAAATAAGTTTGATCTTGTGCATTTATGTTCTCATTGTGGCCATAACACCAATTCTATTAATTATTTGGAGCAAATTCTAGAAACTTTGGAGGAAAGAGTCAATAATGTGCTTAATTTTAGTAATAAGGTGATCCATAGGTTACTTCTATGCTTCTACTCCAGAATGTTGTGTGGGAGTTCTAGAAAAGAAGGTTGAAGGGTAATCTTGATAGTCTTGTTTTAAAGAAGGATAGAAAGAAATACCCTAAGGATGATATTTTTTCTTTCCTTTTTGAAGATTGGGGATATGTGACTCCCCAAAAGACATGCTGCAACTTGTAGTTTTTTCTTGTTGTTTGTTAGTTATTTATGTGCTATTTTTCTTTGTTCTTCTATTAATTATTTATAGTTAGTTATTTTTTGGTTTTTCTTTCCATATCCTCCGGGCTTGCTATGTAATAGGGTTGGGACCTTGGTTTCCCAATTTATATATAAAAAATAACCAAGTTGATTTATCCTTTGCAATTATTGTGATAAAGTGAGGATTTGGCATAGTTTAATAAGACACCTCACTATTTATTGCTAAATCTATTGTATTTGCTTAAGATATCTTAGAAATAATTTATCCATGTGTAACACAATAGTTTACAAATATGGATAGTGATGCCTAGGTTAACTTAGATTTTCACTTGGAATTTGAAGTAGATCGACCTTTAAGAATTAAATTTGGAATCTAATAGATTATTTCAAGGATTCATTAACCACATTGAAGATAAGTATATTCGTTTTAAACTACCTTACAAGATAAAATGAAGTGCCCACCATCGACAATCATGTTCATTCATTGGTGTCAGGATTGCGGGTAACGGACAGGATCAATTGATGGTTGATCGACGATCATTAAAAGATTGTTCCAACATCTAGCTCCCTCGATGACATCATGTCTAGGAACTAACCCATGTTGGCCTTGTTACTGCATTCATAGGGTTTGGTACGTTGGGTTCACCACAAAACCCCTCACTTCATAGCTAGGGAAAAATGAGACTTCCTCGCTCCTAAGACTATGATGAACACCTGAGTCACTATGGGACTCAAGGCGGGAGCTACTTCTTTTCACTCCTGGAAGGAAGAGTACTAGAACACCCTTTCCATTTGGTGTTCAGCTATGGACTCTCGGTGCAACCCGGTTGCATTCCTATGGTGCTCCTTTCCTTGAACAACCATACCTCCTTATATAAGTTATTAGTCCAAATACTAGACATCGGTAGGATGACACCGTACTCTGGGCTGACTCCCCCATTTTTGACTTCTCATCACTAGTAATAACCCATGCATACAGACCTTTGACCCTTGATTTGTAGACCCTAGCCTGGCTAACATCTTGATGAGTCCAACTCACCTTGTAGAGTTGCCTTACCCTTGCAACCTACCTTAACTCACCATGACTTGGCATGACTTGGCACTTCTTTATGCTCCATGCTGCTATGCCCATGCTACCCTAGGTAACTCGGCTTCAAAATTAGAATCATGTAGATATGCCTGAATATAAAATATTTAATTAAATTGATAAGTATGAATTTGTATAGAAGGAACTATAATAGAACTGAATAAAAAATATTGTAATGTAAAGTTATCAAAGTTAGCAATTTCGATCCAGAACTCACCTCCAAAACTTTGGTTACTATTTTTTGGGAATTCTCGTCGAAGCCTGGAATCTATGTTTTCAAGCAACCTCTCCCCAAAGAAGCTCATTTCATCTGTCAATATGTATCTGACATGTGATATTTCTTCTTGGAAAGTTGTAAGTATTCTTGTCCCTTCTAGTTCATTGAAATCTCTTATTGGAATTCTTCGCTTTCAATGAATGGTCGAAGCACCAATGTTGAATGTTGCAACTCCAGTAGGTGTGAATAGAAGTAGAGGAGATTGTTTGGGAGAAGAATTCTTTTCTAGTGCTAGGTTATGTGTTAGGTTATATAAGGTTAGGTTATATAGTGTTTGAGCCTAGCCTCAAACACTACAATTAGGGTTGGGTTAGGTTATGTGTTTTTTATAGGGTTAGGTTTGGGATTAGGTTTATGGTTATGGTTAGAATTTTGGATAATCTCTAAATTTAAGTTTAAGTCGTAGTTGATTATTTTCCCACAAAAGGAAATTAGATCCATTTTTTCTCATGTTCATTATAGCCAACTATGGCTTAATCTTAAATTTAGACCTTTTCTTGAAACCTAATATCATATCCCTAATCTAACCATAACCCCAACCCTAATCATAAGATTGAATCATACCCCAACCTTAACCCTAGCCCTGACAATAAACCTAATCCTAACCCTTACTTGGAAACTAAACCATCATTTTCTCATTAATGTAACCCTGACCATAACTTTAACCCTAACACTATTTCTCAAAACCATAATCTTAACCATAATCACAACCCTAAACATAAACATAACTCTAACCCTAAACCCTAAACCATGATCCTAATTCTAATCTAACCCTAACACTAACCTTAACTGACACCCTAACCTTAACCCTAATTGTAACCCTAAACTAAAGACAAATGGTACACCCTAAACTATAATCCAAATCTTAAACCTAGCCCTAACACTAATCATAACCTAACCCTTTTTCTTGAAACCTTAACCTTGACCCTAACCCTCACCTTTATCCTATCTTTATAACCCTAACCACAACCAAAACTCTAACCCCAACCCTAACCCTAATTACCTAACCCTAAATATTTTTTCTTTTATTAATTAGTTGCATTCACTCTAATAACCCTAAACCTATCCATAAACCTAACCCTAGCCCTATCCCTAGCCCTAATCCTAACCCCAACTCTAAGCCAAATATAAAAACAACCCTTAATCATAACAATAACCCTAAAACTTAATTCTAAATATAACCCTAATACTATAATCCCTAATTGTAATCCTAAACCCTAACCCTATTTTCATATCTAATCCCAACCATAACCAAAACTATAAATCTAACCCTAACCCTATTTTCATATTATGTTTTCCTTATGATTGGTTGACTCTTATACTAAATCTGAGTGTTGTTTGTGTTTTGACAAGAGTAGATTAATATTTTTTTAATTTTTTATATGAAGATCAAAATTACATGCACATAGAATGAACCATAGTTTAGTTACAACACTTGGTCTCTTCAAAATAATCAGAGAAGATTAGGGAGAGGAAGGAAAGCACACCAAACTACAAAATAGGGGTAGTTGTGGCTTTGTTAGTTTTCTTTATATAGTCTACTTGTCTCCTATAGGGATAAATAAGCCCTAACTATACAAATGAAAGATGGTTGATTATCTACTGAATATTGTTTTGCGTGTTTTGAAATGGAAGATATCTATGTTGGAAAACAAGGGTAGACAACTGAGAGGGGGGTGAATCAGTTGTTACAAAATTGAAACTTATTTAACCTTATTAACCTTTAATCTCAGATCTAATAATTAACAGTGAAAGCATGAATCAACAACACATCCGAAACACACATAACACCAAGATTTTTGTGTACAAACCCTGTTAGGGGAAAAACCGCGGTGGAGGTTAATCCACAATTTATACCCTGTTAAAAGTATAAAAGAAATGAATAAGGAATGCACATGCATTCAGGAACACTGCCTAGAGCTCACTGCTCAAAGGGAAGGCTCACTACCTTACATAAGGTAATCAAATTAAATCCATCTGATGAGGTTGAACTGAGAAATTGGCTTCTTCAAAATCCTGATGACAGTTTCAGTTAGGCACATAAATACTTCTTCATACTTTGCTTTAACTTCTTCACACTCTGCTCTACATTCGATTGATCTAATCTTTATTCACACATATCTCACATACACTTCACATACATTATCTCTAAATGAATAAAATAAGCGCTCTTATATATCGACTTCATGAATTTACATTAACAACTCTATCGGCCAAAAATAAATAATAGATGAATACAAACTCTCGGCCCAATTCATGAAAAAATCTCAATGTGCACCAACCTAAATCGGTCACAACATAACGAAGACCTAAAGCAACATCCTCAAACATGCCAAGCATTCAAAAATTAATCCACAAGGATCTACAACACGCTACCACCATCATGTCAACCAAGAACATGGAAAGGAAAAATATTTGATCACGAGCACACTAATCAACGTGGACGTACCACAATAATAGAGTATGAGATCAAGAAACATCAATGAACATCTCAAGAGCATACACAACAATTCAATTCACCAAAATTATATTGTCTTCTTTCAGAAACCAACTATAGCAACAAAATAACTGTAGGAACAAAAAAACTCATAACTCACTCCAATCTTGATGCACACCTCTAAAACTTCCGGAGGATATACTAGATAGGCTCAACAACAAACACTTTAATAAATGACTTCAGAATAGCAATGTACAAAAAATTTCACCACTCTGATCTTCACAACTTCATAGACTATCTGCAACATATTTATTCTAATTTTCTCAATATCCTCGACATATACAACCTTTAAGACATTAATGCTAATAGTGTTGACATCAATGACAACCACATATCATGAGCAACACAACCACAACATCCAACAATCTACATCTCTATAAAAATTGGTATATGCTAATAGTCAACTTATTATCTTATTTATAGCATTTCCTTAGCTTTTTATACTAAAAAATTCAAGGTAGAGGGTAACATGATTCTTTGAATTGGATACTACATAAAAATTTATGTGTTATAGTCATTGCTTCCATTGTTTGCATTTTCACATTAGGATGCATATTTTTTACAATCAAGAGTCTTTTAATGTCTTGCCAAAATTAATATTATTAATAATTTCAAACTTTTATAAACATGTATGGAAAATAAGTACATAAATAAGAAATATATTGTAATAGTTTCTTCAACAAAGGATAAAAAAATCATGTGGACCGTACAAGGATTGTGGTGGGACTTAAAATTTACTACCCTTGTGGTATTATCGAGGAAGATCAATAATAATCCTTCCTCGCGGATCTCACACAATCAGATTAAAGGCCCCTGAGGGTACTGCGAGGTCTGCGAAGAGGCGACACGTGGCCTGGTTCTTGAAGCGATAGGGCTAGGTGGGACCCGCTGTCTAGTTGCAACCTCTTGTTTTCTTGGGTTGTGATTGGGCACGGTTCTCTGAAGGCACTGATGTGGATTTTCAAACAATTGTTGACTCAATTTGAGTCATTTGACTTGCCATGTTCGATCCGCATTAACGGTTTGATTTTTCTTGGGTTCCTGTTCATCCGTGTTGGGAGTTCTTGCTCTTTGTAAGTTGTCCTCATTAATGGCACAGATTTTTTTAGTGGATCCTCGCTTGAATTTCTTGCGTGCGAACACTGTTCTCCTGATAAATGCAATGATGGTTTGTATGCCATGCCTTCACAAACTAGGAATAATTTGTGGTGGCTACATCAGCTACTAAAATGCTCGAATGCTCATGCTGCATTCAAGCAATTAATATTCTCACACCAATTAACTCTATAAATGCTCATTGTGTTATCTGGTATTATCATCGCATTTTGAGTTGTCTTATTTGTAGGTGGTCGAGTCTCTCCTGTATTTTGCAAGGTGTTCTTTGCAATGGACCATTCGGCTGTGCGCAGAAGGACTAGAATCGAGGTGAGAAATTTGCAGCCTGATGGGGTACAACATGTTCTTAGCAAGCCCAAGGTTGTCCATGATGGTAATTTTAAAGGGATGGGGAGCTCCAAGTCCCCAATAGTGCTATCTTTTGGTTCTGACGGTGATGGGTCTGAAACTAACTCAGACTACCAACGTTACTTGGCGTCCATGACCAAGCTATTGGGGGTCAATGAAGAGCCCCTCGCAATTTCCCCAATAACTGCGATGGTGTCGTGCCATGCTACTAGATCATGTGTTAAAGTAGATAAAAGGAAGCTGGTCTCACTTCTTCCTCAAGCAAGGACCAGGAGCGATCGCCTCTACCAGGGCCATGTGTCTTGCAAGTAGTTGTAGTTGTTGGGTGTGTTACTTTTGGGTGGTGTGTTGATGTGGACGTACGCGTGCCTGCCATGCTCTTTTGTCTTTAGCTCTGGTTGGTTACAATGGTATAACTATTTTGATTCCTCAAACTGATTATGGTTTTTTCTAATGATGAGGAATGTCAATTTCAATTTCATTCTAAATGAAATTCAATTTTGGAATGAATAATGTAGCCTATTGCTTTGTTGCTCTCCTGTCCTATAAAGGAGATTTGACGGCTCATTGTTAAGGGTTGTTGTTTTTTTTGTATCCAAAGGCTTATAATAGGTACAGTTAGTGGTAATGTAGGATTTTAAAGGTATTATGTAGGAAATCATGCTGGGTTGGGAATAGTATGAATAAGTATACTATACTTTTGTAATTACTGATATCGAAAGAAATCTAAAAAATTAAGACATTTTGCTCTCCTATGTATGGTCCATGGATTATGAATGGATTTATCAAGGGTTTGTTCATTCAGTTTCAATGGTGTAGTTGAAAGTGTAATTTGTTCTCTTGCTTTGACTTAATGAGTTGATCAAATGCTTGAACACAAATTGCATGTTTATGGTTATATGCTCAGGATTCACTAAGGAGTAATGTTTTAATATACTGACAAATCTCATGGTAGCAAAGCACTATGGTGATAAGTTCAATTTTATCTGAATTACGTTTTATATGACTCCCACCCAATGGATGAGGCACTGGATAGTATTGGTAAATTCCTTTCAGGTATAGGACTATGACTCTAAGCACGGTGATTCAATACCTGAACATTTTAACAAATATCAACTGCTATATCTTTTTGGGATATATATCTTATGATAATTTTTAGTCTCCTTGCTTTGGGATATTTGTACTTATTATTCTTTGGGTTTTCCACAACCAGGGTAATGACCATCTATTAGTGTTAGTGGGGACTGCATCTGTAAGAAGAAGTGTTCTTACGAATCATGAAACATTCTTATGAACACACTTGGGTTTACCCACCTTGGTTTCATAGAGCCAAAAGTGTAGGAGATGTTAGTCTTTGATTGACTCTTGTTAGTTGGCCACTAGCCTTTGCAATTCTTTATAACAGAGGTTGGCTACCTCTTACAAAATTGCAAATCCTATGTGGGAAAAAACACCAACAGATGGTAATTAAGATATACACAAAATGGATCTACATTGAAAATTCGGTAGGAAAATTCAAGCAAATACAAATGGTAGATGCAAAACCAAATAAATGTGAAATTGTGGACTATAATGATTGTAGAATATACATAATGGATTTTTTTAAAAGGTTTTAGAAACTTTCAATCAAATGCAATTGGTAGATGCATAGACAAATTTCACAACCTTCACCAAAATCCTTGTCGATTTCCTTAATATGGGAGATTTGGAACATGGTATAGACATCCATCAAAGCATAATATGAAGATAAATTTTCTCAAATGTTGTGGTTGTACACTCCTGTTGATGGTGAAGATGACACAAACAACGTTAAAATAGAATATTTCTACTCTATTTCTCCTGAAAAAGAAAGACAACATATAGTAGCCTAACTCCCAAGGTCCTGGTAGCTAGTTCTCAACTGTCTAGTGTCACTCAATCGGTTCATGCAGCTGTAATATTCAAGGGGCCTGTGTTGGTAACAAAAGGTTCAAGCAATGACTCATTTTACTGACTGCTTTAGTAGATCAAATGGGGTTTTCAAATAAAATAAAAAGATAGGACGAAGGGGTAAAACAATAAGTATGAATCAAATTTATCTAGTATCTGGACATATACCTTCAACAATGAATGTTTCCTAATAGATCATAAAAACCATAAGATGACACAGTCTATAGCATAATCTATACCACTGCATACATTTTAGGTGCTTAATTAACTTCACAATTACTCTTCACAAATATTTCAAGGGTTTCAAAACAACACACATTCATTCATCATCAAAATTATAGATCAACAAACTTTTTAATAACTTCAACTCAATGAAAATCTAATAAGATGATCCTTAAATTTGATTCCTTCAAATGAATTTCATCATTCAAGAAACTCTTATGTTCAGCACAATCACTGCATATAGATAGATCATAACTTATCAGCCTTATCAAACAAACAATTTAATTGTAAACACCATATTTCGAGTAAACCTGTAATTCTATTAACTGTAAAAGATCAAGTACACTGTATCTCTGTAAAATCCCTACAAAATTCTATATCCTAGCATTAGGTAAGCCAATCCAATTCTCAATTAGTCGACCCTTACAATATGATACCCATCTGGTATTTACAGATATACAAAAAGTTTGAACTCCACTTCTATTTTAAGCTATCCACCTTTTTAGGAATTAGACTCTCTTGGAAACTTAGATCAATTTGATCTTGAGTTATTACATTAGACTTTCAGTCTTAACTAGAAATAGAAGATAGAAGAAAAGAAAAGAAGTCATGCGCCCCCAAGACTGTCACTGCTGTATGCATGCAACATGCAAGGAAGGAGAACATCATGCATGTTGGGATTCATGCATGCGAAGCTGGATTTACTAGGAACTCATCGTAGCTGGTGAAGACTTGCTATAGAGTATCCATCTCTGGCCCATCAATCCAGTCATCTTCCATTTAATCTAATCCAACTCAGCTACAACAGACTCCTTCATACTTTTCACCTTTATTAACTCTCTCCCAACAACTTTTATGTCTTCTTTGACCTCTACTAGTCGATCTAACATCAACTCTCCACCATCATCTCCCTTTTGCATAAGTCCTTTGAATCTTTCATCCCACTTTTCCTTTGTTTGATTAAAAGGCATGCCCTCTTTTGTAAATGCATTTATATCTACAATAATGGCAATAGCTGCTTCTAACTCTTCCAATTGCTCAGTTAAATTATTTACAGTCTCTTGAATCTCATTCTTATGCTTACACAAAAAGTCAGTCCTAAACTGGAGTATACAAGAAGTTTTCTCTATAAAATCCTTGTTGTCTTCCTGAAGTATGGATTGTTCCAGAAGAGTTGTTAGAGGCAATTCACTCACCTTTTCTAACTTCTGATTGTATTCTTTGTATTCCTCTTCTTGCTTTTCTAATGCCTCAATGTATTGATACATCTCTTTAATCAACCCTTTAGTATCCTTATAGGCTTCAAATCCTTTCACTAAAACCTCTCCTACCTCTTGGTTCAATTTATCTATCCACCTGTCTACCATCTCCACCTTTCCTCTAACTTGCACCAAATCATCAACCTCCTTTTTGCTTAACAAAATAGGAGTCTCAATGGCTGCTACTTTTTGTGACCTTGGAGAGGAGACACTCTTCAAGAATGAATGCAACTGATCCAATTGAGATTTAAGCTCATCCTTCTTTTGCTTGTCCTTAATCATTCTTGACTTAGTCCTTGAAGCCACCACATCAATCAAATTCATTTTTTGATTTTTAGTGGGTCTTCCCAAATTGACCGTACTCAACTGATAATCTATTAACTGCATATCCCCTACCTCCTTTTCTATCATCGGCATGGCACATTCAGCAAAAATTTCTCCTTTTTCTGTGAGTCGGGTAGAATGTAGAATTTTAGCCTTCTTTTTAGGCCTCTCCTGCTCAATTCCCTTCATCATATCCTCCCAATTGAGAGGTTGTGAAGGTATTACTGCTCTCTTCTGCAGGTCTAATTTTAGCCATGTATGAGCACTTGGAGTAGTAGTCATCGTAGAGGAAGAGGGAGCAATAACTGTAGAAGGAGGCTGCATACTCACTTGAGATTGGGATTCAACCCCTGCTTTCTCTTGTTGCTCTTGTAGTATATGCATTTGCACAAGTCTTTCAGTCTCTTCTCTATCCTTTTGTTCTTGTATTTTCTTGTCTTCTTCTTCTTTCCTCAATCTCTCTTCTTCCAACCGATCCTTCTCCACTTTTTCCTTCTCTAACCTTTCCTTTTCTAATTCTTCCCTCTCTATTCTTCCCTCTCTATTCTTTCTCTTTCTAATTCTTCCTTTTCTAAAGCTTCCCTTTCTAGAGCCTCCCTTTCCAATTTCTCTTTTTCTAAGGCCTCTAGCTTTTCTCTTTCTAACCTTTTTGCTTCCAAAGTCTTAAGTTTTTCAGATTCTACTTCTTCTTCCTGTTGTTTCCTAATCAACTCTTCGACCTCTTTTTCCTTCCTTATCTTTTTTGATTCTTCCTCTTTCTGTCGAGCTTCCTCTGCTTGTTTCAACTTAGCAACTAGAATTTCCTTTTCCCTTCGGTTCCTTGCTTTCTCCTCCTCGAGATCATGGATCTTTTGTATCAACTCTAACTTGTCATTTTCTATTTTAACTTTAAGCTCATGTTCTTGCTGCCTCCTTTGCTTCTCTACTTCATCATCTATTACCTTAACTTCAACTTGTTTTGATTTTAGTTGTTGCTGGTGAAGTAGAGCATCGCTTGTACCTTTGGCTCCATTTCTTTTTGTCTCTCCATTGTAGCCCTTGCATCAGACTTCCTTTTTTCCTCTTCAAACATTTTCCATTGCTCTTCTTGTGTTAGAATCTGCTCAATAGTCCCCTCTAAAGGCATGTTTTCTTGCAAATCCTTTTCTGATAGAGTTTCATCTGAATCTGTCTCAACTTCTACAAACTCTTCCTCCACTTCTTTTCCTTTAGCAGATTCAGCCATGGTATGAAGAGCTCCTTCTTGAACCTCTTTACTTTTCTTTCTTGTAAGTGGGGATTGGGCGGATGATTCACCTAAAGTAGGTGTTGAACCAGCAGATCCCACTAGAGCATCTCCTTCTTGAGCTTCCTCTCCATCATCCACCACCTCAAGTTCTATTTCTTCAATGTCCAGAGGAAGGAATTCTAATGGCTCTTTGGGAGGTGTCTTTCTCTTAATTCTCTTGTATCCTTTACCCTTTTTAAGAACTGGCCCTTGAGAAGCTTGAGTTCTTAGCACTAACCATTGCACACTTCTATCCAACACTATCCTTCCAATTTTCTTGATATCAATTGTTTCTTCAGCATCCCACTCAATTGGATCCAGGTTCTTGGTGCCAATATTCAACACTTCATAGGATGGATCCAACATCATTCCATCCTCCACCACGGTGTCAGGAATCTTTTCTTTAATACCAAGTTCTGACATGATTGAGACCGATAATCTTTCATAATTCTTCTTTCTCAAGTCATACTCATCTTGCCTATCACTCCAAAAGTCTTCTAACAAATTAAAATGTCTTGTGAACACCAAAGGTAATAAAGCATACATCTTCTTCTTTGGATCAAAATACTTACGGGCTGTATACAATCCCAATTTCAATTGTATCAACTCATTACAAACCACTTTTGCCCCCTTCAAGTGTTGACAGCTATATTCACCCAATTTCATGGGAAATATATGACATCCAGTTATATGCTTAATCCCAAACCGAGCATTAACTCCAATAGCTTGATATACAAACTCCATTAGCACCATCCTGTTACTACAACACCTTGGAAGTAAATGTGGGTGGCCTTCAAAACCAAATAACCTGAAGTATGTAAATTTAGGGAATTGGATGTACCAACTTCCCCATTTAGCAATGAATGCCATAGCTTCTTGACTTAACCTATATCCTGCATCTCCATTCAATTGATTGATAACCACATATAAAAATGCATCATTGACTCTTCTGAAATGAGTCTTAGCAACCTGAAGAGATAATTGATCATAGTGCTCCCATACCTTCTTTTGTCCATCCAAGGCTCCCATTACACCCACTCTATTCAAACCTAGGAAAACACCCACTCTTGCAGCTGCATAAACAATGTGAGAAGTCATGAAGAAACACTTGGTTTCTCTAATCCTGGTTAACTGATCATGTATGGCATCAAAAAAAATCATTGTCCAATCAAACTGTTGTTCTCCTTTTAAGATAGTTTGAATAAAAGGAAACATCCACTCCTTTAAGCAAAATGCATCTCTCTTTCCAAACACCCTAGACAACATCACAATCAACCTTGCCACCTCTTCATAGAAATCTGCCCTCTTTGGCTAATCTGCAAGTTTACTTAGAGATTTATTTTCCATCCTCAACCACTTCTTGTTCAAGTGAGATTTATTCATTCCTTTATGCTTACTATATTGCTTCAAGGCCTCTACCTCATTTAATTGCACCAAGCTCTTTGGATCTGGAACATCAAATATAGTCTGAAATGCTTGAGGAGTGAGATTAATAATCACATTGTCTTGTGAATCCATGCATAATCTTGTAGCAGGATTATAAGCACTGGCTACTGTCATGATTAACTTCAGGCACTGGATAGATATAGGAAACAAAGTGATATGAGCTAACCCAGAGCTGACAATTCTTTCCATAGTCAATGTAATATCCTTGTCAAATGCTTCTGAATACCATTCCTCAAAATCGTATTGACCTAAATTAGTGTCAGTGATATCTGACCAATTTGATTCCACCTTGCTCATCTTCACAACCGGGCTCCTGTGATTATACCTTAATGTATAAGGCAGTTGTTCTGGCTTTAACTTCTTTGGTTTTGATGCTACCTTTGATGTTTCTATAGGTTGGTTTCTTAGAGTAGCTTCCCCTGATGTTCCTGACATCTTTCAACTTTCTTGCAAGGAAAACCTTTAATTAGATCTTTAGATATTATCATAAAACATACTTTAAAACCATACCTTTCATATATGCACCAGAGGTGGAACCACAACCTAAACAATCTCTTTTCACAACACTGCTAGACTCAGAGCAAAAACCGATATAGAAATTTCACTAACAATGAATGGGCTTGGAGTCGGAGTCGGGGAGGTTATCAAAACCAGGATCAGAATGGAAAACAGATTTGATTTTCTTTGAATTTTCATTTTTTTCATATTCTATTTCCATTCCACCTCCGCCTCTGATTTGGTCATCGTTATTTTGAAGGAAGACTTTCCCATTATGTGCAGAGCCGGACACGGGATGAAACCTAGAATCGATACCTTTTGCAAAACAGAACTTTCAAGTCCAAGATCGATTCAAATCCTATCTCCGCCTAGGTTGACCATGATTTCCAAAGAAGACTTCTTGCTATACATGGAGCCGAAATCGGGATGAGAATGGAATCAATAACTTTTTCAAAATAGAACTTTCAAGTCCAAGATTGATTCTGATCCCGCCTCCACCTAGATTGACCATGACATCATCAAGGATTTTGTTTTAACATATAACTTCGTGATGAAAACCGAGGTCGCTTTAAAATGAAAAGGGGCTTTAAAAACACTACATTCATATGACCTTGGGGAACAACTGAATCCTAAGATATCATTTTTTAATCATTTAAAGTAATTACAGAGACCAATGAAACCCTAATCTAACAAACCTGATAAAAACAAGGGCATAGATTTTAAACCTTGCCATTTTTACCAGACCAAATGTGACAAAACCCTAAGTAAAAAATGATGAATCAATTTACCCTAACTCACTGTAAATCTCTAATCTACCTCACTGTAAAATTCTATCTAACTAATCACCATTTAAAATATAAACCTAATCTAACTCACTGCAAAACCAAAACAACATGACACCATCATGACTAAAATGTGAAAGTGACTGTGCCCTAAAAATAGAAAGAACTAACAATGCAAACAAAAGAAATAAAGAACATAACCCAACCAACAATATAAAAGACCCATTCAAACAAGCACGCCAAGAATCATGAAATTGTTTAAACGAAATGATAAAAAAAACATGATCAGAGCATGGGAAAACATATATACAAAACACACAATAGTAAAAAAAATGAAGAACAACAATAAGAAAACCTACCTCGAATACACAAGAATGCAGCTAACCTTCTGAACTGATCCGTTCACAACAATCCTCTCCTCTTTCAATATTTTCGCTCGAATGAACTCTGCCGCTGCTCTTTCGTGCTCTTCAATCCTCTAATAATGATAATAATGACTCGTTTAACCCTTATATGAAGATAAAAATGAAGATTTCTACGTACATGACCAACTGTCATTAATGCATTAATCATGCAGTTAAGGCGGAGTCAGAATTGAAAGTGAACCAACACTTCACAATAGTGCGACTTTAGTTAAAAAGTCAATGATCCAGACAACCGGCAGGGGCGGAACAAAAATAGAAACTGATCCAAAAACTTTTTGAGAAATTTCCAAACTTCATTCCAATTCCGGTTTCGGGTTTGCCAACTAAACATAAAACAAAAACAAAGACAAAAAGTAAAACAAAGACTGACATAACAAAACTAAACAAAAAGACAAAGACCAAAACCAAAAGTCAAAATAGCGGAGGTGGGGGTGGATTTGATTATGATTTTGTAGTTTTCGGTAAAGACTAAGTTAACACCCATTCCGGCTCCGGTTCCGCTGAAGACAAAACAAGAGACATAAAGAAAAGACTATCAGGATTGAAACCAAAACAAGTTTCAAAAGAACTTTCAGAACCTAATTCAGTTCTGGTTCTGATTCCGACAAAGAAAAAAGAAAAACAAAGTATTGGCCAAAATTAGACTCCAAACTTTGTTTCAAAACAAATAAGTACAAAAATAACAAAGGGGGACCCATTTTGACCAAGGCAAAAGATGGGGTGGTTATGCAGGGCATAACAACTCCATTTTCAAATCTATGTAAAATGTGGGAGGGTAGACAAATCTTGTGAACTATTTGACAAAAATATCTCAAAGAATTGTAATCTCATGGAATACACTCTAATTAGAAAAGTTACATTACTACCCTCATAACAATCTCTCAATTTGTTTTAGTTTCTATTATGTTACTCAATTTGAAACTTAATTGTGATACATTAAGTTCATTGTCAAATTGTCATTTGTGTGTCAAGTTTGTCAAAATCCAAAATGATCAATTATTAATAAAATCATGGATCATGTAATATTGGGATGGGTGACCTCCTAGAAAGGCCTAGTGCTTCATCGCTTTGAGAATCATTTAGACGCAATGAGTGCTAAGTGGACCATTCATTATCATGAGAGATGGGTTCTTGTGAAACACTACTCATGAAACATGGGTCAATGGGTTTGACTTGTAAAACTACATAATTGAATCCTAATAACAATATCAAAATTTGACACAATGTGAAAAATGCTTCCTACTTGTCAATAGATCATGTTGTCAAAATCTAGAATTTCAAATTATGAATTCTTTGTAATTACTCAATAGATCATGTTGTCAATTGAACCTATTGGAATTTTTTTACTCCAACCCACACGTGTTTCCTAGAAGCTCCTATGAACTCCCCACATTCAATAATAAAAGACTAGGAACAGTATGGCCAACTTTACGAGAATAGCAATAAGGCTAATTCTCCTACACTTTGGACTCTGCAAAATCTAGGAGGGTATTCCCTAACATGTGCTCTTAACATACAACATTTAAACAATTCATTTAATTTGCACACAGGTAAGCAACAGATAGATCCACAATTAATGTTAAAGGATCAAATCTTTCAAGAAATTGGCTATTCCTTAAAAAAGACTCATTTCCATTTAACAGAGAATTGCAAACTTCACATAAAGTAAATTGATAGGAAATGTTTGAGTAAAATATCCTGATGCCATAACAAAAAACATATGACAATAAAATGTAATCATAATTCCAGTGCCATATCCTAGCACAAGGAGTCAAAAGAGAAAACTGAACTACAGGGTAAATTTCATTTTGAACACTTATGATCTATTATGAATTGCATTACAACCCATATATCCATACCTGAGTTTATTACTCCTTTATGAATCCTATTTGTTATATTGCATGAATTTATTGGTTAACTAAAGCATTTAACCGATCCTTTGATCCAGAGCTGTAGTTAAACATAATTCACAGTAAATAACAAATGAAAATCAATGAAAATCATCTTTGATCGATATTTCATAAATTATCCATGTAACATAACACAATAGGAGACAAAATAAACTCCAAATATTAACGATTTTGATACAAACATGCTCAAAAACTCCATGATTAACAAATTTCTCCAATCTGACTCAAAAATTTTTAAAACCTGGACTTACAATTCATACTCTCTATATTACTAAACTCTTATTTCTTATATCTTGGATATTTCAACCGACCACTCTCTCGGCCCAGAATTCCTTTTTATAAAACAAGGGAGCCAACAAGCTTCAGGTTGAAGAGTACACATATCCATTTGTAATTGGACTGCTAA
Organism: Sequoiadendron giganteum; assembly: GCA_007115665.2. Classification (NCBI taxonomy): domain Eukaryota; kingdom Viridiplantae; phylum Streptophyta; class Pinopsida; order Cupressales; family Cupressaceae; genus Sequoiadendron; species Sequoiadendron giganteum. The sequence continues at coordinate 358,267,208 of CM021108.1, forward strand.
CTCCTGATTCAGTTACAATTCTATTATGCAAGAGGAGAGCATAGGATAAAGATCATCATTAGTTGATAAGGAGGAAAGAAAACATCGCTCCAAAGGCCGCTCCCCATACATCAAAGGCATGCTTATCCATTATATTAACTCCACCTCAACACCCTATACTTGGAGTCAAAAGGAGAATGCAATTTTAGAATATAATATCTAAGGCCAGACCTGTATTATACATGACCAAGTTGCAATTCTCGACTATAACACTCATAATTCCAGTTCATCAGTGAACACCTTTTTCCATAATTCAAACTCCTCCTCAGAAGGCCACTGGAAAGCCACAACCTGATCAACCTTGTTTTGATAGGGAGCATACTTTACCATTATCGATGTGGCCTTTTTATCAAAGCTCTCTAAGAAACTTATAACAAAATACAACTTTTCCAATGTATTCTCTAGCATGCGGATGCCAACTTTTTTGCATATCTCTTGTGTTTGAGACATCATTATATTGTTCATTTGCTCCTTCCAAACCTATAGGGGTTTGACTTCATCCTGACTATGTAAAATATGAAGCAATGGGGTCAAGTCCTTTCCATCATACACATCTTTCAACAATTTAATCTTGGATTCCATTGGGGCGGCAAATCCTTGAAACTTCTGCTCAATAATTCCCTTGACCAATTGATATGTTGCAATAATAGTAGGATATTTATCACCATGTTGTTTTGCCCCTACTACCATGAATCTCAACTTCTCCATTCTAGGGCTCTATTTGTTTAGCAATGAGATGGCCAATTCTTTATCTCTTGGAAACATTTTTAGTGCTTGCAACATTAGGACATAATTTGCATGAATCCTGTTTAGCTTACTCTGGACTATTTTGTTTAAATGTTTCAAAATAGTGTCCACTATCACTACATTGTTTCTCCCTGCTGCATCCCAAATTTGATTTACCATCTCCTTATATTCTTCAACTTGATGAATCAGTTTCTCCCTAGAAAGTCCCCCTCCAGGGCTAGTAGCGCTCTCAATAGTGATAGGAACTTGTCCCATATTATATGGAACAATAGCCAAAGAGTGTACTTGTGCAGGAGGTTGAGACTTCTCTACTGGTGGGTCGAGAACAGTGTGGCTAGAACTGACTTGCTTTTGAGATCTCATGGTATCCATTTGTTGCCTCAATAAAGCCAATTCAGTTTCTAACTTTGCTACCTTTTGTTGACTCTTATTATATTCAATAATAATGTCATTATATTGGCCTCTTAGAGTATCCCACTCCTTGGTCAAATCTTCAATAGTTGCTCTGGTGAATTTGGCAACATTCACGACCATATCAACAGCTTCCAATGTTGGGGTGTCAACAACTCTCCTCACAACCAAGTGACCACTAAAGTCAGAAGGTTCTGCAACAATTGGCTTTTTAGAGCCAATAGATAGGGACCAGATTGCCAATGCATCCCATTCCTCAATAAAGGCCGATCCCTTGAGTGCTAATGTAGCCTCCTCTTCAGTAGCAAGAAGTGGCTTATTATCCCTTCTTATTGTGTCAAACACCACAACATCAGTAATATCCCATTCTGGGAGTAGCAATAGTCCACTTTTTTATACCAATTCCCGACCCTACTCTGGTGTTATTATTTTGAATCTTTCTCTCATATGTTCCCTGGCCTTAGCTTGAATTACCTTCTCTAGGAGCTTTGGATGTAGACTTCTCTCATGTTCCACCTTCTCAGCATATAATGTAGTATGTGCTCTCCACACAAAATATTTAAAAGCATCGGTTTGAATAAAAGATTCATCCATCATGAACCCTCTACAGGCTTCTATTCTCAAGTCATCATTGCTTGTTATTCCTTTGATTTCATCTTTTCCTAATGTCAAATAAATTGTACCTGAACCTATTGCAATGTCAACTGGGTCCAATGGCATCTCAGGATGCATTTCATCTGGAGTGATAATAATGTCATCATTCTCATCACCATCACAATCAACAATCTTTACCCTTTCAACCCTCTGCCTCTTTGGTGATGGTGGGTAAGCCTATTCAGAAAAACTTGGAGGAGAATCCAAATCAACAACATTTGGTACTGACTACCTTGAAGAAGATGGTGCAATATTTATAGCAACATCTTCAGCCCTACTTCCCTTTCTTCTAGAAAAAACCCTTATCTTCTTTTGGTGCTAATAAGTAGGCCTCTCCTCTTCCTTTACCTCAAGGTACTCCTCAATGGTTTGTGATTTTCCCCTTTCTTCCACAACTCTTTCATCTTTCAAAACCCCAACCAAGCTCTCAAAAATATTAATAAGATACATTGCCCTACTAAACTCATCTTTAGCATTAGATATGGGATTGAAACCAGTATTTTCTCTTGCTTACTTTTTACCATTTTAGAGTAGGCAATGCACAGTGCCTTTCTATCATCTTGTAATTCCAAATAAAAAATATTCCTGATGATGTCCTCAGGAAAGTAGAAGTTGTGAAAAAAAGCTTCTATCTGATGTTTTGCCTTCATTTGAGAAATAAAACCCTCAGGATCATGTTTTATGGGGTGCACAGTCCTTAGCCTATAAGGCCCAAGTAATTGATGCAACTCATTCCATCCTCCCTTTGCCATAACAAAATCGACAAATGTTGTATATTCAGGGAAAAAAGAACCTTTCTTCTGTTCAGCTGGCAAGTGTACTTCCTGAGTGCCCCCCAACTACCTCATGATTTCCAAAAATCCAAGTCTAAGGGGCACCTCCCTTGGAAGAACCTTTGGATTGACATTAGTGCCAAAAACCCTGAAAAATGTGGTATTAGGATAGGGGATAATGTCTCCCCAATTGTGCATTATGTTCAATTCAAGCCTTCTCTCCATCGGCCTCAAGAAGTCATGAATTTCTTTTGGGATCCTTGGGGGGTCATGAACTAGAGCCTTCCTTAATTTAGATCCAAAGACATTATGGAAAGTTATATAATCAAACTCATGATCATGCATGTCAAGAATCCTAGTCCAATATTGGACAGGCATTTCAATGTTTCCTTCCTTCTTCTTTAATTTCATATCTTTTTTGAACACAGCCTGAACCCTATATATAAACATGTGGATTAACAAGGAATACCATCTGAATCCAACCCAATTCTTCCCCTCCTTTAGGGCTACCAGACCAATGTGCATCTTCTCTACCAAATAAGTGGCAAAATCATATATTACATTAAAACTTTGGTGTTGCAGATTTACTGCCATATATATAATATCGGTAGGCAAGGTTTTCTTTAAGCTGACTCCCATAACTTAACATAAAGCACAAACAGTCTTCTTGAAATAACTGGCGAAATAGTCCACGAGAAAAGGTTCGGGCTCATTCCTGCCAATTACTACCTTCTTATGATTTTTTCCTCTTCCTGAGATTGCCAAATGAGGTATTAAGAAGGATGTTCTGAACAAACCCCTAGCATTTCTATATTCTTGTCTGAAAATCTCCAAGTCAACAGGAACCATATCTTGACTCCATTCGTGCAATTTGAAAATCTCTGCAATTTCTTCTTTGGTTATCTTAATCATCTGCACACCAGCAGGTGTTCTGACAATTCGGGCCACAGGGTCATATCTAGTAGCAATGTCCTTTAAAAGATCTACATCCATAGAAAAATTAGGAACCACCAATTTACCCAGGTCTAACCTCAAGGGGTTACACAAAGGAACTGACAAATTCCTGTTCCCAAACCAATTGGAGAACAACTACCACCCGATGTATGGTAACTCAGCATCTTGAATTGCACATTGCTTATCTGTCAATCCTTCCAAGATTCGAGGCCCATAGAACAAAACCTTTCTCTCTTGCTTCTTGCTAGTAGAGGGTTGTAAAAAATCAATAATATCTTGGGATAAAGACCTGGTAGTGGTTTCAGAACTAGAACTTCAGGCCTTGGGTGCCATTTATACTTTACATATGATAATTCAAACTAGGGTTTGCTTATTTTCAGATAGCAAATAATTACAATTTTCTCCTTTAGCCTTAACAAAAAATTCTTAAATATTCAAAAAACCCTAGCAATTATCTAGACAAGCTCTAAAAGCAAATCTATTCAATCAATTCTTCAAGAACAGAGACAGGAAACAATCACGAATTGCCCAGCAAGCAACCATAAAATATTCTAAATTTACAAGAAATGGCGTATGTGCTACTTATGGTTTCAATCACAGAACATTTAGGGTAGCGAAATTGAGAAATCATAACCACAGCTTGCTTCACTCGATACCAAGCAATTCTTCATCAATGTAGAGATACAAAATTGAAATAGTAATTCACAAGTTTTAGCATTTAATTATGCAGGCAGAGTCGAACTCGGTCAATACTATTCACTCGCGCGAGATAAAATGACTATCATACAATACTAGTTTATTTTTAAATACGAGCCGTTGATCAATCACAATGTTGGCCAGGAGAATGGCTCAGATTTAGTCAAAATAGTTTGAAAATGCCACGTTCTCCCTCCAGTCACCAAATGGACAAGATATTCACCTACCGAGTACCACATCAACATAGAAATGGGCCCCATCTTTGTTATCAGCACACAACATCGGAGTCCACACATCACCAAATCACACACCTCACACCATTATTGAAACTGTAGTTTTAATTGCGTGAGGTTAGCGAGGAATGGCCACGATGCGTCGGTACGGAAACAATTGTCGGCATCAGCCTTCATAATCGATCAGCGAGCAAAACTGGTCCCCACCATCAAATGTGATAGATGGCAGAATCTTGCAAGCCTCACACCATATTTGTGACGTTAGCAGAAACTTTGCGAGGTCTGCGAGCAATGGTCAAGATTGAAATCACTTCATCTGATGGCCGCACAATCTGCACATGCAAAAAGGTTATTTCGCCTAACTTTTTAATAGTTGTTTTATTTTGCAGGGGGTGTTTTTAATGACCGTCGATCTTCCTACGATTGATCCTGACCGCTCCCGACGATCTCATGATGACATCACCACTGATTATTTGGTGATTGCGATATCATGGGCGAGCGCCACGTGTCCCAAGCTACCGATGCTAAAAAGGGATTAATAAAGCGTTTAATATTTTTGTTAGACTTAAATACATTATAAAGTGGGTTACTAAAATAGCTGCGAGATGCACATGCTCGAGATCGACGGTGATATTATAATCTTGGTAAAAAGTTGCTCGACGGTTATGTTTGGTACTCCTGACTGCTGTGTTTTTAATGACCGTCGATCTTCCTACGATTGATCCTAACCGCTCCCCGTGATCTCACGATGACATCACCGTTGGTTGTTTGGTGATTGCGATATCACAGGAGAGCGCCATGTGTCCCAAGCTACTGATGCTGAAAAGGGATTAATAAAGTGTTTAATATTTGTGTCAGAATTAAATACGTTATAAAGTGGGTTACTAAAATAGCTACAAGATGCACGTGCTCGAGATCGTCGGTGATGTTATAATCTTGGTAAAAAGATGCTCGACGGTTATGTTTGATGCTGCTGACTACTGTGTTTTTAATGACCGTTGATCTTCCTATGATTGATCGTAACCGCTCCCCGCAATCTCATGATGACATCACCATTGATTGTTTGGTGATTGCGATATCACGGGCGAGTGCCACATGTCCCAAGATGCCAATGGCGAAAAGGGATTAATAAAGCGTTTAATATTTGTGTTAGACTTAAATACGTTATAAAGTGGGTTACTAAAACAACTACAAGATGCACATGCTTGAGATCGATAGTGATGTTATAATCTTGGTAAAAAGTTGCTCGATGGTTATGTTTGGTGCTACTAACTGCTATGAGTGAACACGATCATCGATTGTAGGAATCAACGGTTGCCCGCCATCGCGTGATCCAAAGATGTAGGATGTTTAGTGATCGTGATATCACGGGTGGGCACCACGTGTATTCCTTTGGCGCTGCTTCTGTGGTGGGCCCTCGATGCTGACATGGAGATTTCATCAACCCTTTTGAAGATGGTCATTCGATGATCTGACAAAAATAAAAGATTGACGACTGAAGTTTAAATTCGCATCAAATGCGATTGGAGTCATTGGGGCGGCATGCAAATGAGCTTTAATAGCAGATGAGACATCTACTACATCAATTCAATCAACATAAATTATCTGCTCTTTTTCTATCTTCATCACAAAAGCATTCAAGTATTTTCCAAGCAGTTCAGAGCTAGAGATAAAGTTTTTCGAGCGATCACCGTGAAGTTTGGTTCTCTGCAAGGCACGAAATCCCGTGAGTTATTTTCTAAACTGTTGGGTTAATTTGACTGTGTCTTTGTGAAGGGTTCTATTGTGCTGGTCAAGGGGTTTTTTTAATTATTGTCATAGGGTTACTGGTTCATTTGAATTATTGGAATTGCATAGTTGTGTTGTATTTTTGTGTTCTAGGTACGCCTAGTTTCTTCGAGGATTTGATTTTTTAAAAGAAGCCCTAGTTGTTTAAGATGGCACCACTGAAGCAGCACTTTGGCCATGTTGATTATTTGGAGAGGAATTTGTATGATGACTTCCTGGATCAACTCCCATTGTCAACAAATGACAGGAAGAGTGGTTTGGTTTTAATGAATGGAAAGACCCTAGGCAAAGGTCTACTATGCAAAAATTATAACATTGCAGATGTTAGGATTCCTATGACTAGTATTGAAATGTTTAGGCAGTGGTATGGATAGCGAAACTTACCTCACCCCTTCTCTAATGCTCAGAGATATGACATGGGGAAACTAACAATGCCAAATGTGTTCCCTGATGTTGTCTTGCTCAGAGTAGTGGCAACACGGTATGATCCTGTGACAAGGGTCATAAGGGATAATGATGGTGGAATTCTGCTAAGCCTAAATGTAGATGAGATTCAGTAGATTTTTGATTTGACTGAGTATAGCCCTTTCTTAGTCCAAATAGATTTTGAGAAGATGAAGGAGGAGTACAAAATGTTAAAGCCTCTTTTCATATTGAAGTTGCTTCCTTTTCACCTGGCTAGGGCAGGCAGTTCAACAATTATTATCAGCCTAAATGACTAGGAGCCTTTCAGGCTGAGCTATTTTTCCAGTCAGTTCTTGGCAACATTTTATTCATTGTGCCATATTTTAGGGTTCAGCCCTAATACTATGATGCCAGTTGCATACATGTTTATGGGAGCCTAGATTCAACATCCCAACTTCTCTGTGGTATATGACTTTGCATTATTCCTGTCAGAGAAGATGCATGAGGGTTTGATGAAGCTACATTTGGGGGATGTTGGCACTCCTTTTTTCTGGTACTCCCTATTGATGCATATGTTCCTATACAAGAATGTTGTTTTCTTCTCAAAAACCATGGAGTTGAGGCAGGAGGTGAATGGAGAAAGGTTACCAGTATAGGTGTGGAGTGCAGATTTGTCTTACAATAGGGGAGGTGCCAACTTTGTGTAGTTTGATAACTACTTTTCCTCTAGACTTAGGGCTCAGTTGGTGGTAAATGTGCCAAGAGTCCATGAAGATTTGCATGAATTCCTCCAACCGAAGGTGAGGAAGCCTAATTTAAAAGTGTGTCACAATTGGGGTGATATCATCTTGTACCCTATAAGCACTGTCTTGAGGGTGTATGGTTTCCAGGGAACCCCTCATATCCTCCCCTTTAATGTACCATCAAGGATGGGTTTTGCCGAAGTAATGTGGCAACTAGGTTGTATTCATGAGGACAACCTAACAAAGAAAGGAAAAGGGACTTTCTTCCCTAACTACACTCTTGTTTCTGATTTTGTTTATTCCAAGGGAGGATGGGTCCACTTCAGAAGGTTTTTTGATGACTTCAATTTGAGGAATGGTCCTAGGAGATAGCATGACCCTGAGGGATTCTTTGCATTGTTCAGACAACGAATTAAAGGTGGAAAATTTGCACATGAATTCAACTTTCCTGAGGACCTAATCAGAAATGAGTTTGATTTGAATAGGCAGGAGTTGAATAAAGAAAAATGGATTGCATATGAAAAGCTGCTAGCTATAATACATAAAATGGATCCAAAATATGATCCATTAATGGAGTTCACTCCATTTCACAAGAGAATAGACTTCTTAATGGATAATTTCAAAAGTATCATGCCCACCTTGATGACCAAGAGGGTCAGTTTGGAATTATATTTTGGTATAGAAAGACCAGATGTGAGGCCTAAAGAAACAAGGCTAGCTTATCAACCACCAGTTGACATGCCTCTATACAAGAGAAAGAGGAACACAAGCAGTGCTGAGGATGAAGGGGATAAAAAGGGAAAACAAGTCATGCAAGCATCATCACAAGTGGGTGCAAGGATCAGAGCACCCGGAGGGATAAGGATTGTGGATCTAGATTCACCACCAAGAGGTGATCCTATAGTGTTACCATTAGAGCTAAGCCCTAAGAGGTAGAGAGTTGAGGAAATGCAGGAAACTCTGATGGATGAGATAATTGTGACTGATCAAGACATGCAGGTTGGTATCCCTTCCCCTCCTAGATCAACACAATTGGTGCTTTCTGACATGGATGTAAAGGGGAAATGTGTACAAGATGCTAGGATGGAGGCCTGCAAGGCATTCTTGGATGATGATGCATTTGCAAAGACTCTTGTATTCTTGCAACCAGTTTGGAGGATGAAACCAGAAGAGTACCAGAACAAATGCAAGAGTAGGAGAGAATCAAAACCTGATAGGTTTGAGCAGGAGAATGATGATGAGGTCAAGGCTAAATTAATGGAAGAATTCAAAGGTATCACTCTTGAGGAGGGAAGCAGACTTGTGACTTAGGCTGGTGTCTTACTTTTTCCTGAATGGGACATAGTTGATGCGGTTGCATTCAATGCTATCTTACAGTCCAAACACCCTATACAAAATAGTGAAGAAGAGGTTAAGGTAGCTCTGCATGACTCTGCCTTCAGTGAGGAGTATGAAACTCTGGCCATATGGGCATTGGCACCCTAGGGAAGAAATCCAAATGTAACTGATATTAGCCCACACCTAAGGGGAGGGATAATCATCAAGAGAGCTTCTAAAACTTCAACAACATAAGCTACAAGCTTGATAGTGAATGTGGCCAAATTGGACCAAAAAACAGCTAAGAGAGAAGAGGTTGAAAAGAAGAGTCTGATGGAGAAATACAATATGATAATTACAGAATATAGTAGGATGCAACAAAGGAATTTTGAGCTGCAATCTAAAGTAAATAGGTTGAAATATGGGCAGGTGGGAGAATCCTCCAGTGTTCCTAGTATCAGAACATTACCTTCTATTGTAGGATTGGTCCCCCATACTACTCCAATTGTTTTAACTTTGGGGTCCTCCATCCATGCACCTACTCTCAGTCCTACACCAGGGCCAGTTGAAGAAGAAGTTGAATATTCTGTGGATCCCACCAAGAAGCAAATATTGAATAGGATCATAGAATTGTAGGCTGCCTTAAAGGCAAGTGAGGATGATGCAATTTCCAAACAAAGTGAGGTGGTTGACATAGTTTTGAGGCATCTTAATGAAAAGGTTGATGGTAAATTACCATTTGTACATTCTTTGTATTCTTTATTCTTGGATGAAATAAAAAATATCAATAGGGATCGGGAAATAGTTTTTCCTTTGGTTGAGAAATGGATCCCTAGGGAAAATGATCTAGATATTATGTACAAAGCTTCTAGGTTTGATGCGGACAATAGGCCCCAATCATTGAAGCCTACTCTAAACTTTGTAAAATCATTGAGTAGATTCTAGGCCCTACCTGATGATTTCACTAGAAGAATTAGGGAGCTCATAAAGAGCTTTGATGACTGGAATGATACATTTTTTCCAGACATTATTGATGCACAAGGAAATGCTAAGACATTGCAACAGTGGTAGGATGGGGCAGAAGAAGTTATCAATGCACAAATAAAATCAATTTGTGATGATTCAAACTATGATTTGGTGGTAAATAGTATGGATAAGATAGTTAACACTAGCACATTCTTAGAGTTTTTTGAAAGGGAAGCCAATCAAGTTGCAGTGAAGTATACACCTTACAATACTAAGGTGAATGAGGTCATGAAATTTTGCTGTCCAATGAATGAAGAGTATCAGAGATGGGTGGACAAGTACTTAATTGAAGAGGAGTAAAACAGTGTCTATTACCATAGGATGGATGAAGGAATGCTAGACAATGATGCAAACAATTCTGGAGACAGCCACAAGAAATGATTTAACAATGGATAGGGCATGTGAACAAAATGAGAAGATGTTCGAAATGGAGCTAGCCATAAGGAATGCACTGGAGGATGCTGATACACACAAGCGGCCAGCTTACTGAAATTATCTGTCAAAACATCTATTTATGGCTTAATAGAGCATAATTTCTAGTTTGTTAGTGTTGTTAAGCAAAAGACATTTCTCAAAGGACGCGCCCTTTCACAATTTTGATATATTTATATCTGTTTCATAATTTAAAATAGATATAGGCGGATAGGAGAAAGATATAGTAGATAGTTTGCAATGAAACTTTCCTTTAAAAGACTCAGATACATGTATGAATTTTGATGAGGTTAATGAAGATGTTTGAACTTGTGGCTTAATCTTGGTATCAGTTGTTTGTGGAATTATATAGTTATCTGGTTGTTTCCATTTTGATGCTTTTCTATTGTCTAAATTGATATATGAAGCATATAAATATATTTAGTTTACCAATACACATTTTTTGTATTTGTGTGATGTGGTTATTTGGTTCTTTCAAGTAAAAATTAAACCCTTCTAGTCAATCACAGTAACTGAAGAGTATTAATTGGATCAATAAGAAGAATCACATAACTAGGATTGTCATTCTATCTCAAGTAGAGTTTGTCAGTCATTTACTTGCACATTTATACAAGTTATAAACTACATCTGTGTGCCAAACACTTTGAATTATTGCCATCATAGATTACACTTTTATAGATCTTCATTAGACTCCATACACCCAACAAGGCAGTGGTCTCATGCTTTCATCTTTTGGTTTATCCATTTTATTTTTTACATCTGTTAACTGAACATATTCTAATATAATTCAAATATAATTAAAATTAAAAACATCATAAATTAGTTATGTAACCACATAAGTCAAATATAATTCTATCAAGAAATTAATATCAAATAGATAATACAATCACATAACTCATACATTTCAATGTCATTGATCTTCTTCTTCATCCAACTCTTTGTCTGTATCATCCGATCTAGATTCAACATTGTAAGGATTGCTCATATCATCATCATCGTCATTGATATCAGTTTCGATAATGTCATCATCCACAAGGATATCATCTTCATGAACATTAACTCCTACATCATCATGATCTAGTTCCTCCTCTTCAACATCTTCATCAGGCACATCATGAACTAACTGTTGATCCTAATCATCATCTACATCATCTTCTATTTCTTCAGTATCTTCTTCTTCCACCACATTATACTTTACCGACCTTCCTCTTGGATCATGTCTAACAACATATGACCAACCCAGTTTACCTGGAACCTCTGAGTAAAATACCTGCTCACATTGGCTTGGAAGAACATAGGGCTCATTTCCAACTCACTCAAAATACCTTGTATTAACCATGGTAAATCCATTATCATGTTCAATAGTAGTTCTCTTGGGATCATTTTCATTCAATCGTAGCTTGTACCATAGGACAAAAAACAAAACTAATTTGAAGAACTTAAAGTCACACTCAAGTATATCATCCAAAATCCCATAGTATTGATTTTCTGAGACTTCTGGATGTATGTCGCTTCTAGATGAAACATTAGTCACCTGGAAGACTTTAGTTATCCCAGAATCACAAGTTTTCTTTGTGTCATCCAACTTTTTGATTTGAAATTTATGACCATTGCACCACATAGACTTGTGGTGTTTCACCTGCAATATGTCAAACATGTAAAACTTATTGCAATATCGTTAGTTGATTAACATATTTATTCTTGGCCAAATGTATGCAAAGAAAAAAAAATCTCAACATATATATACATCAATATAATTGAAAATAATTAAATAATATAGGTGATTAATATATTTATACATACCTATTTCTCTCTTAAACCATATGCTAAATCAATTTCCCTTGGTGTAACATTGGAGTCTCCTTACAATGAGCTTCTTTAACCAATGAAGCCACACCTTCCCATGTTAATGTGTGACCAGATTGTTAACATCGTTCAATCCATACCGTCATCCAATTAAGATTGTTTGCGACGTACAAATGTAGTGCATCCCACTCTCGACCAACTGAATAAAAAAAATTTGAAATTCACAAACGATGTATAATTAGTTAATTACCACGGTATACGACCTTAATTTATAATTGATGAATATTGAAAGATTAATAATTAAATCAGTACAATATACATAAAAACCAAATATAAAATGTATTCTAATTAATCTCCATGACCATCTTATAATTACCTGTCACTTTCCTCAATCTACCTTTCCCCATCAGGTACTCCCCTTCAAATTTTTTAATGGAGTTGGGATCCCAAATGCGATCTACATGGATCTTTGTTGAAAACTTAGGAAGATATTTAGTAATGTACACCATGCTCTAGTATACCATGTATCGCTCCACCATAGAACCCTCAGGATGTGCTCTTTGTCTAGCCAAAGCCTTCAAAAATTTCAAGTGCCTCTCAACCATCCACATTGACCTTGTGTGTACAGGTCCACACAATTCAATCTCCTCAACTTGGTGTATGAGGTAGTGTTCTTGTGCATTGAAAAATGTCAAAGTTAGACACTTTTGCATTTCACACATTAGATGAGGAATTTTTCTCTTCCAATAATTTATATCTTCCTTATGGATTGCTTTAGATGATAACCATCTACAAGTGATTCAAGGCACAAATATATTAACGAGATTTAACAAAAATATACAACGAATTGAACAAATATCGCTACTTACCTCATGTATTTTCCAAGATCATATATAACTTGGTTGACATTGTTGTCGAAGTTGTCTAGGAGAGATAGAGGTAGAACGTACTGCAACAATTATAAAATGATCTTTTCATTAATATTTTTCCAAAAGTAGTAAACATAATGCACTGAAAAGTACATGCAGTATACATATATATATATAATATACCAGAATAATTACCTTAATGAAGGTATGCCAATCATGCATTTTCATCTGTGACCCAAATTTACCTTTCTTTGTTATGATATTGTTTATGTTTGCAGCAAATCCTATGGGAAATCGAATTTTTCGTATGACTTGTTTTATAGCATTGCTTTGTTGCTCCGTTAATAACCAAGGAAGGGAACTTATATTAATTTGGTCTCCATCGCTATTTAATTGAATGCCATTTTTCATTGCATGACTGGCTTCCTGAATGTCACTACAAATTTTGATAATTTTTTCTTTGTCATGTCTTCCATCCAATTTTTTCCATAATGTTTCTGTCATATTCTTTCCAATATGCATTGTATCAAACAAATGCACAATTTGTAGCTGCTCATAGTAGGGCAACCTACTAAATTGTCTAGGATAACTTTTTAGTCCCTGTGGAAGCCAACCATTAATGCCTTGATGACCTTCATGAAGTATATAAGTTAAACAAATTAACAACGACAATCATTGTCAATTACAACATGAGTAAACACAACACAATATAAAAATATAAATTCAAAACATATCATAAATGATAGATAAACAATTTGATCCGATGTATAACCTTGACGATTAATTCTATTATATTCCAACTTCCATAGGCAGGGTGTCATTCTTCGTGGTTTTGATGCAGTCTCTTCTTTCCCATTGAAAATATGTTTTTTCAGTAGTTCGATACTTATGATTTATGTGGAGGAAGTGTCTATACTCATCAAACACCTACTTTCCTAAACTTCTTGAATGACGAGATTTCATCTTTGGACCACAAATTGGACATGCAAATTTTCTCTTTGTTTGAAGACTTGCAAATCATATATAATTGGATTAAATATGTCAATTTTTATAATTATATATAATGAATAGATTACTTAAAAAACATGCATGATATCTACTTCATAAAATTAAATATCGTAAAATTCATGCAATCGAACGTTATAACATACCAGAAAAATGTGTTAGCCCTGGGGCATCATGAATTGTCCATACAAGCATTGCATGGAATTGAAATTGTCTTTGTCCTATTGGTCTAGATACGTCATACATAGTGATGTCATTCCATAACTTTAGTAACTCGTCGATAAGAGGTTCAATATATACATTCATATCTTTAACTTGGTACTTACCTAGTTGAATGAACATAAACATTACATAATTATTATAACCATTTTACTGCAATATATATAAATTCATGTACATAAATATTAAATGAAAAAATATATAAGTCATTATGCAACAAATAAGACAAATGAGATGCTACTACGTTAAAGAAAATTGATGTAAACAAATACTTGGAACAATCATTTCCAACATTATGTGCTCCCTCTTTATTGACATCCATGGGGGAATGTTATTGTTGATAACAAAAGCAGGCCACACCGAGTAAATAGATCTCAGCTCTCCAAATGGATTGACACCATCTACTGCCAATGAAAGCCTAAGATTACGAGGTTCTTCTTTAAAGTGTGGCCATTTTTCTTCCATGTCCCTAAATGCAGAACCATCTGCAGGCATTCAAAGAATCTCATCTCCACTTCTATTACATGCATGGTAATCCATAAATTGCGCTAAGCTTTCACACCTAAATAATTATTGCATACGTGGAATAATGAGAATATAATGAAGAACCTTGCGAGACACCTTTTTTGTTAGTTGATCTATTTGATATCTACTGATACGACATTTTGGGCATTCTGTTGCAGATTCATATTTTTTATGATATATAATATGATCATTGGGACATGCATCTATTGCTTGATACTCCATTCCAATATCTTTCATAATGCCAGATAAATCTCGGTATGAGTGAGGTAAAATATTTGATGGTGGTAACAAAAATTCATCAATCAATCTACAAAAAAAAACAATTTTTTAATATAAAGAATATTAATGGTACATATTTCATCCTTTATTTACTAGCGATGAACTAACAACAATTAAAATAGATGAAAAAAGATGACATATATGACATACCTTAACATCCGTGAGATTTCTATGTTGGATAAACCATTCATAACCTTCAAGTTCACCAACAACAATACAACAGAGAGAAGAGTTGTTTGGGAGCCTTCATAAAGGGGCTCATATGCCTTCTCAAGTACAAGTAAATCATGAACATCATTAAAGTCAACTTGATCAACATGATCAGATGTGCCACTATATGTGTCATGGATCAATGTATTTGTACCATCATCTTCAATTGTGTTTTTTGGCACATGATCATCTTCTTCCATAGGATCATTAACTTCATCTTCGATATTCATAGCTCCATGTTCCTCCACTTACAAAACCACATTCTTCGGGCTGTGATAATTCATATCGTGTGCCCTAGGGCGCCCCACCTTTATAATAATGATAGACACAAATAAACCATGATCATGATCAAGTGATTTTATATATATATCAAATATTAAAACAATATAAACATTTGCAAA
Source organism: Sequoiadendron giganteum (assembly GCA_007115665.2). Taxonomy (NCBI): domain Eukaryota; kingdom Viridiplantae; phylum Streptophyta; class Pinopsida; order Cupressales; family Cupressaceae; genus Sequoiadendron; species Sequoiadendron giganteum. The sequence continues at coordinate 358,282,740 of CM021108.1, forward strand.
TTCAATCAATATAAACACATATAATGAACAACTTACCAATGGACGATAATCATGCCCCCCTTCAACGTGACCATGCTGCCTACAATGTTTCTCAGCTGTTGTGATTAAAAGTTTTCTCATCTTTAAGCCCTTGCAATTATTGCAAGGACAATAACATTTCCCATCACCCTTTCTTTTCAATATAGCCCAAAATCTAGCAACTATCTCTTCAGTTTGTTCTAGACTAATATTATCTGACATGATTTTTCTTTACCAAGCTTGAATATTTAGATCTTGAAAAAATATCAAACTCACACTACAATAATTTTTAATCATACACAGGTAACAAAATATAATAATTATGATATTTTACACCAAAAAAATTCGGCATGCAACCACCCCTGCAAAAGAGAAGATAGTCTGAAGTTAATGACCAAAAAAAACACTTTCAAATACTAATTCCAGAAATTATTTTCTGATTTTACTATGATTTCCAACTGTTAGACTCCTAAAATCAGAATATTGAACTTGAACAACAAAATCTGAAAATGAAAATCTGAAAATGTAGCTAATAGGCCTCAATAATTAAGGCCTACTCAAGACTTTGTGAAGTCACTGCAAGGTTTCTAGGCCTTACCTGATGATTTCAACAGGAGGATTAAAGAGTTGGTAAAGGGTTTTGATGATTGGAGTGACACATCTTTACTAGATATTGTAGATGCCCAAAGAAATGTTAGATCATTGCAGCAATGGCATGATAGGGTAGATGAAATCATCAATGCACAAATCAAATTGATTTGTGATGACTCAAATTATGACATGCTGATGAGGAGCATGGATAAAATCATTAATTCACTAGTGCATTTTTTGAATCTTTTGAAAGGGAGGCGAATCAAGTAGCAGTAAAGTATACACCTTACAGTGCCAAGGTAAATGAGGTGATAAATTTTAATTGCACAACGGATGAGGAATATCAAGGATGGGTAGAAAAGTACTTAACTGAACAAGAATAGGATAGAGTCTACAACCGACAGTTAACAGCTCAACAGTTATGGTTATAACAAATTTTGGCTATTTCTTGGTGGTAGTTTTGGTGCAAGTTTTTGAAGTTTGGAAAATACAACAGTTATTCTCCAATGTACGGGATGAACAAGAAGATTCTCCAGAGACTCAGCTATTGTAATTGTAAGTGGTGAATATGTGAATAAGATTAAAACACTTTTTAATAAGACATTATATCAAAGATAACTCAAATTGAACTAAATCAAAGCAGTAATCAAATGAAAGTGTCATATTGTTCTCTATCCTCAAAGATTTATTAAATCTAAATTGCTCTTAGATTGTTAAAATGACTATCTGAAGAATGAGATAATGATAATACAACGCTAAATGATAAATCAATTAAACTAGCATGATATTGATGTGAAACAGATAAATGCAGCTACAAGAGGTAGCCATTGTTGAAAACTTGATTGGTTGATATTTGATGTGTGAATGCTTGATGCTTGAAGTCTAGATTCCTGCAGAGTAAGAGTGCAAAAGCTTGATTATCGGGATCCTTTTCTTGGTTCAATGAGGTTTTATTTATAGATTTCCTGGCTGTAGAAATGCACAGGGAAAGCTTTGAGAGGCTTGGATTTAATTTGGAGAATTGAATGGGGAGAGATGGAGAAGATTGAGAGAAAGATGGAGATTTTCTCTACCCATGAAAACACCAGGCAAGAGAAGAAGAAGGATTGATGGAAGAGGATTGAGAGATCAAATTCCAAATTTGTCTCCAAAACTTCCCGTGAAGTTTCAAAGCATTAATTGTGACAATTTTAGACATAGATTAGACATAGGAAATCTAATTCATTTTTGAGGAAATATGGATGGAACATTCTTTGTGCAATAATTCAAATATTTTTGATTTATTTAAATTAGCAAAAGAGGGAAATAATTTAATAAAACGAACTATAGGATAGTTGTTTATTAAATTAATCAGAAGAATGTGGCAATTGATAAATAAAGTGTTTTGATCTTTATTTAATTAATTTGAGATCGATGTGATAGATTGAAATAGGGATTTGATAATTAAATTGAACAAAGTATTTAATTTTGTTTATTTAATTAAGATGAATATGAATGTGAACTATATAAATAAATATTTGTATTTATTCAAACAGTAGAGGAAATTAGGATAATTAGTCAAATAATTTGTATTTAATTAATAGGAATTCTCCAGACCAATTTTAGGTGTATACATTTTGCCCCTCTTCGAAGTGATGTGTTTAGGCATTGCTATGAAGAAATATTTTGCTGCTACTGCTAGGATTGATGATAGTAAAAAAATAACTACTACTACCAGGATTGATGATAGTAAAAAAATAATTCTGTATGCCCCAGACATGCCCCAGACATTGATTTTCAGATAATTGATGATAATATGCTCCCTTGGGAGATAAATTAATGATGTGATGATTTTTAGAATTTTTTAAAAATTTGATGATTTTTCGATGTTTTGATGATGTTTCGATAATAAAATAATTTATCTCCTGACAAAATGATGAAGAAATAAAGCCCTCAAATGAGTTTTAATTAATTTCATGGATAAAATTAATCAAAATGTAATAAAATCTACCAAAAATACCTTTCAAAAATTATAAATAGTGCTAAAAGGTCATTTTCAAAGTCATATTTGCTTTTTGAGTTCAAAATTCATAGTGATAAAGACTTTTCTGCCAGCTGGAGCGAGATGCCTATCCCCTACCACACTCACCGATTCGAGCGCGTTTGACATCACCGATAGTCGCCTATGTATGGACCTCCGGTATGTACCCCCTGACCTCCTCGTGATTCGTGATTTTCTATTTTTTATGCTTTTTAGACTCTAGGCATGTCTAGGTCTGTTTCAGTGCTTTCAAGTCGTGTTGTAGTGCTTACATTCCGATGTAGCACTTCCAATAGGTAGTCTAGCGCTTCCAGTTGGTAAAGTAGCGCTTTCAGTGATTTAGCACTTAGGTGTCAAAATTTAGCACTTTGAAGCTGGATTTTAGTGCTTTGAGACTTTCAACGCTTTCAAGGTCTGTTCTAGCACTTCTGGTAAAGCGACGCTTTGACGGCCTATTTTAGCGCTTTGATGCAGAAATGTAGTGCTTTGAGAATTTTAGCACTTCGAAAGCCTATTTTAGTGCTTCAGAGTGTTGAAATAGCGCTTTCATAGTTTTAGCGCTTTGGGTCCCTGATTTAGCACTTTTAGCTGATAAAGTAGCACTTTTGGGATTTAGCGCTCTAGAAGCCTATTTTAGCGTTTCTATGTCAGAATTGAAAATTTTGACTTAATGAACCTTGATTTTGTCAATTCCGACCATGTCCATTCTCCTAATTGGTATGATTGACAATCCAAATTCTTGATGTTGGATTTGGATGATGTAAATAAAACTAACTCTCATGATAGGCAAGGAAATGATTCAATATCTGATAAATCTCATGATAGGCGAGATCTAGATAATGTTTTGATGAACCTCATGATAGGTGAGGTTTGATTCAATATCTGATAAATGTCATGATAGGCAAGATCTAGATAATGTTTTGATGAACCTCATGATAGGTGAGGTATGATGTTCGCCTATGAATTTTGATCAAAAATTTCATACCAAAGATTTTGAAATAGACTTGATAGTAGAATGACGTTTGATTCTTGACATAGTTCATTGATTGTAGATTTTTCGTTATGATGATAGGAGGATCTGGGTACTCTCCAGATCCGAGAGAGGTTTCCATAGACTACAGACTTGATTTCTCATCTGACACTAGATGAACTTCAGGTGATAGGCCATTGTGGCCTTACAAGCTTACTTGATATGCCCTAGATTAGGATTAATTGAGGTTTGTTGATTGCTTTGGCTGAGAGGTGGCATAGTGACCACAACACCTTTCACCTACCCACTAGCGAGATGACAGTCACACTAGAGGATGTGTGACGTATATTGCGCATTCCATTCATGGGTGAGATAGTCATGTATGATTCTCATGGGACCAGTAGCAGAATGCTCTCTGTAGAGCTTTTCAAGATCAGGACATAGAGGGTCCGAGTGTTCGATGGCGAAGGATCGCGGATTCTTATGTGACACTACCAACAGTGCTAGCTGGATTCATTGGAGGTTTCCTTTGCCCTGATCGCAGGTCAAAGGGATTTCTCGTTGGTTGGGGATGGACTCTTGAGAGCATGATGGTACATGGTACCAGATATGTGTGGGGGATGTGCATGCTAGCACATATGTATCATGATTTACACTCAGTTGTGTACCTAGGTGCACGTAGTTTATCCACAGGGATGACCCTGCTACAGATTTGGGCTTGGGAGCATTTCGCTATTTGTCGACTATTCCCAGTTGCAGACAGACTAGCTGGAAGACTGTATGTTTTTAGATACAGTGGTCAGTTCACACAGGCCCAGATGGGAAAGTTAGAGCATTGGAGATGAGTTTTTGATGACACTGAGATAGTTATCTGGTGTCCTTACCTTGACTGTGAGGAGTGGGATGAGGATGGTGTAGTATTGGGATATCTTTGTGATTCTATGTACCTCATTGGTCAGACTCCATTCATTCTTGAGAGATTCTTGCTTCATCGGGTATACAGACAGTATGGCATTGTTCAGTGCATGCCGTAGGGAGTAGCCCATTATGCATGACGACGCATGAATATTTCGGATTAGGGTCCTACACTCTCCTATGATGTCATTATAGAGGGATATAGGGCATTACAACCATCTCCTTGGGACATGCGGAGAGACATTTCTGAGGCAACTGTCATAGAGGATTACCCAACATTTATGGCTTTGGTCCCCCATCCTCGCATTACTATCCCTGATGAGCCGACACCTTTACTTGTAGAGGAGGATGTGGGAGAGGGTTCTACAGGTAGCAGGGGTGGAGATGATTCTTCATCCAGTAGTGGTTCAGAGAGGAGTGGGAGTTTGAGTAGCAGTAGTGATGATAGTGATAGCAGTAGTGGAGGAGGTAGAGTGGTAGGGCCAGGTAGCAAGAGTGCTCCCTCTTCTAGTAGGCCTCGTAAGAGGCAAGCAGTGACAGTGCTAACAGTCGGATAGTAGAGACAGATAGCTGGGATCCAGGCATAGGTCCAAACTTTGTAGGCGCAGTTGGTATAGGCTCAGGGTATGCTTGTGTAGACTTTGACTCAGATGCAGGCATAGACACAGGCTCACACACAAGCCTTAGCACAGATACAGGGTCAGTTAGCCACCATGCAGACACAGGTTGATACCCTGATAGTGGAGCGAGATAGTGCTCGGTAGATTGTTGAGAGGGCACAAGAGAGAGCCGAGACCCTACAGATAGTTGTCAATGGTAGCGCAGTTTCAGATTATATGAGAGAGGTTTTGCGGGCTGCCCGAGAGGCCGAGTTCTATAGAGGCTGGTATCATGATGCAGTGTCTACCGAGCATCGAGTCACTTATGCCCCATCGAGATCTAGGTAGACTCACACATGGATAGTCAGTGAGGGGGTGACACAGCCTCCACGTAGAGATTCCAGAGATCCAGGTCCTTCTGGGGGTGGTGGTGGTAGTGGTACAAGTCTTGTTAGGCCTGCTCACTTTGGCAGTAGTAGGTCGTAGATGCCATTGTGATCCTCTATGTTGTATTTTATGTTGTAGCTCATTTGTATGATGATGTATTTTGTAGACCAGACTTCATTGTATACTTGACATTTTATGATATATATATGAGATGCAGTTGTTGTGATATGATGATGGCTTTATGGATGCTTTTATATGGTTTTTATGATGATATAATTCTAGATGTGATGATGTATATAAATGATTATTTATTTTAATGCAATGATGCAATGATAAATGTATGTGTAGAATATATGATATATGGATATATGATGTGATCAAAATGTGATAATATGTATGGATGGATGGATAAATGCTTTTTATTTTATGGAATGATCTTATGATGGATGTTCTTTGATGGGTGTAATGATGTGATTTTATTTATTAAATGTATGGATACATGATTGTATCAATGACATAATAATAATGATGATATAATGATGTTTTATGATGAATGCTAATGGATTTTATTTAAATGTATGGATGGTAAATGATGTAATGAGAGTGATGATGTAAATGTATGATGTATTTGATAAAAATATTTCTATTATGATGCAAAAATTGTGTATGGATGATGAAATGATGAAAATTTTAATAATGAGATGATGATTTTGGATTTTATGTCAAGTATACTCAGTCTTATTTTTAGATTAGATAATCATTGATTGGAATCTTTTATGCAACAAATACTTTGCTGATGATGAATGATGATGAATGCAATCTAATTTAATCATGCAATGATATGCAAAACATATGTCATTTTAATAGTCTTTTTGTGCTTGGTATCATCATAGAGTTTTATTGAATGTTGAAAGTGAATACAAGCATTGATGGTTGTGTTAATCCAATAACGACCTGAGTACTACTTTCATGATTTTTGATATTGCAATTGAACACAAGCATCAAGGTATAATTGAATTGAGATGACTTGAGCATTCATTGCGTAAACAAGTAGTGATTAATCATTTCAATGTGTGAATTCTGAATGTCATCGGTGATACATTTGCATAGCACATCCCCCGACAATTCACACATTTATATGATTTAATGTACAGATAACAAACAATAAAAATATCATTCTTTTTCCTTGTTCCTCTAGTTCAATACATCATTGAGTTACTCCAAAGAAATGATAATAAAAAAAGGTACAATTTATCCATTGTTTACTTAGAGTGTTCCATTCATTATTCATATTTTAGATCATCCATCCTAATTTTGACATGTTTTTGGATTTTCGAGATTTTTGACTAAAGACCTAACCTAGTAACCTATCTTAGGGGTCTCGGGGGCTAATTTAAGATTAGCCTTGCCTACGTTACACATGCAGAGACCACGTAGTTTGACTGACATAGACCTATGTTTTTGGATGTTGCTTTTTCAGACTTACCTTTTTGACATGTTTTTTTGATTTTCAATACGATATGGATGGTTGATGCCTTCTGATGATGATTGATATTTTGATTTGATCTTTGTTTTCAGTTTTCTGCCATACTGTCGTGTTGCCTTTTGGTGAAATCGATACGTTTGTATTTCCCCTAATGATATCCAAATGTTTCCCCCAAGCTATGGAGTAATATGTTGACCACGTGACATGATTTTGATAATGGTTGTAATGATGGCCAGATGAATGATATGATATGAATTGATACTGACTTTCAGATGAATGATCCTAACATATTCATAATAGATGGGAAAGTTGATCTTAGAATCACATACGACGCCTATTTCCAGGTTTTCACCATATGCTTTGATTACACCCTTTGTGTTTTTGTATTTTTCTCATTTTTTTGTTTTTCTTTCTTTTTTTTTATTTTCTATTTTTTTTTGTATTTTTGTGTTTCCCAAGATGCCTGTTTGCCAGGTTTTCACTAAGGAAACAATTTTCAAAATTTTGCCCCGTGCACTAGGAGGTTCAAGCATAGAATTTTCTAAGATGAATATTGTTGATAGGTTCATCAAACAAATCCCCTTCTGACATTGATAGTTGATATGCTCTTGATCCATACATTGATATGACGACAAAGGGACCAAGCCAGTTAGGTTCAAATTTTCCTTTCTCTCCTTGTCCTATTGATTCCTAGGGTTTTCCTTTAGTACCAAGTCACCAACCTGAAAGACCCATGGTTTTACCTTGTGATTGTAACTCCTTGAAATCCTTTGCTGATAAGCTATTAGATGATCAATAGCTTGTTGACTATGCTTGTCTAGCAATTCTAGTTCCTGCAATCTAGATACCCTATAGTCTTCATCTGAAATGATACCTCTGAGTGATACACGAAGGGATGGAATTTCAACTTCAATGGGAAATATGGCTTCCGATCCATATACCAAAGCAAATGGTGTAGCTCGCGTTGGTGTTCTGATGCTTGTTCTATAGGCCCATAGTGTAGGGTTGAGTTGAACATGCCAATCATGTCCAACATCGTTAACCGTCTTTTTGAGAATTTTGAGTATGGTTTTGTTTGAGGCCTCTGCTTGGATGTTCCCTTGAGGATAGTACGGTGTTGAAAAATGATGTTGGATGTAGAATTTATCACATAGCTCTTGGACATCTTGATTCTTGAAAGGTCATCCATTATCAGTGATAATGGATTGAGGGATTCCATACCGACATATTATGTAGTTCAAGATGAAAGAGGAAATCTACTTCCCAGTGATGGTAGTAAGAGGTACTGCCTCTATCCATTTCATGAAATACTCAGTAGCTGTAATAATGAACTTGTGTCCATTAGATGAAGATGGATTTATTTTTCCTACCAGATCCAGACCCCATTGACAAAAAGGCCATGTCGATGTGAAGGGATGCAATTCCTGTGCTGGTGCATGAACTAGATTGCTATGAACCTGACATTTTTGACATTTCTTGATAAATTGATATGATTCTTTCTCCATGCACGACCAATAATATCCCAAATGGAGGAGTTTCTTAGCTAGAGTTATTCCACTCGAGTGAGTACCACAAATACCCTCGTGAACTTCTCGTAGGGCCATTTCAGATTTGTTGTGTTCTAGACATTGGAGTAGGGTACCATCAAGACCTCGATGATAAAGGACATCTATGATTAAATTATGTTGGGTGGATTGATAGATAAAGTTTCATTTTTGGTTCCTTGAAAGATCGGGAGGAAGGATATCATCTTTTAGGTAAGCATAGGTTTTTTCGTATATGGAGGTTTCAGTGGTTTCTAGATGGCATATGGTAGTGGATTCTGATTGATAATGGGAAGGACATGATACTTGTTCTACCATAAAATCATAACAAACACGCTTCTCAGGCAATTGTAGCCATAGCGTCTGTAGCTTTGTTCTTCGCCCTTGGAATCTGATCAAACTTGATACTATCAAAGGACTCTTTTAGATTATCTATTTGCTGCTTGTAGAGCATCAATTTTTCATCCTTTGTCTGATACTCATCATTGACTTGATAAATAACTAGTTGAGAGTCCCCATATACCTATAAATCCATGATTTTCCATTGAATCGCTATCTTGACCCCAATAATCAATGCTTCGTATTCTACCACAATGTTTGTACATTGATACATGAGTCTATATGATTTCAGAATTGTGTGTCCTTGGGGAGAGATGAACAAGATCCCTATTCCCGATCCTCATTGTGTATACAATCCATCAAAATATAGTACCCATTGTTGGGGCATTGCTGTCATAATATCTACATTTGGGAATTCCATTGTCATTGGGCGATCATCTAGTAGAGGAGCTTCAGCTAGCTGTTCAACAATTTCTTGTCCCTTGATTGCCTTTCTCTCGACATATTGAATGTTGAATTCACTTAGGAGCATAACCCATTTTTCTAGTCTACCTGTTAAGGCAACTTTGCTTAGTAGATACTTCAAAGGGTCGATCTTTGCGATTAATCTGATTGTATGAGTCAACATGTAGTGTCTTCACTATTGAGTAGCAAACACCACTGCTAAGCAAGATTTTTCTATGAATGTATAGTTTATTTCATAACCATTTAAAGTTCTACTAATGTAGTAGATGGCACGCTCTTTCCCTTCATAGTCCTCTTGTGCCAATAGTGCCCCCAAAGAGATATCTGTCATGGCAATGTACAAAATGAGAGGCCTTCCTTCTGTTGGTGGTATTAGAATGGGTGGTGACATCAGATATTGCTTGATTTGATTGAATTTTGTTTCACACCCTTCATCCCACCTAAAAACTATATTTTTATGCAATAGATGGTTAAAAGGATGACTTTTGTCTGCCAATTGTGAGATGAATCTTCTGATTGATTGAAGCCATCCTTGTAGTGATTTGAGCTGGCTAATATTCTTAGGAGGTGGCATCTCCATAATTGCCTTGAATTTTTTTGGATCCACCTCAATTCCCTTTTATGAAACAATATATCCTAGTAGTTTTGCTGATGTAACCCTGAAGACACACTTCTTAGGGTTTAACTTGATATTGAATTTCTCCATCCGTGTGAAGATTTTGTCTAGGATATGCAGATGTCCTTCCCTTGTAGTAGATTTTTCCAAGATGTCATCCACATAATCCTCCATGAAAGTGTGCATCATATCATGGAAGATTGTCATCATTGCTCTTTGATAAGTGGCTCCTGCATTATTTAGACCAAATGGCATGACGTTCCAGCAAAAGGTTCCCCATGGACATGTAAAAGCCATTTTTTCTTGATCTTCTGGTGCTATTTTTATTTGATTATACCCAGAGAAGTCATCCATGATTGATAACATGGCATGCCCTACCATCAAGTCCATAATGATGTCTATGTTTGGCAGTGGAAAATCATCCTTCAGACATGCCTTATTGAGGTCCCTGAAATCTGTGTAGATTCTGATGTTGTTGTTTGGCTTTGAAATAGGTACTATGTTTGATATCCACTTAGCATAGTCTATAGACCTTATGAATTTAGCATCCAATAATTTCTTCAATTCTGACTTTACCATCAATGCGATGTGAGGATGCATTTTTCTAAATTTTTGCTTAACAGGCTTGATTCCTATTGGTAAAGAGAAATGATGCATAAGTAGATTTGGATCTAAGCCTGGCATATCAGAATATGACCAAGCAAAGTTGATGCTTCTTGCTTTAAAGAAATTGATAAAGTCCAGTCTCTCTTGATCAGTCATTGATTCTACTAGGTGTAGAACTTTTGCCTTCTCTTTTGTGCCAATGTCCACCGATTGTGTAGGTTCGACCAGAACTGATGATCGCTCATGATAGTGTTCTGGGAGAGTGTCAAATCTTCCATCCTTCAGTGCCTCAGAAAGGTTTTCACTGTTGGATGCGTTCTTTATTTTTACTTTTTCCAGATCTAATGTTGCCATAGAATGGTTTTCACCATTAGATCTATTTTCCCTATTGTCAATTTTGCAATTGGAAGATTTGACACCCTCCTGCTGAGTCGTATTGTTATGAGTATTATAGATAGCATTTGTATTAGGTTCGGTATGACATAGGAAATGCACGATGGCATCATCATTTGCAAACTTTGGTATAGTTAAAGGTTCGATAGGTTCCCAATCAATAAGTTCCGGATGGATTAATGGCATGGTATCATCGAATTGATTTGAGTCAATGGAGGTAAGGGTGAGGACAACAATATCGTCATAATTGTCATTTTGGATATCGAGATCCATGATGGTACCCTCTTCGAAATCATCTAGTTCACTCAAATTTTGTTCATCCTCACTAGAGTCATCGATATTTAGTGATCTTGTGACGAATGGTCTAGACCCAGAGCCTTGGCCCTCCTCATGTGTGGGTGTATATTTTTGAATCACATTGACTGGAATATGAATGACAAGTAGATCACAAGGTAATGCCCACTCATATTCATTCGAGTTTGTTTCAGAACCATCTCTAAAGTGAAGGATATTTTCCATAGCTATCTTTGTTAGCTCCTGCTTCTCTTCTTCAGAGTATCCTAGTCCTGGTTTTTCTTTTGTGTGGAGAGTGAGAGGTGTAATAGGTTTTAAGATTCCCTCCTTTCTTAATCCCACAGGTCCTTGTCCTTCATAACCCATCTTTTCAAGAATAGCCTTTCCTTTTCCATACTTGTCTATGTTGATGCTAATATTTTTGATAACGTTCTTTGATGTTGATGTTTCTTCATCCTTGTAAAGCCAATCCAGGATTGCTTTATTGTTTGTTTCTTCTGCTATGGTTCCAGATTTTACAAATGTTTCTTGAAGAACCGTGCTAGATAAAGATGTTGGAGGTTTGATCATTGATGGTTGACCATATTGCTTAGGAGATGGCATTAACTATGGTAAGTTAAGCAATTGCTCCATTGAGTACCGTCCCATTCCTTTATCTATCAACTGAACTTGCTTTTGAAATTTGTCTAATAGGGAAGTTCGTTTATCTGGATTGTTTGTTTCAACATGACTTGTTTCCTTTTCTTTACCTTTCTTTTGCACCCACTTGGCAGTGATGCTTGGACTTTGTTCATTCTTGGATGATGATGAACTTGAAGCTTCCCTGTTGTGTGGGACAAAGGTGTCTTGAGATATTCTTAATGTGTCACAATGTTGTGGATGATTATAATCAGCAGCTATAATCACCTCTTGTCCGCTTACTGGAAACTTCAGGCATTGATGGTATGTAGAAGGTATGACCTGCATTGCATGAATCCAGGGTTGTCCTAAGAGTATGTTGTATGTCAATTCTCTTTCTAATACTTGACATGCTATATGCTTCATCATGGCTCCCACTTGAATGGGTAATACAATTAGACCTTTGGACGATCTTTCCTCCTCATCATATGCTTTGATGGTCATTTTCCATCTAGCATCAATAGCATCTTCGGAATATCCTAGTGCCCGGACTAATTTGAGGGTGCAAATGTTCAGACTAGCTCCCCCATCTATTAGAACTCTTTTAACATGATGATTATGGATACATACTTCTATATGCAATGTTGTGTTATGCAAATGGTTTAATGAGACATCATCCTATTGAGAGAATGGCAAACAATGTGGGGTAGTCAGATGTCCCACCATAGCTTGGAATTGAATAACATCCAGATTATTTGGTATGATTGTGGCAACTAATGCCTGTTTGAGAACTTCCTTATGTGATGGTGACAACTTAAGGAGTTCCAATATCGATATTTGTGCAGGGATGTTTTGCAATTGATCGATAATATTATAATGAGATTGAGGTGTAACCGCACATTGAGATCCCACTCCTTTTAATACTACCTTGGCTTGCCCCCTAGTCATGAAATTTGCTTGTTGATGTTCTTGATTCTCTCAGGGGGTATTTTGCATTTGATTGATAACATCATAATTTGATGGAGGTGGAACGGCATGTGTGGAGCCAATTCCCTTTAACATTACCTTGAATTGTCCCCTAGTTAGCACATTGGAGGGTTGATGTTCTTGATTTTCTCTGATTTTTAAGACATTTATTTGATTATCAAAGTTTTGCACGCTTGGGAGTAAATCCAAAGAGGTAATGATGTGGGTTTCATTTTCATCAATGTTATCACTAATTGCATGATCATGTTTGACTTCTGATAGACACAGGATTTTTGTGTCATAGACATGATTGGCATTCTTTCCTTTGCTATTTGAGGATGATGCTTTGTCATAATTTGGCAAAGGATCTTTGAAGGCCGAATGATCATTGTTATTTTGAGGTTCTTCCACATACACTTTGTCGCTGTCCACCAAGTCTTGCACTACATGTTTCAAATCCATACAGTCATTTGTCTTATGACCCTTGTTATTATGATAGTTTCAATAATCATCATTCCACCATGATGGTTTGAATTTCTGATCCTAGAATCTAGCCTTCGGTGCAGTGAGAAGACCTCTGGTAACTAGTTCCTTCATTGTTGATTCCATTGTTTGACCCAAAGGTGTGAACCTTCATCGATTTGACGGTTTTTGATACGACTGTGGTTTTATGATTTCATTGCTTTGTATGGTATTTGACTTGAAATTTTGCTCGTTGTTCTGATTCTTTGATGTGGACGCAGTCAAATTGAAAACTGGTTTGACGTTTTGGGGATCATTTGTTGTCTCATTTATATTTCGGTTCTTTTGCAAAAATTTTGGCTTCTCACCGCTTGAGTATTGATTTAAGGAGTTACTCGTGTTGTTTGTTTTGTCATTAAAAAGCTTGATAAATCCTCTCTTGACTAACGCCTCTTCGATCTTAAGACCATTCTCTATCACTTTCTCAAATGTTGGAGGACATTGTAGTTCCAATCTATAACTCATTTATTCTGTCAAGTTTTCAATGAACAATTCCATCTTTTCCTCTTCAGGAATGGATCTAGGATATCTAGCGAACAAGCGTCGCCATCTTTGAAGAAAAGACAAGAATGTTTCTCCCTTGTTTTGTTTTAGATTGTAAAGATATTTGATAGTAACATTGTGTTGGATGTTGAATGAGTACTAAGAGATAAATCTGTTGACGAGTTCCTCAAAAGTTTTGATGCCTGGTTTTAACTTTGAAAACCATTCCATGCATGATCCTCCCAAACTCCTTGGGTTTAATCTTATTAAATAAGTTTCCTCTTGGGCAAACTCAAGACTCATTGTTTTAAATTCTCTGATATGATCAATTTGGTCCGTTCTTCCATTATACTTATCATATTTTGGAATCTCACAATGTCTAGGGAAAGGTATCAAGCCGACCGTTGCATCGAAAGGATAAGGACAAATGTCCTATATCGCATATCTCTTAGTAGTCCCTTTCACCATATCTTGTATTTGTTGCTGTAACAAGTGCATCTGTGATGTTAAAGTAGCAATCGGATCTATTGTTTGCATGGGTTGAGGTATCTCAGTCTCATTTATTTCAGGTGTTTCCTTCAAACGGTTTACATCAAAATCTTTTGGAAGTTTTTCCCCTAATTCGGCTAACATTAAAAGATATTTTTCCATGTCTTGCTCTAGAATTTTTTCCATAAATATGTGAAACTTGGGATCTAGTTGAGCTGCTTGGATATCTTCCGGAGTTATTTCGTTCTTATCATTGCGGTTCAGATTATTCCAAGGATTTTCTTTTTCCATTTCTTGTGAGTTTAAATTTCTTGCTCTAAGAGTCTCTATTTTTGGTACCTAGTTAAGATTGGCATACAATTTTTTTCCCTTTCTTCTGAAATGTTGATCTTATGTGCGGGATAGTGTCAATTCAACCTTTTTAAACAAAGTCGAATAAGATGATTGATCTTATTGATGAGACAATATTTAAAAAGTTAATTACTATACTTTATTTCATGATGAAGGGTGATAATATCGTGATAATGAAACTTCAATGTAGTAATTGATTGGGTATTTGATTTTTGACACTTGTGATTTGTAAGATCTTGTTTTAGTTGATAAGTTTGGAAATTTGTATAAACCTTTCTGACTTTGGTTCCTAGATAGTGATTCTGATAAGAAGAAATTTGATTCTAATGAAAAATGTGAATAAAATGATAGACTGGTGAACTGGTAAAAATTTTGAACTCTTTGTTTTAAAAACGCTAAAACAAAGACCAGAAGCGCTATTTCCCAAAAGTGCTGAAATAGGTGACTGAAGCGCTATTTGGACAAAAGTGCTGAAACAGTGCCCGAAAGTGCTGGAGAAAATGATGGAAGTGCTACTTCCCAGAAGCGTTGAAATAGAGCCCAGAAGCGCTATAGAAAGTGACATAAGCGCTATTTTACCAGAAGCGCTAAAATAACGATTGTAAGTGCTAAAACAGAGCCCGAAAGTGTTGTTTCATGAAAGCGCTAGAATAGTGACCCGAAGTGTTGAAATAGGTTTTCCAGAATGCTAAAAACAAGCCCTTTTAAGACTTTCTACTATAAAATTTGATCAGGTCTTGTGGCATACTGTATTAGAGATTGCGGAAGATAAGAAGGATGAATCCGTTGACTATGGTTGTGGAATTGTGTAAGAGCTCTTCTCTGGAAGAAGGCTCGTGAGTAGATTGGCTCTACTGCATAATCTAATGTGTGACCCCTAGCAAAGATCATGATATCGGTGGATGAAAGTTCTATGTTGCAAAAGGAGTTTCCGATTTTGATATAGAAAACATTGTTTTCTCAATTTGTTTCTATAACTAAGAGGTTTTGGGGGTTTCGTGACTTTGATTTTTCTTTTGAGAAATGTGGTGGACTTCCACTTTCACAACATGGATTTTTTGATTGTTTTGACTTAGCGTTTTTAGGATGATCTTTAAATCTGATTTAAATGAATTTGTGAAAACACGGCAAGCAATTTTGAATAAGTGTTTTAAAACTGAAAAGATTATGTATGTTCAAAAATCATGAATGATTTTTATTGATTTTGATGGGCTGTTTTAACATTTGTACACAAATCAAACAGACTCACATTTAAGGACAAGTAGGTCATCATTATAATCACAACCCACATTTTGAATTACGTTGACTCACATAACAGTGTCACCCCCTAGAGGGCGCCCGTGTTTTTGTTGTTCCCAGGCGCGTACTCAAAGTGACAGAAGTAGATACCGAATCCCTTGAGCAAGCGGTCCTTGGTAATTATATGGTGAGTGTCTTGGGGGCATATTCTTCCCTCCCCTTGCATCGTGAGTATAACAATGTATGGATACTGACTCAACAAGCAACTACTCTATGGTTCTTAGATAGGGTTCCGTTCGATGTGGCAAATAGATAAACTCCCTTAGGAGACCTCCCAATCTTTAGAACAAATATTTTGGGGATGGTTATCTTGCCTACTACCGTCAAGTTGGACTTTCATCAACAACTTGTATTTTTATTATAGTGGGTTGAAAAACCTGGCTTTGTTTGTTCCCACTTAGGTCGTTCCTGTAGGGTGAGTACTTTTTCCCACTATGGCAGGCCTACTAAAGGATTTAATAAAGTGTGTATGACATGAAATAAAAGCGAATCTGACACTTTGGTCACCCAGTTAAGGGGAGAGCATAAGCCTAATCACTACAAACACAACATATAATTTTGTTCTATTTTAAAAGCCCAAAAAGAAGTTTTCTAATCTATGTGAAGATGTTGCTTCACATAAATCATGATGTTCTTTTTAACTTCAATTGTAAAAATACGGTGACTATCCTAGGATTGATAGATTTGCTTTTAAGAAAAACAAGAAAGTGACTATCCTTAGATTGATCAATTTTAGAAACTTTGAAGTGACTATCCTAGATTGATCAATTTTAGATAACTTTGAAGTGACTATCCTAGATTGATACATTTTAATCCAACTGTGAAAAAAAATCAAAATATGGCCGCGGACGCGTCAGATCTAGACTTGATTTTACAAAAGCACTGGAATATTGCACCAAAGCACTAAAACAGTTACCTGATGTGCTAAAACCCAAAAGCGTCAAGGTTTTCCATGGAAGCGCTAAATTACCCAATGCGCTAAAACATAGACCGTAAGCACTAGAACATTGACCAGAAGCGCTAAAAACTGAAAGCGCTAAAATAGCGACCAAAAGCGCTAAAACTTTTAATGGAAGCGCTAGAACTCAAACACGTCGAAAACCTGTGTCACTTTCCAGAAAACTGATATTTTTGATAAAATTGGGGTTAATGCCCCATGGTGGGTGCCAAATTGTAAGTGGTGAATATGTGAATAAGATTAAAACACTTCTTAATAAGACATTATATCAAAGATAACTCAAATTGAACTAAATCAAAGCAGTAATCAAATGAAAGCATCATATTGTTCTCTATCCTCAAAGATTTATTAAATCTAAATTGCTCTCAGATTATTTCAGCAAATAAGATTGTTAAAATGACTATCTGAAGAACAAGATAATGATAATGCAATGCTAAATGATAAATCAATTAAACTAGCATGATATTGATGTGAAACAGATAAATGCAGCTACAGGAGGCAGCCATTGTTGAAAACTTGATTGCTTGATGCTTGATGTGTGAATGCTTGATGCTTGAAGTCTAGATTCCTATAGAGTAAGAGTGCAAAAGCTTGATTATCTGGATCCTTTTCTTGATTCAATGAGGCTTTATTTATAGATTTCCTGGCTGTAGAAATGCACAGGGAAAGCTTTGAGAGGCTTGGATTCAATCTGGAGAATTGAATGGCGAGAGATGGAGAAGATTGAGAGAAAGATGGAGATTGTATGTACCCATAAAAACACCAAGCAAGAGAAGAGGAAGGATTGATGGAAGAGGATTGAGAGATCAAATTCCAAATTTGTCTCCAATTTGTCTCCAAAACTTCCCCTGAAGTTTCAAAGCATTAATTGTGACAATTTTAGACATAGATTAGACATAGGAAATCTAATTCATTTTTGAGGAAATATGGATGGAATATTCTTTGTGCAATAATTCAAATATTTTTGATTTATTTAAATTAGCAAAAGAGGGAAATAATTTAATAAAACGAACTATAGGATAGTTGTTTATTAAACTAATCAAAAGAATGTGGAAATTAATAAATAAAGTGTTTTGATCTTTATTTAATTAATTTGAGATTGATGTGATAGATTGAAATAGGGATTTGATAATTAAATTGAACAAAGTATTTAATTTTGTTTATTTAATTAAGATGAATATGAATGTGAACTATATAAATAAATATTTGTATTTATTCAAACAGTAGAGGAAATTAGGATAATTAATCAAATAATTTGTATTTAATTAATAGGAATTCTCCAGACCAATTTTAGGTGTATATAGTAACCAATTTTTGAAATGTCATAAGGCGGTCCAAGTGACTAGTGACAGGTGTATTTCTGGTCTGATGCTTTTTGCTCCTTCATTTTCCCTATAAGAAAGATTTCAAGACCAAAAATACGGGTTAGCAAGTTAGATATCTTTAAGTTGAGTCTAACTGAAGTTGCAGAGTGAATTTGTAAAGAGCCTGATATTATAGTGAAAATACTATTCTTAGGTTTGCTATCATTCTGTTGTAGGTTTTAGTTTCAAAGGTACTTAATTTTCAAGACAGTACTAGCATCTGAATGAAAATTACTCGTTTCAAGGCCATGTATCTCCATTGTATGAATATATTATTATCTTGAATAAAATGATCAAGGGTTATTCTATTCATCTCACTGTTATGGTGTGTGTAATTCTCATTTTGGCTTTAATTCAAGGAATTAATTAAAATGCTTGAGTGAGGTTATAGGTGACTATGTTCATATAAGGATTTGATAAGTAGTATTGGGTTAGAATATAGATTGATGGTATTGTAAGGCAGTATTATCTAAGATTTTATATGCTATGTGTCTAGAAGATTAACTTGGTTACAGTAAAAAACAACCAACACCTTTGATATTATCTAGCTATGGCTCCCAAATCTATTGCAAATTGATCATTAGGGTTAAAATTGAAACCTTGCAAATATAATCTTTGTCCAAATCCATCAAGAATTTTCCATTAGTTATAAACAATTCCCTTATAAAGAATTTGTGAAGCTAGGTCTAAAATCTGGAAATGAAATTCTAAAAATGCACAAGACTAAAAATGGAATCTGATGAGATGTTGCTTTAAAATATGATTTTCAAACCTGGAAGTACAAATTTGAATTCACAAATGAATTCTACAAAAAGACAATGACTACCCTCAACCTGGCGATATCTTCTTGAGTTTCTTTTGATTTTCCCCAAGAAAACCATCGAGCAAAACACTGTCGCAATAAATAGTCGAGCTCATTTCAATTTATGCCCGCCACAATTTGCGAGTCCATTGCAATTTTGGCGAAAGATCTTCATTGAAACATAGACGAAGAAAATGGTTCATTGAAATTCTGATGAATGTCGGGGATAAAAATTTTAAAAAATGAAAATTTGCACAAGTGCTCGATGATACATCTGATTATATAGCTTTCGTCGGAAGGTTTCATCGAAAATTAGGGTCAAATGAGTTAGTGAAATGCTAGTGAACATGGATTTCATCCCACTACCATATGCAACATGTGGCAACGTATTGCACACCTCTCCATTCATTTTTGACATCATCGAAAGTCCTTGTGAGGCCAACGGGGAACAATCAATATCAAATCCATCAATCTGACGATCCATAAGTCTGCACATGCAACAAATATTATTTATAAAAAGGGACTGATTAGGTAGATGAGGCACAAGCCTTAAGGCATGAAAGTTAGATGCAAGTCTAAGGTTCTAAAAATTTATCAACCCAACATCAAGCGAAGATTAAAATTAAGTCCCAACATGGAAAAGACTGACATGCCAGGTAAAGGGGGCTGGTAAAGAAGATGAGCATGATGCCATAAGTCATGAATAGGATGATCGGTGACTTGGTTCAATAGGTCAACATGGAAATATAATGCAAGGGTTCAACATATGTGAAAATTTCAACAAGGGTGACAAACCCCTAAACCCTAACATACGATCACAAAGCACAAGGGTGACAATTTGACAAAATTTCTCATGGAACCAGCCAAAATTTGTAATAATTTGAAAGCTCTACCACATGCATATCTAATATATCTTCCACACTTCCTTATTCTCACTCATATAATTCATGTTCTTATCTCCCATTTTCCCTTGCTTATATATATTTTTTTAATTCATAGTTCCATTCCATCATATCCCTCCAAAATAACTCTTAATTATCTTCTTTCCATGGTTTTACCTATTTATTTATGACATTTATAACTTTTATGGATTTTTTTAAGGATATTTAAGTGATACATAACTCATATATGGGTCTATAAATAACTTTAATGATATGTGTAGTACTAAGAAACCTCTCATATCCTACCAAAATTATCCATAGAACTAAAAAAACATCTAATCCTTAATACAACCTATTGAAATGTATTGTAATATTTATACTCATCTAAGAGACAATCATGATATCCCTTTTCCATAATACTCATTCATCTAGGTTGATATTTGGATTAGGACTCTTTATTGTTGTGACATTTGTTCATTTTATTTATTCATTTCCCCTTATTCTTTACTTAATGGGTTATGTTTTATGGAACTCCTTTATTTTTCTACTTATAATACCTCAATATTAATGGAAACATCAAGTTACCTTGATATCTTATATGAATCTCAATCGATATGGTCTTGAACTTTTAGGAATTAGTTATTTTACTTTGAATTTTTAAATGAATTTAAATTTATGTTGTCTTGTCCTTGTAGGAATTTTTTCCTTTGAATTTGTCTTCCATTAGACCTTAATGGGAATGAGCTTATCCTTTAATGGGAAAAGGAAAAAAGAAGCATATATATTAAAATAAAATCTAATCTAAGATGATGTGCAAAGATTTAAGTGAATAGGCATAGGAAATATTCCTTTCAGGTGAGATTTGAAGGCCCACACAATAGTTTATATACCCAAAATAATAAAAAGTAGAGATAAAATTATTAAGAAGTTAATCAAACAACATAATATGACTTCCATATGCATTCACTGAACAAGAAGAGTAAAAGCATGATTTGAGCAACGAAATTATATTGAAATATGAAAGCTTTGATGGTAAACTATTCATTACAATAATACTTAGCATAGTATAATGTTTGATCAATTAACTAAGAAAATAGAGAGGCTGAACATATTGGTACAATCTGGAAGTCTGAATACAAGAAATAAAAACAATACAAAGGCCGAGAGTCTTCTAGTGATTTTTTTGTGTATTTTCAAACCCTTTTTCAGAGAGATGAAGCCATATTTATAGATCATTTCCACCGCCTGAAAGAAAGATAATAGAAAAGATTCCCCAAGCATGGGTTGTGTCGCTCGTTGCAATGATTCTCCCTAACTAAAAAAACATTTTTTCCCTTGAACCAAGCGTGCCCTCCTGCAAATGATGGATGTAGCACAAGAGTAGAACTAGGTAAATATGTTGAAGACATGTGTCAACCACTCAAGGAATTGGTTAGGACACGTGGCAAAGAGACAAGGCTTCTCACACATTAATCCTTCCTTTGCAACCACAGTTCACGTGGTGATGACACATGGTGTGGTCATCACTCAAAGCTTTGATTGTGAGGTCCTCCAAAAAGGTGCCTACGAAGAATGCAATGTGGCAACAAGGCGGAGCTCAGTGATGAAACAAAGGGAAGAGAATTCTCAAAGGCATGTGTTGTTGACACATGGCACAAGTGGATGAAGGCATCATAAAAAGAGAGCCCAAAAATTTGTAAACATACAAAGGGGGGCTGGGGCTAATACAAAACCAATAAAATCAACCCAGAGGGAGCTTTCAGGATTATTAAATCCATATATTTTGGTAACTATTAAGAGGAATTTCTCCCGTGGAATGAGAACCCAAAAAACCTGGTTCCAAGACCAAAAACTTATCCATCCAGCAATACTTAGAGCTTTGAAAGGGTGGTCTACAGAGGTAGACATTCGGCCTCAGATGGAATCAATAAGGTGTGCAAATTCTCTTGCACTTCATATAGATCAATAATTTGCTTGAACACCAACTCCATGGAGATCTTGATCCTAAATTCAATTTGGAAAAGAAGCCTTGCTATTAGATGGGTGACACTTTCAATGTCTTCTACTCTAGGAGGTTGATTGAATGGTTGGAAAGTGGATAGATCTTGTTGCCTTTCCTCAATCTTTGCTACAATATGCTCCACCATGGCCACTGATTGATCAAAGAGAAAAGGAGAGGGCAAGCCCATTTGAGTCAAATGAGAGAATTGCATCTGCATTGATTCATAGTCTGACTCAGTGTGACCAAGAAATTGTAAGCTTGAAGGATCATTGCATGAAAATGAATGAATTCCTTCACCCTTTTGGTAGCCAATCTCCAGTCATCTATTCCAGCCCTCACCAAGTGAGCATTAGTCACTGTGTACAATTTTCCTAGCAATTGCTCGGCCTCAAGCACCTGGAACCTTCACAATTGTACCACACACCTCCCTGCTTAAATTTTTTTCATCCACCATGAATGTTATTGCTGGTTCTAGGGATGAACATAAAGACTTAACCTTCTCCCAATAGGAGACATATAATTGTTGTGCCACCGAGAGGGAATCCAATTGAGGAACCAAGTTCTAGGAAGAAAAATTTAATAGATTTACCTCAACCTCGTTTGACCTAATCTATTCCATCATCTCTCCAATCTTCTTGTTGGATGCAATGAGCTGTTCCTGTAGAGTCGTCAACTTTGCATCTTTTCTTTTCAACAACTCCTCAACTTGACTTTGGGTTCCACAATATTTTTCTAGAGAGACCTTCATTTCCCCAATCTCCAATTGAAATTGAGCCCATTGGTCTTGAAGTTCTTTATCCTTTTCCTAGGCTTCTTTCTCCACCTAAGCCAACCGGTCTTGAAGCGCATTGTTCTGCTACTGTAAATTAGCAACTAGGTTTGGATCCCAAGACAAGAACTTTGCAAGTTCCTCCAAGAGCTTGGACTTTTTTGATTGTGCTTGTTGGGTCAAGTGTGTGATTTCAACATCTTTATCCTTTTACTTCCTCTTCAGGATCTCCACTCTTTCCTTAATGTTCTTGAGTTCTTCTTCCCTTTTTTTTAATTGATGACTATGCTTCAAAAAGTCTGTAGTCACAACTTGCTGAGTTTCCTCCACTAGCTCAACTTTGTCTTGTGGTTGGGCTAAGTGTAGATTGATCCCTATGGAATGGACCATATAATCCTTGGGTTTCATCTTCCCTTGAGGTTTGATGGTGTTAGGTGTCATAGATGCAAAATTTATCAATCCTTGAACCTCATTAAAGAGGGTCTACATGAATGGATCGACTAGTTTTGCAAAATCTTTTTCTTTTCTTTTCTTTTCTATGCTCTCCTAGCCCGCACCTTCTTAGTCATGGCATTTTTCCCAAAAAATTCTATTGGTGACCTAATTTGTTTGCCGGAAAAGGGTGCACTAGGAGGAAGAGAAAAAGGGAAAGAAATCATCATGGATTCAGATGAGCTTTGATTTGGGAGAGTGACCATTAGTGGGGAGAAAGGGGGAATGCCATGTGAGGCTCCGATGAAAGGGGAAGCAACAACAGGACCCAGAAAGGATTGTGGTGTGGGCCGTGAAGATGCATAGGTAATCATTTGTTGTGCAAAATGGGTTGGAGCTAACTTGATAGAAGAAAAAGGGTTTGCAATAGAGGGCTTAGATTGGGACCTGACAAAAGATGGAATAGCCCATGGGGGAGTAAAAACTACCTGTTCGATGGGGGAAAAGGGAGACTGAAAGGAACCTCTCATGGGTGCAAAAATAGAAAATGATAGGATGACACCTGAGGTGGTCGAAGACATGGATGCAATAGGTTTAACCAAAGACTGAGATGTGAGAAGAGGAGGAGAGAAAGATACCTCTATCATTGAAGATTTTGACCCTTGGCTTATTGTAGTAGACACTTGCAAGCTTTCTCCTAGAGTGTTATCGATGTGTAGCCTCTTCTCAGGTGGAGAATTTTCCACGTCTATGACCTCTTGTGATTGTTGGGTTACCCTAGGTCTCTTAGTAGCCCATGTACGTGGTAGAGGGGTCACCGCATGGGATGCAGTTACTTGCTTGCTCAAAGGGTTTTCGTTAGGTTGTTCCTCTGCTTCTCCACCTCCCTGTATTTGTGCCTTCTTCTCCTCTCTGGATCTCATTATTGCAATTGCTTCCTCAACATCAGTATCATCATGCTCTTTGTTCTAGAGATCATCAAATTTTTCATCCATGTCTAACTCCTCGAACCAGGCATCAAGACACTTGGTCTCTTGAAGATAGACCCATAAGTTGGTAATCTTCTCCCCCTCCATTGGTGGTTCTTGGCTAATTCATTATAGAGGGTGGCTCCAATTTTGCACTTGTCACTGGGTTTGGCAAAAAGATAATAAAAATATAACCATGGTGGCCTTCCTATTTCTTTGGGAATATAGGTTGTCTACAAAGAGACTATGGTTCCTCATATGTGGAATTCACTAAGCCTCCCAATAGGTTCGGGAGCTATGAGTCACTTTGATGTTTAGACCCACTAAGTCATCTTCAGGATTATATTCTCACTTGTCATAGATCAATACCATCCCCAGATGAGAAAGCTTCATAGATAGCAGACCTTGCATCTATTTCTTCTCCATTATTATTGTTCTAAAGCTTAAAGGGCATTTGAAAAATCCTTTTTGATGTTTTCCCCATAAAACTTGTGGTCTATAATTGTCAATTTCCTAAATACATCAAGGGCCAACACCCTATTTGTCACACAAATCGGAAGCCGAAATGGTTCCTCATTAAGCCATGCATCTTGAAAAATGAAAAATCCTCTCTGAGCAACTAGTCACAAGGATGGATAAAATCTTGCATCCATCTCACCTGCTCAGCGGAGAACTGGTAACATCCAACTTCCCCCTCTTTATTAAAATCTTGCAATATCAAAGTTAGAAAAGACTTGAAAAATGCATAATAATCATGAGTTATAGAAAGGAGATGGGTCCACATAGAAACCAAATTTCTCACTCCACTTTCATAAAAAATAGACAAACCCATATGGTCCTTGAAGAAATCAAGGTTTTGATGCAAAAACATATGAGAAAGAAAAGAAGAAAACCTGAATCTATACCGTTTGTGATACTCCTTGAATTGGTCCAACGTTTCTCGAACAATTTCCTCTGCAAAGTCATACTAGAATAGGGTATGTTGTTTTCTTAATTGAAAACCCATACCCATTTGAAACTCCTGCACCTCTTTGTTGTTGTCCAAGCTACAAACAAAAGGCAACATCAAAAATACATCTTGTATGTCTGAATTGAAATCACTATTCCCAATCGGAAACTGAGGTGCACATTTATCATTTCTGGGCCTTTTTGTTTCATAATTGTAAAAACTTAGGGCCTGGGTTTTGGTCCTCCAAAAAGTGTCCAAATTGTTCATGGTGAATGTATTAGGTGCTTCTCCAATTTGCCTTGTAGGGATACATAGAATATCCCAAACAACATCAACACTAATTACTACCCTCAGGTTTCGACCTTTTATGACTCTTGTATCCAGATTGAAATTTTGGTCACATCTATGAACTAGTTCTAGGCAGTGATGCACTAAGGGAACCATATACTACAAAAGACCACAAAACCACATCTTGTACGCCAAAGACTCTTGGTGATTAGCCTTTTTCATTCTTTCGTAGACTGCTTCCCTAAGATTCTTAGGGTTGGCTTTGAGCTTAGGATCATAAATATTGTCCCATTCTTCTACTATCTGGACCTTGTTCCTATGGGTAGTCTTCTCCATGACCTATATGTGAGGTCATTTTGGATTTGTTTGCATCCCAGGCGAGGCATAACATATGTCACTAAAAATATGGGCCATTGGCGTCATCAAGATGGTGTCTGATAAGCTTTTGGCTATCTCTTCTTATGCGTCCATCTCAGGATTATGTGCCATCTTCTCTTTGATTTTTCTTTTAAATTCTTACTCACTCTCTGCAACTGACACTCAAATTATTTCTCAACAAACTATATACTCAACTTCTTCATAGTGAGGCTTTTGCATGCAACATTACCTTTTTTCTAAAACTGGAGTTGGAAACAATGACTATTTTTAGCAATAAATTTGGCATGTACCACCAATTCATCCATTCATGCGAAATGAATTCCCACTCTATTGAAATGAAATTAATTCATAATGATGATTAGCCATCATGTCCTATAGTGCCACCCTTTGGGAAATTGAGCCACAAATTTAAGGCAGATGAATCCCTTCGCATGCTTTTGCACTTAATAACCTTATGAAAATGATTCAGAAAAAAGGTGTAATGACTACACAAAAAGATTTTGATTTGATATTTGCAGACTAGATTGCATTCACAGCTTGAAACTTGGCACTTTACCATGTAGACTACCACTTGCACCTACCACAAGTTTTAGCTGATTAATTATCACATCTTAATTCGCACGCAACAAACACAAATTGGTGGTATTTTTGAGTTAGCACCTCAATTAGCATCATGCTTATCACATGCGTTGTACCATGGCTACATCTATAAATAGACCTAAGGATAACTACATAATTCATACTTGGTAATTGGGCTTACCGATAGAGGCAATGGATACTCCCATTAGGCTGACTAGTAATAGGTCTGAGGTAGCTTTCCTAGAAGAAGCTTCCAATAGGAGTTTGAAATGTATGACAAAGAATAAGCATTCCTTAGCCATAGTTGCAATAGAATGGGTGCTGGGAAAAGACTATATAGAGTATGAGGACAAATATCGAGTGAATACAAATATTTGTTCCTACTTTGTTGCCTATCTACTGGATATTCAGGTATCAAAATAGATGATACTAAGGCTTACCATGGAAATTTTTCCCAAGCACTATCTTGAAGGCCTCATGGAAGTTGTCATGAATGCAGTGTATGGCCTGGGGATTCCAACTGCAAGCGATCTCCATCATCATATTAAAGAGGAGGCAGTGGTGCCTTGGGTGCCACTTCTGAGCTTATTTCATGTGATGACCATTGGGGAACATTGTCAGAGGGTGTCTCATGCCTACCACTTCTTCCTAAGGTGCTATAATGTGGAGATTTTCTATGATGTGGAGTATACTAATTCCAGAGACCTGATGTATCCTCCTCCACTTGTTGTTGCTACTATCAAAGCTCCTATCATTCCTATTGAATTTGTTGCTGAATGAATGAAATCTTTTCTCCTCTCTTTTTTCTATATATATATCTCAAAAAGCTTGGCCTAAGAGACATTTTGAATTATAATATCCTAAAGTAAATATTACCATATAATGAATATATAACTCTTTTTTCAAGTTTATATCTCCTTTGCATTTGGATTCCTAATGTTTAAAATGGTTTCACAAAATAAATATATTCACCCCAACAAAATACACAAAAAATAATACATATTTACATAGTTAACTAGTTAATAAAGCTAATTAAATAGTTTCAGGTGAATTCCATTGATAGGAATTCTGATGCAGGAGAACCTTAAGGTCTTTTGGAGAGATCTTTGCAAATTTTGGCTTGTAGGTGGTTCTAGCCAACCACCAAGGTAATAAGGACTATTTGATAAAGTCCCAAGGTTGATTTGGTGTGTGTGTTATGGCAAGTTTGTTTAGAGTCTTGAGGTTCGTGTTCTTAGGACATCCTGCAAAGTTTTCATGCTTTTCCCAAACACTAGGAATAATTTATGATGTTATAAGTCCAACCTAAGGGTCCCAACATGTGGGGATAGGGTATATAAGCTAAGAAAAAACCCTAACCTGACAGTTGGATGAGTTGGATGAGTTGGAACAGTTGGAAGTATAGATTGTGACTTGGGAGAACAAGTTTTGTGACTGTGTTTTTGAAACAGAGCCTTGATCCAGTCAATTAATGGATTGAAAGGACTGAAATAATGCATTGAAGCTTTAATTTGTGACCTATAATTACTTTGTGTGGCATTATTTTAGTTATTTGGCATGACTGGTTAATAGTTTTGTAAGTTCTTGTGTGCTACTGTTTCACTGCTCGGTTCAGGGCCAGTTTTGTAAAAGATGCTCCCCACTTGAATTCCCATGGATAAAATTCCATGGCCTCTTGGAATCAAGTAGGGGACCCTATATATAGTGTAAATATGGTCTGTGGAGTCTTTTTTTGTAGGAGAGCTAATAGTTTCATCAAGCTCTAGGCGAGTGTAGGGGCATTCTGACTAGTTGCTTGAACATAACAACAGAAAGAGGGCTTGCTTAATAGATTGGTTTGTGCCAATAAAAGGTGTAGTGGTGTAGGGGTATGTGTCCTAGACTTGTGTATGCAAGGAGAAATGTAGAGGAGGCCATTAGAGCACTCAATTAAGTTAAAGAAACTGGATTGTGTTACATACCCTAGAAACCCTTGAAAATAGGGGTTTGGTGACAGACGTATGTACGGACACCAAGGGGGTCTAAAACCTAGAAAATCTTGAAGCCTAGGAGGTCTATAGAGAGAATCCATGAAGATTTTGGGGGTTTATTAAGGAAGTTTTGGAGTTATTCGAAGAATACTAGTTTTAGGAGGCTTAATTGACCAAAAAGGCTACAAGGCCTAAAAACAAGGTTTAAAAGAATTCGATGGACAAAAGAGGAAAGAATCCAACAAGAAGGATCAAAGTGTAGTAAGATCAGCCAAGGAATAGTTGGAAGACCTATTCCTAGGCCCAAGAATGGCTTGGGAAACATTGAGGCAAAGTTGAGCCCAAAGATGCTTAGTAGGGGTGTGAGAGTGAAGATGAGTATTTGAACATTGGTGGAGAGTTCTATAAGGAGATAGGGGTCTTAGGAGTGACCTCTGAGTAGGGTAGCAAAGAATACCCTAGTAAGACCAAATAGTAGGTCTTAGGAAGAGAAAATGTTCTCTTGAGAGATAGCACTCCCCACCAAATTCCTAGTGCTTCTTTTTCCATGTTTTCTAACTCAAATGCATTGTTTTGTTTGCATTGAATGATATGATAAGGACCCTCCCACAGACTATCAAATTTTCCATGTTAGTTGGGCCTTGAAGCTCTCATTGAATTTGAGCACCAAATCTCCACACTTAAGACCTTGGTTGGAGGTTTTCTTGTCAAACCACTTCTTAACCACCTATTGATGATTACACATGGCCATTAGCGCATTTTCCCTTTTATCTTGTAACTCTAATAGTTCATCTAACCGGATTTCCACGGCTCTATTTTTCTCTACCTCCAGATACTTAAGCAATTGTAGTGTGAGAATTTCCATAGAGACAGACAATAGTGCTTCCTTCTCGTATACTAGCTCATATAGAGAAGTCTTTAAGACTTTCTTTGGAGTTATGTGGTCCACCCAGAGTGCTGCATTGAGGTTCCTATTCTACTCTCTTTGATGCTCTAACCCTATTATTTTGATAAGTCTGACTAAATTCTTATTAGTTGACTCGGCTAGAACATTTGCCTATGGGTAATAATTCAAAGATGTCTTTAGAAATATTCCATGCTTAAGTGAAAATTGACATACCTTTGGACCTAGGAAGGATTTTGCATTATCAGAGATGATGGTCTTGGGTGGGCTGAACCCTATTACAAGCTCTTCCAAGAAGTTTACAATTTTTTCCTCAGTCACATTCTTCAAAGGCATGGCCTTGATCGATCTGGTGAAATAATCTATGGCCGTAAGGATCCATTTATGCCCAACACTAGAGGTGGGGTTAATTATTCCAATGAAATCAAGCCCCCATTGCATGAAGGGATCTTCTACCATTATCAAATTCAAGGGAATAGTCGAGTTCTTCCTCCTTCTTGTGAAGAATTGGAATTATTTGTATTGACTAAAGAGTATGAACCATTGAACAGTGTAGGCCATAAATATCTTGTAGACATAATTTTAATGGTGGTGGTCTTAGTAGAGAAATGTCCACTCATGGGACTACTATGGAATACGTCCAAAAACATTTGTGCTTGCTCTTGAGTCACTCACCACAGAAGAACACCATTGAAATTCCTTTTGAAAAGGACTCCTTTAATGAGAATATACCCACTGTTTTGTAATCTATAAAACCTTTTCTTCTGAGAAGGGAGGTCCACCAAACATTTCCTAGTTTGCATAAACTTAATTTTGTTTGCCAACCAGTAGCCTTCAAACTCAGATTCATTTAGAAAAACTAGTTCGGGTTGTTCCTCCTTAGTTGCCACTTCACTATCTCATGCCAAATATTCACATAATCCTCTTCCTCAAATGATTTTTGTGGGCCTAACATCAATGTCATATTCAAGGATCTTGGCTATCCAGTTGGCCCTCTTTTCAGTGATCTTTCCTTCCATAATGTATTCGTACACACTGGAATACACTACATATACGACCACCTAGCTAGAAGATATGAGGTGTCAAAAAATTTTAAGCCCTTTGACAATGGAAAACGCCTGTCTCTCAATGAAGTTGTACCTCATCTCATAGTCTTTTAAAGTTCGAGAGTGAAAGGCTATTAGATGTTCTCCCTTCCCTTCACCATCCTTTTGAGTTAAAATAGTAGTGATGCTAGACTTGCTACTGAACACATACATTATAAAGTCCTTTGATAAGTTTGGGTTCACCAACACAAGAGTTGAAGAAATAGACTCCTTGAATTTCTCAAAGGCTTCTCTTGTCTCTTTTTTCCACTTAAATAACTGATCGTTCTTGAGCATCAAGGTGCTACGTCTAATTAGGCCTACAAAATCCGAAATGAATTTTCTTACAAAATTTACCTTCCCTAGGAAGGACTAGACTCCCTTCTTGTTTACTGGTAGGGGAAGCTCCTTGATTGCCTTCACTCGATTTGGATCAATAGCGAATCCATCCTTAGACACCACATGTCCCAGTAATTTTCCTTGAGGCACTCTGAAAACACATTTTTTCGGGTTTAGGGATACCCCAAACTCTTGGAATTTTTTGAAAACCATTTCAAGATGATCAAAATGATCATCTTTTGAATTGGAGAATATAGTAATATCATCCAAGTAGATCAAGATGATCTTGTTGATCAATTCTCTAAAAGTGATATCCGTTGCTCGCTGAATGGTAGCTCCCACATTTAAGAGGCTGAAGGGAATTTTTGCATAAGAAAAATTTCCCCACTTAGTAGTGAACATGGTTTTGTGTCAGACCTCCTCTTTGACCCATATTTGGTTGTAACTAGAGAATCCATCCAACAAAGAAAAAATTTCTGAGCCAACCATTGTTTGCAAGATTGATTCCATGGAAGGCAATGGGTAGTGGTCCTTCAAGGATGCCCTATTCAAATCCTAGGAATCAACATAGAGGTGAATGTCCCCATTTTTCTTTTGGGCCAAAATCAAGTTGGAAAACCATGTACTATGCTTGATTGAGATGACAATCCAAGAGGAGATTAGTTTCCTCAGCTCTTGTGCCATTATTGTCTCAATATTTGGGTTAAATGGCCTTCACTTTTGGTGGACAGGTTTTGCCCCTTCCATCAGTTCTATGGTATGTTGTATGAATTTTGGATCATATCCCTTGAGTTCATCATATGAACATATAACTAATCCTTCATATTTTTCACAAAAAATGCATGAGCCTGTCTTTATCATGTTGAAGAACATCCTTCCTAACCTTAAGCTTCCTTCCATCTCTGACCTAAAGATCTACATAGTCACCCTTGTCCACTACAAATTTCCTCTTGTCATTTATTGCATCATCACAATCGAATAAATTTTCAAGAGTGACTAGTCCTTTTGGAAGCTTGTTGGACCTTAGTTGAATAATTTTCCCTTCATAAGCTTCTACAATTTTGGTTGGAGTTCATCAAAAAACTCTCTTGAGTGTTAAATTGTGATATAAGAGGGATTCACTACACATGGGTCTCTTTATTCTCAAGATATCACCAGGGAATGAACTACCCTTATACACCTCAAATTAGACGAATTGACAAAAATATGAAGGAAAGTGAGAAAGCAATTTCAAGTCCCAAGAGAGCAATATTTCAAGATTTCTATCCCCGGCTAAGGAGCCCTCAGCCAAAAGACATCAGTGCAGTTTCAGGATGCCAGCATGGTGCGCTATCATTCACAAGATGTGTTGGCATCCTAGGCCACAAGGAACTCAAGAGCTCAGGCAGATGAGACTGAATCCTACTTCTCAACTTGGGTCAAAAAGAGTGAAGGATCAAATAATTGACAAAAAGCCAGAGATTAGAGGGAAATGTGAGAGAACTTGAAACATGATTACCTTCGTGCATCTGAATCTTTGTGCCAAGTATCCCTTCATAAATTGCACACAAAAGATCAAGGGGAAAAGGTTGGGGCTGTATAGGGGCCTGCCTCAGTCAGACCCCCGTATTGGTGTTCCCACCTCCATGGACAACCAACTTTGGAAAAGAGCGTAAAGTAAATAAAAAATGTGTGTGGTAAAAGAAAAACCCTCTTCGGAGTAGAGCTCGGACCACAAATTAGTATGTGAAATAGTAAGGAGTGATAGGGGGAGAAAGCATTACCCATGGGTCAAGACCCTCTTTCAGAGCACACGGGTGCACTGCAATGTGCTTGTTTGAGAGCTGGTAGCTGTTGGAGGGACCTCAGTCTGGCATGCCTTCACCAGTAAAAGTGTTGCTATTCAAGGACAAACCTTACCCAAGAATAGAACAAGTGGTGAAAATGCTTGAATTGAAGACTTCCAACCCCAAAATGAGAGCCAAAAAGGGGTTTTAATGCATGCAAAGGGTGATAGAGCCGTTTCAATCAAAACCTAACCGCCAGGATGCGTGTCGCAAGAGTTGAGGTTCTAGATTCATCATTTCAAACTCAGAAAACCACTAAGACGCTAGCATGCTGCACAGATGTCTACATGTTGCGTAGGCATCCAAGGCCTACATTTTCAGGAAATGCCCTATCAGGATTCTATCGTTTGGCGATGTGTCCTCATGGGGTAAGAATCATGAAATTTCATCTCATGGTATTTTGTCATTAATGCTTCTAAGGTGTCATAAATGCTAGGTAAGATGAGAAAATGTGGAATTCCACCTAGGTGAAATTCTGTGACATTGCATTTTTCCCCCACTTTAGTGGGCTCAATTTTGGAAAAAATCAACATCACTAAAGTAGAGAAGAAAAACTTTACCCAAATTTTGAATTTTATGGAAATTTGTGCCAGAAAGAGGGACCATAGAGTTCACTGAGGTCGATCCAACCAGTACTGAGGATGACGCTAGCTCTCAAGCTCAACAATCAGCAACATAATGGTCATAAAAAATATTCAAAACTATATTTTGCAAAAATTTTGAGTCAGTTTCGAAAAATCGGAGGAAATTACCACGGAGAGAAGAGTGACCAAGAAAAAAGTTTTCGATTTAGAGGAAAAATATGATCAAGAGGTGACTATATGCACCCTCCTAAGCTTTCCCCCAGCATGGTGGGGTAAAGTCAGGAGAAATCAGGGGGCTGCGAGCTTCAAGAAAAGTGGGCCCCGGGGGGCCTATATATACCTAGGTGGGCCCCCAGAAGGGTCATTTTCACTATTCATTGCTAGAAGATTGTTGAATTTTGTGAGAATAAAGCCAACAAAATTATGAGAAAGAGAGAGTACGAGGCACTGAGGCTAGAGTAGCTATGCGAGGACATCACTGCGGGTTGCGAGGTTGACCAGGTAGGCTTCTTAGTCTCGATCGTTGTGTATTATAGCTCTTTTTTTAGATCTTTTCATGCTTCGAGGTGCGCAGGCGTCCTAAATGTGCGCTCGCATCTTCTTTCCGTGCTGTCATCTAAGATGTGTGTTGGCATCCCAAATTCATGCTACTATCTTAAGGACACGTTGCCATCCTCTGGGTGACCATGGCAGTCCGAGACGTAGGTGCATCACGTAGATGTCTATGTGGCGTGCAGGTGTCCTGTTATATGTTCACTTAACATGATCGTGTTTCTAACTTATAACATTTTTTCCTTTTGTAGGAGTATCCAGAGATCCGGGAGCACCCTAGAGGGTGAGCATTCTGCCTCACCCACGAGCAAAAGGATTGCCTACCACCAGATGAGGTCACACACTTGGAGTGGGTCGGTCTCTGGCACACATTTATTATGCTAGAGATGTGATACCATGATGGGATGCTCACCACTCTGATGGAGCGGTGGGATGCTACCATGTCATCTTTCCATCTACCCTATGGAGAGATGAACATCACCCTTGAGGATGTCTATCGGATCCTCGAGCTTCCCATCTGCGGATGGTGGGTGGCCCTAGAAGACACCTAATCTATGTGAGAGCACAACAAGGGTGTTTAGTACTATATAGGGTGGACCGACGGCAGTGATGACATTGGTCATATGTACACCCATTAGTATGATCAAGCAAGGACTACAACACCATTGCTACACCGGGTGATGGTAGTGACAGTTGCTTTTCGGATTACTATAGACAGGCGAGGCTCACATCTACATGGGGGCCTTGTCTCGATTATCAAAGAGATGGTCAAGCACAGGAATTTTTTTGCCTGGGGGTGTAATATTCTGGCGCACCTCTACTAGGAGCTCAAATGATATGTTCATTATGAGTACCATAGTCTTACTATGTGCACAACTTTGTAGGTGTGGGCATTCGCCCACATCATGTGCACCCGACCAGTTGATTTTCCCCAGCGATGAACGTATGATATCTCGATGGCCCACTAGTATGACATGATAGGCTAGTGGTGTTTCAGAGATTTATAGTTTTGGAGGCTACAGTTCGATACTATCACCACAAGAGAGGTTCGCTAGAGACCCCACTACTATTTTAGGTGGGTTGATGATAGCAAGTTCCTTAGGAACCTACATCATGAGCATTTTTTAGTGGGTTGCCATGACTATATTATTGTACCTTATTACTAGAGTTGGGTCATGCAGCAACATGGTCATCTACCGACCATACCACTCAATGTTCCCACATACACCAGGGCACACCGTAGTGCAATGAGGGTAGGTGATCGCCCTCGCCCCTCTATCACAAAAATCATATTTTCAGATGATGATGAGCGAGATCATGATCTTCTAGCCATGGTAGCGGTGGATAATGTCAGGGTGGCGGTAGACTACACGTGGTGGTGGGAGAGGCATCGTCCTACTCTAGTCTTCGGTGAGGCTTCTCTAAGAGGGGATACTAGCCCATAGGAGGATGAGCCCCTCTAGCGGCCATAGGATAGGAGGAGAGGTTGCCAGTAGAGTGGTACATAGGAGGAGGAGGCGGCGTTAGTGTGGCTGTGACGACAAAGGAGATCGACTCCCCCCAGCTACCCCTATTTCCTTAGTGCCACCAATCTCCACCATCCCAGCAGCAGTAGTGCTAGCACCTTCCGAGTCGGCCATTGATATTGGTGGCACAGGCCCCAATGTTGAGCCACACCCTAATCCCACATGGTAGCCAAGGGATCTAGGTATACATAGTGCATTACTATTATTTTCATGCTTTTCATATTTTTTTTTATGCTTTATATACATATGCATTCCATGTGATACTAATCCCTATCTCTTTCATTTGTGAGTGCAGAGGATGCAAATGGATGGACTGGGCTTATAGCTCAATGTATTTCAGAGGTGGCCCCTACTATACCGATCCAGGGGACAGTCTTAGAGGCTTATCAGCCTATTTCAGTGGGGAGGCATGCTCCCACTTTTGAGCCAATAGCATGTCTACGGAATGCATACAAGGAGTAGGGTGCTGAGGTGGTGCAAATGACTGTAGAGCTGACAGCCACCAGGGGACAGTGAAATCAATTGTCAAGGGAGCTGCGGATGGTGCTCACCAAGTGAGATGCAGTAGTGAGAAGAGCCAATGCTATCGAGGTGGCACGTGACACTCTTCAAAGACACATCAATGAGCTTGATGTGCAATCGATAGTTGTGATCCCGACAAATGTTTAGTGGCTGCAACCGAAGTTGATCT
Source organism: Sequoiadendron giganteum (assembly GCA_007115665.2). Taxonomy (NCBI): domain Eukaryota; kingdom Viridiplantae; phylum Streptophyta; class Pinopsida; order Cupressales; family Cupressaceae; genus Sequoiadendron; species Sequoiadendron giganteum. Next base: position 358,318,558 of record CM021108.1, read on the forward strand.
AGGCAAGGATGGATATATGTTTGCTATAGGGGGAGCTCAGAGGGATAAGGGGGGGTCTATCTACATCACATTCACACTGATCCTGATCTTAGACCACCGTGTAGCCTCCTCCTAGAGCACCAAAGCAACCGCCAGAGCCAGAGGGCTCAGGGAGCCACATGCCATGGGGATAGGACCCCCTTTTTTGTACATCATTTTTGTAGCCAGATGTAGACATACATGTATACTTGTAGATCTTTTGTATAGACACATATTCAACAACCACTCATTTTTTATAGTAGTGGCATGATACATTTTTATGACATTTGATCCATACATTGGACATATATATATATATACATTGGTTTCAGTATCATGGCTTTGCTTATGTGTATGTTTTCCATTTTATGTATGCTTATGCTATGGATGCTTTTTGCTTATGTGGATGTACGTTTTCATTAGATGCTAATCATGATTTAATTAAACACGTTTGTTTACATGTTAATTGAATGCTATGATGATCTAATGATGTGATGTGAAGTATGGATATTTAGCATAGTCAGACACACATATGTATGTTTTTATTACACACACACACACATTGTCACGTCATAAACACAAAAAAATTCATGATGTGGAAATGAGTAAATGTTAACATATGTAGTATTACTACCTTTTAGGGAGAACACCACATACATGGTGCATTAGAACACTATGCATAGTATCGGCGAAGATGCATCACATTCATAGGTTCCTCCAAAGGTGTTCTATCCATAGATGATAATCCATAGGCACTTGAACCATATATAGAAACCACGATGTAAGAAACTAACTAGTTAGGATGAAATTTCCCTTTCTGATCAGGTGGCATGTTTACATTCTGCTAGTTTTTGTATAGAACCAAGTCTCCTAGTTTGAAGGTTCTAGGAAGCACACCTTGATTATATTGTCTTGATAGAGACCATTGATAAGCTTTAAGATGATCGAGGGCCTATAAACGAAGCTCATTAAGCATCCTCTAGCTAATGAAAATAGTTAACATGATAGGTTTCATCGTTAATCAACCCTCTAAGGGAAACCCACAAAGATGGAATTTTCAACTCCAGAGGCATGATAGCTTCAGCACCATACATGAGGTTATAAGGCGTCATTCCTATCACCGTACGAACACTCATGCGATAAGCCTGTAAAGAATATGTTAGTTGGGTATGCCAATCTTTGTCATGCTTATTAACTATTTTATGAAGAATGAGTTCAAGTGTCTTGTTAGAAGCTTCTACTTGGCCATTGATTGCAGATAATACGATGTAGAAAACCTATGTTGAATGAAAAATTTCTCTAAGAACCGCTTTACTTCCTTATTTTTAAATGGCGTACCATTATCTGAAACAAGTGTAGCAGGCAGCCCAAAATGAGAAATGATGTTGTTCAAGAGGATGCTACAGATAATTTCAGCATTCGTAGATCAGAGCAGAATAGCTTCAACCCATTTTGTGAAATAATTTGTGGTGGTAATGATAAAAGTATGTCTTTTGGAAGAAGGAGGTGATATTTTTCCAATGAAATCTAACCCCAATTTCATGAAAGGCCAAGGAGATGTTTGATTTTGTGAATCCTGAGTAGGAGCATGGATAAGGCAGCTATGTTGTTGACATTGAAGGCACTTCTTGATAAAATTGAAGGAATCTTGTTCCATCGTCTGCCAATAGTAACCCATATGTATCAGTTTTCTCACCAGAGGTCTACTACCAAAGTGTCCACCCCCAGAGCTTGCATGGGCTTCCTTAATGACAAGGGGTATTTCCGCTTTAGTGAGGCATCTTAACAACAACCCGTTATAACTTTTTTGATAAAGAACATCTGATAAAATAATGTAATGCACTGAAAGCTCTCATATATGAGTACGATCACTTTTCGTCGCATCACCGGGAAAGCCTCTCATCTTTAAATAGTTGTAGGTACTAGAGAACCACTCTCTCGAGTCTGCTTGAAAACAAACTAGAGAATCGGGCTTGGGTTGATCAGGAACCACTGGGGTTCACACGACCTGAACCATGAAGTGATATTCCTTTGTATCCTCTTTTGAAGGTACCGAGGAAGCAACACTTGCCATGGAATACACATGTCGATTTTCTCGCCTAGCAATACTATTTATTGTGAAAGAGGGGAACTGTTTGAGTAGGAAAAAAGCAAGGTCTCAATAGCGAGACAACTTGCTTTTTTTAGCTTGATAAGTTCCCATGATCTGATTCATGATAATTTTGGAGTCACCTAGTATACAAAGATGTTTAACTTCAATGAAATCGCGGCATGTAAGTTGGAAATAAGAGCTTCGTACTCAGAGATAATATTAGTGCAAGAAAAATATAATTGAAAGGATAAGGGGACTGGTTTTCCTTTAGAGGATATCAGGACCACACCCACTCCAGAACCGATCTAACACCTCAATGCATGAAAGTACATCTTCCACTCTAGGTCATAGTTGATTGTGAAAATATTCTCATCAAGGAATAGGTCCAACCCAAGGAAGGAGCGAGGCAAGGGAACGTCTACAAATTGATTGACATCCGCTTGTCCCTTTATATATTTATGAGTGACAAACTTTATATCAAACTCATAAAGCAACATAACCCACTTCGCTAATCTCCCAACAAGGTCAAAGCTAGAGAACAAATGTTTCAAAAGATCTATTTTTACTATGATGTGAGTTTTAGCATGGAGGAGATAGTGCGTCAACTTTTGTGTAGTGAATACAAGAGCTAGGAATTTCTTCTCCATGGAAAAATAATGGGTTTCATAATTGATGAGGATGTGGCTAATGTAGCAGACTGCTCTCTCTCTTCCCACATCATCATACTGAGCTAGCAGAGTTGCCAAAGTCTATGGTGACACCGTGAGGTAAAGAAAGAAATGCCTATCTTGCATAGCCAACATCAATATAGGAGGATTGGTCAAATATGCTGTGATGTATTTAAAAGCTCTTTGAAATTCTTCATCCCATATAAAGTGAACATCCTTTTTCAGTAGACGAGTGAAAGGAAGGGTATGATCAACCAACTAAGATATGAATCTGTGAATTGCTTGAATCTTCCCCCATAAACTTTGTAACTCGGTGATGTTCCTTGGTGGATACATGTTAAAAATAGCATCAATCTTATTTGTGTCAAGATTCCACAATAAGAAACTATAAACCCAAGAAGCTTTCCCACGCCTACACTGAAGACACACTTATGGGGATTGAGTCTCATCTTATAAAATCATAGTCTTTTGAAGATAAGACAAAGATTCTTCACATGATCTTGACGATTTTTGGATTTTTCCAAGATTTCATCAACATAATCTTCTAATATTTTATGAATGAAATCATGGAATATCAAGGTCATAGCTCGTTGGTAATTTTCTCCTTCATTCTTGAAACCAAAGGGAATGACCACGTAACATAAATTTCCCCAAGGGGTAGTAAATGTGTTCTTATACTAATCGTCTGGGTTAATACAGATCTGATTATAACCTAAGAAGCCATCCATAAAAGATAACAACGCATGGCCTGCGGTCGAGTCTACAATCATATCTATATTAGGTAACAAAAAATCATCCTTAAGAGAAGCCTTGTTAAGGTCTTGAAACTCAATGCTTATGTGAATATGGTCACTAGGTTTGATAACATTGACTATATTTGAAATCCAAGGGGAGTAGTCAATAGGATGGATAAAGCCTACTTTCAATAGCTTCTCTATCTGAGTCTTGACCATTAAAGCTACCCTAGGATTGATCTTTCAAATTTTTTGCTTAACGGGCTTGGCATCGAAACATAGAATGATATTATGGACAACTATGGATTCATCAATACTAGGCATATTCTCAGACGTCCAAGTGAAGATATCGATGCAGGAACACAAGAGGGAAAATTTCTCATCTACTTCCTCAGAAGAGAAGCACTTCCCAATCTTGATCAACTTTTCTAAAGATAGCCTCCACGGGGAGCTCGACAATGTATCATTTCAAGAGAGAGCTATGGTCCTAGAGATGAGATATTAGAACATGATCAATGATGTTAGATAGAGGGTCTTCCTCATCAATGCTCAAAATGGATTCTCCAAAGTATGCTTGCTTATGTAAGCAATACAAGAATCATTTATTGTGATGATAAGGAGGTAATGGAGAGTAAGCACCCATAAAATTCCCTAATGCTTCATCCAAAGAGAAGACATCTACAGGAACTTTCTTGGCATGTCCCCCTTCTTCTATCAACTCAAGATTAACCAAATTTAATGGTTCAACCAAAATCATCTTAACATTCCACCAAGGCTTTTGTTTAGAATGTTCAATAGGGCATCCCAAACCCAGATAGCATTGTCATTACTTAAACTGAATAGGGATATGTATTCCTTGCTCGATACACCCTAGGTCCTTCTGGCCATAGCCATATTGAGAAGAAAGTTCATAACCAAACCCATAGTAAACTTGTAGAGTTTTGGGAGGGGGCGGCTCTATGTAGAGCATCTCGTTGCACCAATGGATGTCAAAAGTTTCTATGAGAGCAGTCCCACTTCCCTTACATGGTTCACAAACATTAATTTCATTTACGGGAGCGGGGTCACTCTCCCAGGGAAGAGCGGTCTCCTAGATAGCATCACACTTCTCTTCCTCAATGGGAGGGACACTTGTTCTCATGTTAGCATAATTTATAAATTCTATATTAGAGGGGTATGATTTATACTCTGCTATGAAGAATTCAGAGAAGTTCAAGGAACCTTAGTCATCACCTAAGAGAGCATTCGATTCAGGGGATGAAGGAGAGGATGGGGGGAGACTTACAATATTTCGCTTTACGTGGTTTGTCTCAGTTGATACTCGCTCGAGGGATGACTTCCATAGAGGGTATCAATGAGGAACATGCCATAAAATAAGCGATTAAGGAAGGAATGCAATTCTTGAGAGTGGATGTGGCCAAATTACGACTAGCAGTAGCTAGTAAGCAAAGGTTCATAGCCTCTAGATCTACCTTAACCATAACCACCTGATTGTTAGCAACGAATTTCAATGAACGATGTAGGGTAGAAGTTACTATACCCATATCATGGATCCAAGGTCTTCCTAAAAGAAGATTGTATGGTAATAGGTCGGGCATTACATAGACTAGCGTAGTCAAGGTAATGGGGCCCAACTGCAAAGGTAACATTATCGTACCTAGAGCTTGGCTACCAGCATTATCAAACCTGCGAATATAAAAGGAAGAAGCTACTAAAGAGGATAATTAAAATTTGATTTTAGGTAGAAAGCCTATACCACAAACATTGAGAGTTGAGCTAGTGTCAACGAGGGTACGTTTAATACTGATGTTGTTAATGTTTACTATAATCATTAAAGGTTTTGCTTGTTTTTGCACATCCAAAGGTGGGAGTTCTTGCTGGTGGAATGTAATATTCGGCAAATCAGCTCGAATATGCACCATCAATGCATCAACATCCATAGGCCTAGCAAAGGGAGAAAATCCCAAAGCAAGACCTTAGCCGGAGTAACATGAAGTTGCTCGACAAGATTGTAATCACCTGGTGCTCTGATCGTGGGTTTAGGAGCTGGAGGAAGGTTAGGTTGAAATGGTGGTAAAGAAGTAGGAGTTTGAACTAGTTGCGATGTAGGAACAACAACTTGTTGTTCTACGTTTTGTTTGTTTCTCCTTGTAGGGTACGTATGTCTGACAACATTATAAAAAGTGGAGTCAGTAGATTTTGCAAATCTCGAATATAAGTCCAATAGATTGGTATGACATGAAATCCCATAGACAGAATAGTCCTCTCTAGGGAATGGATCAGCTGGGGTTAGATAAATGACGGGTTTCTTAAGGCTTGGAGGAGCCACATAAAATACTACCACATTTATCGGCTCCTCAGCTGGCAAGGAAGGATTTTGTTTAGAAGATTTACAAACAAGGAAGAGTGCTTCTAAGAAATCATCTAGAGCATCTTCCAACATATCAAAATCTTGTTTAGAGAAAGAATCCATACGACCATGCAACATTATGAAAATGCATCTGATGGTTTACGTCAGGTTCACCAAAATGTGATATAAGAGGGATTCATTGGACATGGGTCTCTTTATTCTCAAGAGATCACTAGGGAACGGACTACCCTTATACACCTTAGATTAGACGAATCCACAAAACTGTGAAGGAAAGCAAGAAAGTAATTTTAGGTCTCGAGAGAGCAAGATTTCAAAATTTCTATCCCCAGCTGAGGAGCCCTCATCCAAAAGTTGTCAGCATAGTTTCAAGATTTCAACACGGTGTGCTAGCATCCTAGGCTGCAAGGAACTCAGGAGCTTAGGTGGATGAGATTGAATCCTACCTCTCAACTCACGTCAAAAAGAGTGAAGGATCAAATAATCGATAGAAAGCCAGAGATTAGAGGGAAATACGAGAGAACTTGAAACAAGATTACCTTCATACATCTGAATCTTCGTGCCAAGCATCCCTTCGTAATCTGCACACAAAAGATAAAGGGGAAAAGGTTTGGGTTGTATAGGGCCCTGCCTCAGTTAGACCCCCATATTGGTGTTCCCACCTCCATGGACAACCAGGTTTGGAAAAGAGCGTAAAGGAAATAAACAAAGTGTGTGGTGAAAACAAAACCCACTTCGGAGTAGAGCCCGCACCACAAAGTAGTAAGTGAACTAGTAAGGAGTGATAGGGAGAGAGAGCATTACCCATGGGTCAAGACCCTCTTCTGGAGCACATGGGTGCACCGCAATGTGCTTGCTTGAGAGTTGGTAGTTGCTGGAGAGCTAGTAGCTACTAAAGGGACCTCAGTCTAGCATAGATTTTCCAATAAAAGTGTTGTTATTCAAGGATAGACCTTACCCAAGAGTAGAGTAAGTGGTGATAATGCTTGAATTGAAGACTTCCATCCAAAAAATGAGAGCCAAAAAGGGGTTTTAATGCATGCAAAGTGCGACATAGAATCGTTTCACTCAAAACCTAACTGCTAGGATGCATGTCACAAGGGTCAGGGTTCTAGATTCACCATTTCAAACTCAGAAAACCGTTAGGACACTAGAGCATCGTGTGGACATCCGTATGTTGTGCAGGCATCTAAGGCCTATGTTTTCAGGAAACGCGCTATCAGGATTCTGTTGTTTCGCCATGTGTCCACATGGAGTCAGAATCATGAAATTCCATCTCATGGGATTTTTTCATTAATGCTTCTAAGGTTTCATAAATGCTAAGCAAGATGCAAAAATGTGGAATTTCCCCTAGGTGCAATTCCGTGACATTACACAAATGAATGAGGCAATTTTTTCATCTCTTTTGAACACTTTCCAACATTGGTGATTCTCTAGGATTGTGGGTTAGACAATCACTCGCACAAATTTTACATTCTTAATTAAGTCAGAAGCAGGGTCAAATTGAGATCCTATTTCCGCCATGTGATTTGCACTTGTATTATGCTCTCTAGTCATCGTCTAGATATTTAAGGCATGAAAACTTTCAATCAGATCCTAAACCCTATGTTTATATGATTGCATGCAGACATTCTTTTCTATGGAGACACCTTAGACTTGATTGACTATTAGCTCAGAGTCTCTAAGCACCATTATCTGTTTAACACCCATCCACTCTGCAAGACTTAGGCCTTGCATGAGGCCTTCATATTCAGCTTCATTATTTGAATAGGAAAATTGAAAGCAAAAAGATATAAGTGTCTTTTCGTTGGATGGGGATGTCAAACATATCCTCACTCCTGCACCAACTTTGCATCTTGCTCTATCAAAATATAGTGTCCATAGCTCTGAGGCATGGTCACCCTTGGGTTCATCACCTTCAGAATCACTTGATCCTCATCATAGATCACATAAGTTCCAAATCCGATGGCATGATAATTTCCAAAAGGATAAGTTTCTATAAATTCACTCAAGAGGACCTCTTCTTCATCAGTTCGATCTTCGGTCACCTTCTCATCTTCAAGTAATTTAGGACAATACATCTCATCTTTGGTGATGAAGGTATGCGTAGCCTCAAAATTTATCATGGCCTGCTCTGCTATATGTTTCGAGTGCAAAGGTTCATACACTATCTTCATCTTAGCTCCATGCTTGGTCCTAAGAATTAAGTGTGACCAATCTAAAGAAAGATACCCACCTACTTTAGCAGTGAATTCCCATGATAAACAAAGACGAAACATAGGAGAGACGTCAATGATCATGATATCTTGATTGACTGTAATACCGGGCCAAGAAAATAGAGTCAACGAGAGATTTTTTGACGACACCTAAATTTTTAACCTTATTCCCATCAAGCTGGATAACCCCTCTATTTAAAGGTTCATAGCTAAGTCCTAAGGCTTCATCTATCTACTTGGGAATGACTATGGTGATAGCACCAAAGTCAATCATAGAATTATGCATCAATTTTTCACCCACAATGAGAGTTAAGAAAAAGGGTTTTGGTTTCAATTTACCTTTACTTTTAGTGAAAGATTTCTCTCCATTGTTTGTGAGGACTTTGGCCTGAGATTATGATTCAACATAATTTTCCTTGGATGGTTGCTCTATTTTCTCCATACTTGTATCTTCCAATAGGGATTTTCATAGTAATGAATTTTGCTCCGAGATAGCTAAGATATCCCAAAGGGATACATTAGAAAAGGATTTCTTCAACTATTCCACCACATTGAATGGCAATAGATTCAAAGGCTTCTACTCCCTATATTTTGTTATAACAATCTCCTTACATGGTTGAGATTGTTGTACAACTACGAAGGAACTAGGAGCTTGGTCAAAAACACTTTTGGGCTATTGAGTGACCAATTCACCTATGGATATCCTCTTTGAGTGATTGTTATAATCTGATTGCACATGTGAGCTCTTCGATGTGGAAATGTCATTTTCAAACACCACCTCTTCTTCTTCCATCCATGAGAAGAGCACATGATCGAGAGCTATCTATGTTTCTTGATCCAAGGACATTCTATTGGTGTTTTTTCCACATAGGATTTTCAATTCTCTAATAGGTAGCCAACCTCTATTATAAAGAACTACAAAGGCTAGTTGCCAACTAACAAGATCTATTCAAAGACTAACATCTCCTACACTTTTGGCTGTGTGAGACCAAGGTGGGTAAACCTTCATGTGTTCACAAGATTGTTCTATGACTGATAAGAACACTTCTTCTTACAGATGCAATCCCCACACATGCAATCAGACAACAATTACCTTGGTTGTGGAAAAACCTAAGAATAATAATAGATGTCCCAAAGCAAAGAGACTAAAAATTATCATAAGATTTATATCTCAAAAGATATAGCATTTGATATTTGTTAAAATGTTCAGATATTGAATCACCATGCCTAGAGCCACAGTCCTACACCTGAAAGAAATTTACCGACACTATCCAGTGCCTCATTCATTGGGCGGGAGTCATATAAAACATAATTCAGATATTATGAACTAATCACCATAATGCTTTACTATTATGAGATCTTTCAGTATATTAAAATAATACTCCTTAGTGAATCCTGAGCATATGACCATAAACATGCTATTTGTTTTCAAGCATTTGATTAACTCACTAAGTTAAAGCAGGAGAACAAGTTACACTTTTAAATATACCATTGAAATTGAATGAACAAACCCTTGATAAATCCATTCATAATCCATGATACATACACAGGAGAGAAAATTGTCTTAATTCTTTTAAATTTCTTTCGATATCAGTAATTACAAAGGTATAGCATACTTATTTCATACTATTCCTAACCTAGAATGATTTCCTAAATAATACCTTCAAAATCCTACAGTAAAACTAATTGTACATACTCAGAACCTTATGGATCCAAAATCCCATAACAATGAGCCGTGAAATCTCCTTTATAGGACAAGAGAGAAACAAAGCATTAGGCTACATTGTTAATTTCAAAATTGAATTTCATTTAGAATGAAATTCGAATTCACATTCCTCATCATTGGAGAACAAGGTGCATGATCCGAGGAATAAAAGAAAGGTTACACAGTAACCAGTCAGAGAAAAAAACAAAAAGCGTGCCAGGCATGTGCATGTCCACATTAACAAGATAAAATGCCAGAAAAAAAATTTGCCTAGTAGACCCAACACCAGCAACCACTAAGTAGACACACGGGCCTAGTACAAGCGATCGATCCGAGTTCTCACCTTAGTCAAAAGTTGAATCGCCTTCATTCCTCTAGCCACATCTAGAAACTTGGCCCGGTACCAGTGTAGTTATTGGTTTGACTGCAAGGACCTCCTCATTCACTCCCATGAGCTCAGTCAAAGCTGCCAGGTAACACCAATAATCTGAGTTAGTCTTAGACCCATTATCATCAGAATCTGATGAAATTAACATAGGGGATGCACAACACTCTGGCCTTTTGCCAGCACTCTTAGTAGTGACCTCAGGTGTTCTGGGAGCAAGTTGCTCCTTCTTAATTAGTGATCACCTAGCTCCTACTCGGGCACTCTTGCTCCCTATAGATTTATCCATAGCTTCACATAATATAGGAGAATAACCACCACCTACAAACAAAATAACTCAAAAAAATAATGATAACACTGGGTGACTTTAGCAAGCAATTATAGAGTGAATTGATGCGAGAGATATTAATTGCTTGAATGCAAACAAAGAATTTGAGCCATAAGTGGCTGACGTAGCCACCATAATTGCTTCTATTAGGAGGGCATCATTCACACACTAGAGAAAATCAAGAGAAAACCCTCTGAAACACTCGATCCATTAATAAAATAAGCTTCAGAGTGTGAAAGCTCATCACACAGATGATCAATAATTTCTTTGAAACTATACCATTGATGCTGAATGGACTTGGCAAGTCAGATGACTCAGATTGAGTCAATCAACCATTGAAAATCCACCTCAATGCCTTGAAAAACCACAGCCAATCAAAACCCATGAAAACAAGAGGTCGCAACCAGATAGTGGGTCCCATTTAGCCCTGTCGCTCAAAGAAGCAGGCCACATGTTGCCCTTTCGCAGACCTCACAGTACATTTGAGACATTTGCTATGCTCGTGCAAGGTCTATGAGGGAGAATTATTATTAACCTCGTAATTAAAACCCTTGCTGATGAAAAGACGACCACTTATCATCGCTGGTACCTCGGGAAAAACCCCCCCCCCTTCGTACATGCTAGATGGCGACATCTCGTAGACCTCGCACCTCTAAGTGACATCAGCAGGAAAATCTACGAGGTTTGCGAGAAATGGTCCAGATCAAAACCCGTGATCAGACGGTTGACCAAACAACATGCACGGACATTAGAATATTCATATCTTTTAGCTTTGTCAACTCTCTTTTAGCTGCCCTTATTTCCTCTTTAATATCTATTAATCGATCTACTAGTAGATCCTCTCATAACCACCCCATCTTTTGCCTTGGTCAAAATGGGTCCCCCTTTATGTTTTTGTCCTTGGTTTTTTTCCAAACAAAGGTTGGAGTCTTGCTTTTCAAACACTTTTTTTTTCTTTGGTTTCTTCTGTCGGAACTAGAACTAGAACCGAATCAGGTTTTGAGTCATTTTTTGAAACTTTTTCCGATTCCCATCCCAACAGTTTTCGTTTGCTTCATTATTGTTTTGTCTTTATCGGAGCTAGAGCTGGAATGGAAGTTAAGTTGGTTTTTATTCAAAGTTTCAAAATCAAATCTAGTCCCGCCTCCGCCTCCACTTTTTGGTCTTTCATTTTCAATTAGGTTTTAAATGTTAAGTTTTCTTGTTTCGGTCTTTTTGTTTTATTTTGTCATTTTGTTTCACTTTTATCTTTGTTGGCGGAATCGAACCCGGAATGGGAACCAAGTTGGGAAATTACTCAAGTTTCTAGATTAGTTCTCATTCCGATTCTGCCCCCGCCTATTTTTGTTGTTGACTTTTACTGAAGTTGCACTGCAGTAATGTGCCCATTCCCTCTGCAGTTCTGACTCCGCTCTACCACATTGATGGAATTAATTACAGGTTCCATGCATGCATGAAACTACGAGTTTTTGCCTTAATTAGGGATTAACACATAGTTATCATTATTATTGTTAAGAGATCTAAGAGTGAAGTAGCGTTGTAGTGGAGCTTTTGTGCGAGTGAATCGATTGAAGGAGAGACAGTTGTGCACAGATTTCTTTAGGAAGTTAACCTATTTATTTACCTTCGAGGTAGGGTTTTCTATTCTTGTTCTTCTTTTTATTTTTGCGTTTTTCATTTTTGATTGTCTTCGATTGTTTAGGTTTCTTGTGAATTTCTCTGTAAGTTTGTTTGTTTTATTTATTTCTCTTTTTTTTAAGTTTTCTTATTTCTTTTGTTGCTTTATGGTTTTGGTTTCCTGACTGTTTTGTTTGAAGCTCGATCGTTTTCACGTTTTAGTTGTGACCACATCGTGGTGCCCTAGTTTTTAAATGCATAGGTTAAATTCGGTTTTCATAGTGAGAAGGGTTTAGCAGATGGTAGTTTTTACTTAGAAATATTTTATGCATTCAGTCTGGTTAGTTTGAATGGGGTTAAATTCATGCCCTAGTTATATGGAATCGGGGGTTTTTAGTTTAGGGTTTTGGCACATTTCTGTGTTCGTGGTTTTAATTTAAATATGATGCCCTAAAAGGTACAGTCACCTCTCGGTCATATGGGGCTGGTTTTACATAGGTTATTTTAAGCCCCTTTTGTTTTGGTAAAGCCTAAGTCTTTGAATCATGAATTTATTTATCAAACTATTAAAATCATTTATGATGTCATGGTCAATATGGGACTTTGAGCATGTTTTAGAATTAGTGTCAATTCCATTTTCCATCCTGTCTCTGACTCCACTTACAGTATGAAGAATTCTCTCAAAATAATGATAACCTAGGTAGAAGCGGAAGCGGAACTGAATGTGAAATTAGAAAATATTTATGAAATCAAATCAGTTTCTATTCTGGTTCCAATTCCGGTTACCATTCCCATCCCGACTCCGTTCTCACTTCTTGTTAGTGTAATCTCAATACTTGTTTTGGTTCTGAACCTGACAATATTTCAAAGGTATTTGTTTAGAATGTTTTCTGCCTAGTTCTGCCTCTGATGTATATATGAAGGGTATGGTTTTAAAGAATGTTTGGTGATGTTATTCAATGATCTAATTAGAGGTTTTGTTGCAGGAAAGGTAAAGAATGTCAGGAACATCAAGAGAAGCTTCCCAAAGGAATAAGCTTGTAGAAAATTTAAAGGAAACAACTAAGCCCAAGAAGATTAAAATGGAGAAGCTACCTTATACTTTGAGGTATAACCATTGCAGTCCTGTTGCCATTGCAAGAAAAGTGGAATCGGATTGGTCTGATATAACTGATGCCAATCTGGGACAATACAATTTTGAGGAGTTATATTCTGAAACATTCACTGAAGATGTGACAGGGAGAAATTTAAGAATAGTTGAGTCTGGCTTGGCTCACATTACCTTATTTCCTCTATTTATCTAGTGCCCTTAGTTAATCATGATAGCTATAGGAGCTTACAATCTGACTACCAGACAATGCATGGATTCACAAGATAATGTAATCATTGATGTAACTCCTCAAATGTTCCAGCACATGTTTAAAGTCCTAGATCCAAAGAGTCTAGTATAGTTGAAGGAGGAAGAAGTTTTGGAGATATATAGAAAACACAAGGAGGCCAACAAGGCTCACTTGAATAAAAAGTGGTTGAGAAAAGAGAAGAAGTTTCTTAGAACCAAGCTCTCAAATCAGCCAAAGATGGAAAATTTTTACAAAGAAGTATCGGACCTAATAATGATGTTGTCTAGGGCCTTTGGGAAGAGGGATGCATTTCATTTCAAGGAGAGGATGTTTCCCTTTATTTAGACAATCTTTAATGGCACCCAACAGTTTGATTGGTCGATGATTATTTCAAATGCTATTAATGATCAATTAACCAGAATTACGAAAACCAGAAGCTTTTTCATGACCTCTTATGTTGTTTATGCAGCAACAAGAGTAGGTATCTTTCCATGTTTGAATAGGGTGGGGATATTGGGAGAAGTTGATGGGCAGAAGAAGGTATGGAATCACTATGACCAGCTATCCCTACAAGATGCTGAAACTCAATTCAGAAGGGTTAATGATGCATTCCTATATGTGATCATTAACCAGATCAATGGAGACGCAGGATATAGATTGAGCCATGAGGTTATGGCTTTTATTACATAATGGGGATGTTGGTACATTTAATACCCCAAGTTCACATACTTCAGGCTGGCTAGATTTGAGGGTCATCCCCACTTATTGCCAAGGTGTTGTAGCAACCAGGTGGTGCTGATGGAATTTTTTTATCAAGCTCTAGGGGTTAATGTCCAATTTGCTTTAAAGCACAAGACAGGTTGCCATAAATTTACCATGCAATTAGTAGAATACAGCTGCCCACATCTTGTGGGAGCTAAGGTAGTGTGCAGTGAATTGATACATCTGAAGCTAGGTTTGTACACAGCACGGAAGCACTTTGATCCCAAGAAGGAAATGAATGCTTTATTGGCTTCGGTCTTTGAAAAGAATTTCAACCTATTAGAGGAATTCTAGAGAGATTTACAGGATGAGTATAACCTAAGGAAAAGGAATAATGAGAGGTTGCTTGTGGCACTCATGGTAGAATTTGGGGTCAAAAATGACATTCTTGACACATTGGTAGATGGTGTTGTATTGGATCCATCATATGAAGCTTTGAACATTGGGACTAAAAGTTTGGATCCGGTTGATTGGGACAGTGAGGAAACCATTGACATCAAGCAGATAGGGTGAGCCGTCTTGGATAGGAGCACTCAATGGGTTGTTCTAAGAACCAAAACTCCTCAGGGACCAGCTCCTAAGAAGGGGAAAGGATATAAAAGAATCAAGAGAAAGACACCTCCCAAGGACCCTTTGGAGTTCTTACCTCCAGACTTTGAAGAGATTGAGCTTGAAGCTTCTGCTCAAGATTTACCTGAGGTAGAAGAGGAGGTCCAAATAGGACCTATGGTTTCAACATCGACAGTAGGTGAGTCATCTACTCAACTCCCATTTACAAAGCAGCAAAGTGAAGAGATGCCTAAAGGGAATCTTCATGATATTGCTGAATCCATGAAGGGAAAAGAAGTAGAGGTAGAGATTCATGACATTGGAACAAATTCTGATGAAACTTTGTCAGGGATAGATACACAAGAGAAGATGCCTCTAGAGGAGGATCAGTGAGCGCTATTTGAAGAAGTCAAAAGGACTGTTGATGCTCAAGCACATGCAAAGGTAATAGAAAAAAAAAGGAAATTGATGCCAATATACAATCTGATGCCTTACTTTAGCAGCAACACATAGAAGCTAAGCTAAAAGCTAATGAAATACAAAATCAGCAGAGGCAAAAAGAGCAGGAGCTCAAGATCAAGGAAGAGAATGATAAATTGGAGTTAATACAGAAAATTCATGATCTTGAGGAAGAAAAGGCAAAGCAACGTTGGGAAAGAGAATTTCTTGTGGCCAAGTTGAAGCTTGTTGAAGAGGCTTATAAAGAGCAAGAGGAAGCAAAATGAGTGCAAAAAGAGAAGGATGCCGAAGAGGTGACCAAGAAGCAGCAAAAGGAAAAGGAAGATGGAGATAGACTTCAAGCACTAGAGGAAGAGAGAAACCAGGAGCTGGAGAAGAAGAAAGGTTGAAGAAGGAAGAAGAAGATAAGAGGATACAAGAACAAAAGGACAAGGAGCAAGCTGAAAAGCGTGCTCAGACAAGTGTGGAACAAGAACAAAAAAAGGTACAGGGGGTTGATTCTCAACCTCAAGTAAATGTGCAACCACCCTCTACTACTATTGTTTCCTCTTCTTCTTCAACTATAATGACCACTAATCTAGGTGCTCCCACTTGGTTAAAATTGGATCTTCAGAAGAGATTAGTGACACCTTCATAGCCTCTCAATCGGGAGGATATGATGAAGGAGATTGAGAAAGAAAATCCCAAGAAGAAGGAAAAAATCCTACATTCTACTAGGCTCACTGAAAGAGGAGAGATTGTTGCTGAATGTGCCATACCAATGATGGATAAGGATGTAGGAGACATGCAATTGACTGATTATCAGTTGGGTACTGTTAACTTGGGGAGACCCACAAGAGACCAACAAATGAATTTGATAGATGTGGTAGCTTCATCCACTAAATCTAGAATGATGAAAGATAAGGAAAGAAAGGATGAGCTTAAGGCTTAGTTAGATCAATTGTATACCTTTTTGAAAAGTGTTTCTTCTCCAAGGTCACAACAAGTTGCCACTATTGAGACCCCAATATTTCTTAGTAAGAAAGAAGTAGATGATTTGGTATAGGTAAGAGGTAAAGCGGAGATGTCAGATAGATGGACTGATAAATTAAATCAAGAAATTGGTGAGGTGTTGGTTAACAGTTTTGAGGTTCATAAAATGATAGAGGAGCTAATAGAAGAAATGAATCAATATGTCAAAGTATTGGGAGAACAGGAGGAGGAGTACAAAGGATATAGCTAGAGGTTGAAAGAGGTTAACCAATTTCCAAAGTCCACCCTCTTAAAACAATCAATACTTGAAGAAGATAATAAATATTTCTTGGAAAATACTTCCCGCATACTCCGATTTAGAACAGACTTTCTATACAAGCATAAAAATGAAGTGCAAGATTCTGTCAAGGATCTGAATGAGCAGTTTGAGGAGTTGGAAGCAATTATTGCTCTTATAGTAAATGTTGATATACCAGTAAAGGAAAGCCTACCTTTGAGCCAAATAAAGGAGAAATTGGATGAAAGGTTTGAGGAGGTCATGCAAAAAGGAGATGATGGAGAGGATCTACTGGTAGATCGATTAATGGATATTAAAGAGGAAATAAGGGAAGCTAAAATAGAGTTGACAAAGCTAAAAGATATGAGAGGGTTTGTTGTTGTGGATTTAGAAAGAATCAAGTTTGAAGACAGCTGGGTTGATGGTCCGGAATTGGACATGCTTCAACAAGTCTTCTCCAGTTATGATGAGTACATTGTAGAGCAAGCTTCACATGCATAATTGATAACCTCATGCATGCATGGTTTTATTCTTTGCATGCACAACTGGCCATTTGTGGGCGCATGGATTTATTTTCTCTTCTCTATTATTTTCTTCCAGTTTAACTGAATGATCATGATGGGAACTAGAGATCAAATTGATCTGAGTTTCCAAGAAGACTTAATTCCTGAAAAGGTGGATTGAACTAAAATAGAGAGGACTTCGGTTTTTTGTACATCTATAAATACCCATGGGGTATCATATTGTAAGGGTCGGATGATAGAGAATAGCAGTGGCCACCTGAGAGTAGGAGATAGAATTTTTCATAGTTGTTATACAGATACTTTGAATTTTTTTTACAGTTGAATATAATTACAGGTTTTTACGCAATATGGTGTTAGAATTGAGTTTTACTTGATAAGGTTGATGAATTATAATCTATTTGTATGCTAGTGATTGCGCTGAAGTGTGAGTGTTTCTTATGTGATGAAAGTCATTAGAAGAAACCAGATTTAAGGATTATTTCATTAGATTATCTATGAATTGAATTTATTGAAGTTTGTTGATCTATGATCTTGGTGATGAATGAGAATGTGTTCTTTGAAATCTTTGAAATATTTATGATGTGTGATTGTAATGTTAAATTAAGCACCTTAGATGCATGCAATGGTATGGATTATTCTGTAAGTTGTATCATGCTATGGTTTTTTGATATGTTGGAAAAAAATTCATTGTTGAAGATATATGTCCAGATGCTAGATAAGTTTTATTCATGTTTACTGATGTATGCCTTGATCTATCTTTTTCTTTTGTTTAAAACCCCCTTTCTTTATTAAGAACAGTTCGATGAATAAGTCATTACTTGTATTCCTTGTTACCAGCACAGGCCCCTTGAATATTACAGTTGCATGGACCAATTGAGTGACACCAGACAGTTGAGAACCAACTACCAAGACCTTGGGAG
The DNA here is from genome assembly GCA_007115665.2 of Sequoiadendron giganteum. NCBI lineage: Eukaryota > Viridiplantae > Streptophyta > Pinopsida > Cupressales > Cupressaceae > Sequoiadendron > Sequoiadendron giganteum. The sequence continues at coordinate 358,336,492 of CM021108.1, forward strand.
TTAGGCTACTATATGTTGTCTTTCTTTTTTAGGAGAAATAGAGTAGAAATATTCTGTTTACATGTTGTTTGTGTCATTTTCACCATCAATAGGATGGTTAACCAAAAACAATGCATAGACATTAGAATATTTAGGTGGGACCGGCCGGTACAACCCTTGGCATTATAAAATTTTAAGCCCCAATGACGAAAAAAGATCGACAGGCTAGGTGAAAGGGGCTAGTAAGAGCACGGAGGAAAGGGCTCAACCGGATCACTTAAGTGACTGGTTACCTTCTGTAGCAAGTCACCGTTTAAACATAACAAGAGGGTTTCAAAATTTGATAATTCACATCACCCTGGGTAACTTTAAACCCAAAAAACCTAGCCCCCTTCCTTTGAAATTTAAAAGCCCCATCAGTGGCTCTGACTGGGGATGTATGCCCCCTACGGGCATAGCAAGAATCCAGAATCTCTAGTTTCGCAGACCAGATTACTGAATTACACAAGTGCCTTGACAAATATTTCACCTTTCTTTGTCAATTGGACTTGTGCACTACCAACTTGATGGCCCCAGGCCACCTGACAAGAGAATTCAAAATTTGCCCCTATCAAAAACAAAATTCTTTGTCACCTGGAGTAAACAAGGTCTGCAACATTTACACTTTGATGCTTCAAAAATAATAGGATAATCAATATGTTCAGAAGTATCATAATGTTTATTTATACTCCCCTGCATCAATTCAGCCCATGTCCTGTTCCAAAACTTTAAAAGCAACATATGACCATGATAACATTTCACCTTACTCTATCCCTGGTCATAATTCATAGGATGCTAGCCCAATTGAACTAAGAAGTGGAAACATTCATAACTTACCTGGTCTACAACATAACACATTCTGGCATCATCATCAATTTGCACATCAAACTGAAAATTTTCATATAAAACTATGTGCATATTATCCATACTTCTATTGCTCAACATAGGTGATACACAACTTAGGGAATCCCCACCTTGGAATTTCCTAGATAAGTTAGGTTGCCAGCAATTGAATTCCATCAATTTGGGATACATCCTAGCATCACAAATTTCTACAGTACTAGTTACATCATTCTCCAGGGAATGTGTAAACACATTAATTTTAGGCCTCTAAATGTACACCTTCCCCTGTATTTCTTTATTTATTCTTAAATGAAAACCCTCAAAGATAGAGTCAAATACATCAATTTCAAACTGGTCAAAATAGAAAGAGCAATATGCACTGGCCTCCTTGTACTCAACATTACCTGTCGTATGTGTTAATTTATAAGTGAAAATTTTAGCACAAGCTGAAAACTTTTCACCGGCAATATCAATGTCAGAAGGTAACAACACGTCCATCTCAACCTCACATAAATAGTTAGAAAAAGAAATAATACCAATATTTTCATCAATATATTGGTTTTCTTCAGTACTATTCTTTTGATCACACACTTCATCATCCTCAAATTCCTCAACATTTATACAATAGGCTTGTTCCATTGTGAGTATACCTAGAGTATACTCTAAATATTTATCATTTGAAATTTTTTCCTTCACTTGGGAACAAGTAAGAACATGAGGTTCTACATTTCCATACAACTCTGGTGAAAAGACAAGCCTAGTTTCATTCTCAATACTGCAATCACTACCTCTGAAATCACAATCATTGACCTGTGACAAAATCTCAATGAAATGAGCATTACAATCAGGATTAGGAGACACAATAGGTGTCTCACACAATCCTGCATTATTTTTCCCCTCAAATTCCTCTCTAGTTATCCAACTTTCTTCAAAAGGGCAAGCATTGTCTTCATTTTGTGTAGGTACATTCTTGGCTGATTCTACAATCTCTATCCACTTAATGACTTAGGCCAAATTAGCAGGTTTTAATTCTTCTGGCAAAGCACTTAGCCTTGGTTTATAAAGTTCACAAAATAAATCAATGCATTCATAATCATTAGGTCTATGACTTCTAGGAACTTGTATTAAAGCACCTAAAAATCTCAAGAAAAACTCATATGTCAATTCTTTCTCTTGTCTCTTGATTTCATACAATTCTTGTACAAGAGAAGTTTGATCAGCATCATTCAAACTAGACTGGATTTCAACTTGGATCTCACTATCATCACACTACAATGGTGATGATATGACAGTTTTCAAAACACCCTTATTATAATCAGTTCTCTGAGTAGCCCACTCTGACATTTTACTAGTACTAGTTAGGCTAGGGTAATCAATACTTGTATCCAGATACCCCTTCATCATGGAGTATTTCATATTGTTTTCAATTTCCATAGCCATTTGATATGCTTGGTGCAAACTTGTAGGTTCTTTATCTCTTAGTAAGTAACCTATCATTTTGTTAAAATCACCAAGATATACAACTAAGTATTCAGCCTCACTCGGTCTTATTTCTTTAGGTATTTCCCTTAAGCATCTTGAAAACTTGAGATTAAAATATGGGATTAGGTCCTCTTCTTTTATGTGCATTCCCATAAAACCTTTTCTTAATATGTTGGGATTGACACATTCACCAAATTGTTCCATAAAAATTATCACCAATTGATTCCATGAGTTAACAGAATAGGCAGGTAAGTAGGAAAACCAATCCTTGGCATCACCTTTCAAGGATTGCACAAAGAGCTTCATAACAACATCCTCATGATTGATTTCATAATCCCCCATTACATCTACAAAATGTTGTAAATGCTTAGAGGTTGATTCTGAACTTTTCCCTGTATATTTAGGCAAATACTTCCTAATCTTCTTAGGAATTGGATTAGGGTAACCATTGATATTAATAATAATAAAAGGAATATAACTTTGAGTTACAAAATACCCCAAAAATCTCAATGCAACTTGTTCTCTTTGCATATTTATGTATGTCTTTACATATGGGAAATCACTTATACCCATTTAAAATTTCATCAACAGTACATATTTATCAAACATATCATTTACCATCTCAACCATGATTTCATTAGTGACTGAAAATAGAACTCCTTACTTTCAGAGATATGATGCAATATAAACATTGTTTCATAAGTTCTTTTACCTATTGCATCATTAGAAGTATGGTAAAACTAATCATTGTTCCTTTCTTGATGCTAGACATCTAATTTAAAACCATCTATATCCTTAATTACAAACACCCATCACAATTAGAAATAGTGAACTATTTAATTTGATGAAATACCTGGTAATTCTTTGGCAACATGTATTAATATCTTCTTCGTGACTATAAATATCATAGATCTAGGATTGTTCCTTCATTCATCAACTCGTTCTTCAGACAGAGTCGCCACCTCTTCAACAAAAGACTGTATTTCAACAAAAATATGAAGTTCCTTTTCAAAGCTTGTTAGATTCTGGGTTCTTACCTGCAACAGAGTCACACCATGTCATTACCAATCTCCCTCAAAGCCACACTCCATCACTATCCAATGTCAACATTCAACTTATTTTAAACAAAAGATTCTGGATAGCCTCCTTCAACCCTTATGGTTTCTCTTTTCTCTTTTTTTTTTTCTTTTAAATTTCTCAGAAGTTCTCCCCAATAGAACCACCATCCAACTAATGACTCTAGAACCCTTGAATCCTTTGCCAATAGGATACGATAGATCATAGGATTGTCGGGTTCATTTCAAAAACCCCTTCCTTCTAGGGTTGAAAATATTCACTATGTAAATTCAGAACAACAAATTATTAATATGACTCTATAACCATCTGCAACTGGTGATTCAAAACTTCCCCAATAGAGTCACCATTCTATTGGTGTTTTTTCCACATAGGATTTGCAATTCTCTAAGAGGTATCCAACCTCTATTATAAAGAACTACAAAGGCTAGTGGCCAACTAACGAGATCTAGTCAAAGACTAACATCTACACTTTTGGCTCTATGAGACCAAGGTGGGTAAACCTTCATGTGTTCATAAGATTGTTCTATGACTGATAAGAACACTTCTTCTTACAGATGCAGTCCCCACACATGCAATCAAACAGAAATTACCTTGGTTGTGGAAAAACTTAAGAATAATAACAGATGTACCAAAGCAAAGAGACTAAAAATTATCATAAGATTTATATCTCCAAAGAGATAGCGTTTGATATTTGTTAAAATGTTCAGATATTTAATCACCATACTCAGAGCCATAGTCCTACACCTTAAAGAATTTTACCGACGCTATCTAGTGCCTCATTCATTGGGTGGGATTCATAAAAAACATAATTTAGATATTATGAACTAATCACCATAATGCTTTGCTACTATGAGATCTTTCAGTCTATTAAAACAATACTCTTTAGTGAATCCTGAGCACCATAAACATGCAATTTGTTTTCAAGCATTTGATTAACTCATTAAGTTTAAGCAGGAGAACAAGTTACACTTTCAAATACACCATTGAAACTGAATGAACAAACCCTTGATAAATCCATTCATAATCCATGACAGATACACAGGAGAGAAAATTGTCTTAATTCTTTTAGATTTCTTTTGATATCAATAATTACAAAGGTATAGCATACTTATTTCATACTATTCCCAACCTAGAATGATTTCCTAAATATTACCTTCAAAATCCTGTAGTAAAACTAACTGTACATACTCAGAACCTTATGGATCCAAAATCCCATAACAATGAGCCGTGAAATCTCCTTTATAGGACAGGAGAGCAACAAAGCATTAGGCTACATTGTTAATTTCAAAATTGAATTTCATTTAGAATGAAATTCGAATTCACATTCCTCATCATTGGAGAACAAGGTGCATGATCCGAGAAATCAAAAAATGGTTACATAGTAACCAGTCAAAGAAAAAAAACAAAAAGTGTGCCAGGAACGCGCACGTCCACATCAAAAAGATGAAACACCAGAAAAAACACCGCCCAACAGACCCAACACCAGCAACCACTAAGTAGACACACGACCTCAATACAAGCGACTGCTCTGAGTTATCGCCTCAGTCAAAAGCAGAATCGCCTTCATTCCTCCAACCACATCAGCGCCACATCCAACAACTTGGCCTGCTACCAGTGCAGTTATTGGTTTGACTGCAAGGACCTCCTCATTCACTCCCATGAGCTCAATCAAAGCCGCCAAGTAACACCGATAATCTGAGTCAGTCTCGAACCCGTTATCATAAGAATCTGATGAAATTAACATAGGGGATGCACAACACTCTGGCCTTTTGCCAACACTCTTAGTAGTTACCTCAGGTGTTCTGGGAGCAAGTTGCTCCTTCTTAATTAGCGACCTCCTGGATCCTACTCGGGCACTCCTGTGCCCTATAGATTTATCCATAGCTTCACAGAATACAAGAGAATAACCACCACCTACAGACAAAACAACTCAAAAAATATAATGATAACACTGGGTCACTTTAGCAAGCATTTATAGAGTGAATTGGTGCGAGGGATATTGATTGCTTGAATGCAAAATAAGCATTTGAGCCATAAGTGGCTGACGTAGCCACCATAATTGCTTCTATCAAGAGGGCATCATTTGCACGCTAGAGAAAATCAAGAGAAAATCCTCTGAAACACTCGAGCCATTAATAAAATAAGCTTCAGAGTGTGAAAGCTCGTCACACAGATGATCAGTAATTTCTTTGAAACTATACCATTGATGCTGAACGAACTTGGCAAGTCGGACGACTCAGATTGAGTCAATCGAGCGTTGAAAATACACCTCAACGCCTCGAAAAACCACAACCAATCAAAACTCATGAAAATAGGAGGTCACAACCAGAGAGTGGGTCCTATTTAGCCCTGTCACTCCAAGAACCAGGCCATGTGTCGCCCTTTCGCAAACCTCGTAGTACATTTGAGACATTTATTATGCTCATGCGAAGTCTACGAGGGAGAATTATTAGTAACCCTGTAATTAAAACCCTCGCTAATGAAAAGATGACCACTTATCATCATTGGCACCTCAGGAAAAAACCCTGCCCCTCCGTACATGCCAGATGACGGCATCTCACAGACCTCACACCTCTTAGTGACATTAGCAGGAAAACCTATGAGGTTTGTGAGAAATGGTCTAGATCAAAACCCGTGATCAGATGGTTAACCAAACAACATGCACAGACATTAGAATATTCAGGTGGGACCAGTTGGTACAACCCTTGGCATTATAAAATTTTAAGCCCCGATGATGGAAAAAGACTGATAGGCTAGGTGAAAGGGGCCGGTAAGAGCACGGAGGAAAGGACTCAACCAAATCACTTAAGTGACCAATTACCTTTGGTAGCAAGTCACCGTTGAAACATAACAAGAGGGTTTCAAAATTTGATAACTCACATCACCCTAGGTAACTTTAAACCCAAAAACCCTTGCCTCCTTCCTTTGAAATTTAAAAGCCCCATCACATTCCTTGCATTTGAACGATGAGCATTGCATTTTCCATTTGTAAAGAGGTATATGTAGAACCTCCTAAATTTGGTGTAACACCTTGACTATGCTATTCTGCCACTTTTTGCTATAATTTCCATGTGGAAAATTTTGGGGCATATGTGTTTCATTGTAGGGGAAGCACCAAGAATTGGTATCATTAGCAAGATTATTTTTCCTCACTACCATGTCTCTATTTGAACTTGGGGGAGAATTTTGTAGTAGAGTAGGCACCGACACAATCTAATTACTTGGTTGAGTCTGTGAACTCATGCGTGTACCTCCTTGGAACTAGTTTTTCTAGTAGGAAGGTCTTCCACCTTGGTAATTTTGGAAAACTGGCTTCGTAGGCATAGACTGTTGCCGCTTGATAAATTAACTATTTCATTTAAGAAGATCCGTAATAGATCCTTGATGTCACTCACCTCAGTTGCTAAAGGGTTAGATGTAGATGCAACATTCTACGGTGTGCTTAGATATGTGTACATGGATTGGGGAGGAGCAAACACATTGGTAGAAGCTATCTCTTGTGCGGGAGCTAAAAATTCTGCAGATATAGGTATAGTGGGCCAAGGTAGTAATTGATCAAATTATTCTCTACCTTCATAGCAAGACTATACATGTCTGACAAGGTGCTCCCACCAAGTGACTGAATCATCACCGAAATGTCGACGTTGAGATATTTTAGATACAACATGAATGCCAAATCAACAAGTGGGTGAATAGTGGTCCGAATCCTTTGCCAAGTGGTGTGAAACCTGGCATTGAAGTTAGTCATGGCCTCTTGAGGGGCTCACTTAATGGTCACCAACTACTAGAAAAATGAAGACCGATTTCCATCATTTGAAAACTGCTCGTAGAAAGGATCTTCGAGCTGATCTCAGGTGTTGATAGTATTGGCTTCCAAAGTGTGGTACCAATCTATACCTTGCCTTTGAAAGAGGTTGCAAGTAACCTTAGTGATAAATTTGGTGTAGTGATACCATGCACCAAGCAATCATCCGCCACATCTTGCAGATGGTCAAATGGTGTTTTTGAGCCATCCCTAGTAATTTTCAGTAAAGCTTTTAAAGAAGATGCTAGGATGGGAGTCCACATGACCGGTGCTACTAGTTCTATGAGGGGGATTTTGACGTCCTAGGCTACATAGTTTCTATTAGCCATTTGTAATGGGACCAATAGAGGGGTCATGACGTTCTCTGGATGGGATCTTGCTTGTACTGTTACCAGCGGTGGGACTAGTAGGCTAGGGCTATTCATTGCATTCGTTGTCTAGGATATAGTAATAGGTCTATGGATCATACACCCACTTTAAACTTAGATACCTTCAAACAAGGTCCCATCAGACATGCAAAAAAAAAGAACTGTTGATGCCTAAAATTTCTAGGCACACAACCTTATGGGAAACTGAATTAATGGGGGGACCAATTGCGCTAAACTGATTAACCTCTAGGTTTTAAAGAAGTCGAATCTTCATGTATTGGGGGGTGAAAAGGGAAAAAAAAGCAGATATATTAAAATAAAATCTAATCTAAGGCAATGCATCGAGATTTAAGTGAAAAGGCACAAGAAATCTTCCTTTTGGGTGAGATCTGAAGGCCCACACACCAGTTTATATGCCCAAAATAACATAAAGTAGAGATAAAATTCTTAAGAAGTTAATCAAAAAAAATAATATGACTTCCATATGCATTCACTGAACAAAAGATTACAAACATGATCTGAACAGCGAAATTATATTGAAATTATGAAAGCTTTGATGATAAACTACTCATTACAACAATACTTAGCACAATATAATGTTTCATCAATTAACTAAGAAAACAGAGAGGACGAACAGATTTGCACAGTCTAGAAGTATTAATACAAGAAATAAAAGCAATACAAAGGCTGAGAGTCTTTGAGTGCTTTTTCTGTGTAATTTCAAACCCTTTTTCAGAGAGACGAAGCCTTATTTATAGATAATTTCCACCGCTTGAAAGCCAGATAACAAAAAATATTCCCTAGGCATGGGACATTCCGCTCATCACAATGATTCTCCCTAATCAAAAAGGAATTATGTTCCCTCGAACCAAGTGCACCCTCTTGCAAATGATGGATGCAACACGAGAGTAGAATTGGGTAAATATCCTGAAGACATGTGTCAACTGCTCAAGGAATTGGTTAGGACATGTGGTGAAGATATGGGGATTCTCACACATTAATCCTTCCTTTGCAACCATAGTCCCCATGGTGATGACACATGGTGCGGTCGTCACTCAAAGCTTTGATTGCGGGGTCTGCCAAAAGGGTGCCCACAAAGAATGCAACGTGGCAACTAGGTGGAGCTTGGTGATGAAACAAAGAGAAGAGAATTCTCAAAGGCGCATGTTGTTGACATGTAGCACAAGCGGATGAAGGCACCATCAAAAGAGAGCCCAAAAATTTGCAAATATACAAAGCATGGCCCGGGGCTAATGCAAAACCAACAAAATCAACCGAGAGGGAGCTTTAAGGATTATTAAATCCACATAACAAAGGATGGGTTTATTCATTTATTTATCTTTGTGTCTAGCTCATAGGGTTTGAAGGTTGTAATTTTTTCTTATAACTTATCCCAATCGATTTATTTTCATGTTATTGAAAAAATATTGAGAATGGAGAAATGACCCCAAAATCCAAGAAAATAAGTACTTCTAGTCTTCTACTCTATAAGTCAATTTAAATCCAATACTCCTCCAAGTTTCTAGATTTTTATTATCTACTAAAATTCCCATTAGTGTTGACCACCTCTCCCTACCCAACCACCATTATCCTCTTAGAAATCCTCTTCTCTCTCTCTCCCTCACTACCTCCCTCCCTCCCTCCCTCCTACATATTCATGTTCTATAAGTCCCTATAACACGACTTCCGAAAAATTGATATCCCTTAATTTTTATAGCTACCTCATTCTTTCTCTCTCATTTCCTCTAATTTTATTCTCTATCTCCAATTATTTCATCTACCCTATTCATCATATATTTCTTATTCATTGTATTCTCCCCTATGCACTTGATTTTTTGTATTAGTCTTGTATTTTTGGATCTCCTCCCTTTCTATGCCATCACCTTAGTTCTTAGTTCCCTAAGGAATATAGCTTGGTGTGCACCACTGCATGTCTTCATAATAACTATATTTATCATGTATATGAACAAAATTCTAAAAATTACTTCTCCTTAATTTGAGTGACAAAAAAATCCTTACTTTGGTACGATCCTCCTCCTTAAGCGAAAACAACCATCTTCTTGGTAATGTAACCAAATTCAAATAGAAAAAAATAGATTGAATTCCAAGAATCTATACTATGTTCTATGTAGTAAATTTTAATGAGATATATAAAAAAGGGAGAACTTAATCGATTAAGTATAGACTAAATTTATTGAATTTTTTATAAATACATCATTATGCATAAGATTGTATATTCATATAATTTAATGGATCATATCATACATTACTAATTATTTTTCTTTTTTTTATATTATTTCTCATTCTTATCCACATATCACTCATATACCATGTTTCCATGTATTATGCTCTTATTCATATCTTGAAATTCATTTCTCATTCTTCGGACATATATCTTTCACACTTCCTTATTCTCACTCATATAATGCATGCTCTTATCTCTCACTTTCCCTTTCTTATATATCATTTTTATGATTCTTGGCATTTCCTTTCTAGCATATCCTTCCATAATACATATTAATTATCTTCATTCCATTATATTTTAACTCTTTCTCTATGAAAATTATATCTTTTATGGATTATGTAGGAATATAAGTGGTGTTTTAAAACTATCTATGTGTTATATTTAACTTACATATGGGACCAAAAATAACCCTAATGACATGTAAAGTACTACAGAATCTCTTGCATCCTTCTAACATAGAACATGCAAATGAAATATTAGACTAGAATCTACATGCACATTTGAAAGACACGACACTTTGAAATTTTTTTATTTTGTATAAGATACATATAATTACAATAATAGAGATGTTGGTTGGTTCTTGTCTACTTGCATCTTGTAATATGTAGGTATTTATACAAATGGGTCATCAACTAGGCTCCATAGATATGCAGAAAAGTGTAGCATGGATATGTTGTACTTGTCATGTTGGTAGGATGATGATAAACATTAATCTCATATGGTGTCAATTATTTGGTATGAAAATGTGGTGCAAAGATGGCCATGTTTTGGGTGTGATGGTAGTATTTCATTTCAATGTGTATGCTCCACATGTCATAGGTGTATGACCTAGGGGATGTTGGTGTTTTTAGCCATGTGTGAGGATACAATATGTGTATGAGAAATATACACAAATGTATAAGGAAAATATTATGTGCAAGTGTGTTGATAGTTTGTGGAGCGTATTGAGTCAAGTTAAGTGCATAAATGATGTTGAAACAAATTTTGAAGGTTGTACATGATGTGTGCAAGGGTTTCCTTGAATCATATAAAACTCATACATGAGAATTTTGAATGAATTTTAAGTTTTTATAGTGGTTTACTTTGTAAGTTCATTAATTAAACCTAATGTTTAGGTTCACTAATACACCCTTGATCCTATAATTTGTATTGGATTAAGAGTTTTCATGGCCATGATAAATCTTAAATCTTATAAAATTATTATTATAATATATAGGTAGTTAGGTCATCTTAGGGTTATAATTAAGTATATAATCTTTCCTAGGTGACAACCAAGGCATAGTTAGGTATATATAAGAGCTAGTGACTAATCATTATCATCACAATGAGTATTACGTTCTTATTGAAGACTATTGAAGGTATTCCCATTTTAATTGGATTACGAGGTTGCCCCCACAAAGTGGGATATTATTATCAACTATTTATAGAATTGTGCAATATTTTTCATTACAACTGGTATTAGAGCATGAAAGGTAAAAATTGTTGGTCATTTTAGGAAGCAAATATCTCTTTCATTTATATTTTTTTTTGTTAATTTTTGTAGTATTTTTAAGGAAATATTGAGATCACTATAATACCTCTTTGAGGTAATTTAAAAAATAATTAAAAGAGCTATTGTAAAATTATGGTTACATTGTGGTTTCGGCCTAATTTTCTCCAAAACCTTAAAATCAATAATTTTTTTTTTTTGATCTCTAGAGGCTTTATCATGAACATATTTCTCCTACTACAACTAGATTTGAGGTCATTTGGAGAAGAATTTAAGGAATTAAATTATAAAACTAGGTTTCTGCCAAATTTGCTTCCAAGGTTGAAAATCAATGAATTTATTGTAGCTTTTTTCTATGAAGCAATATCTAGGTCCTAGTAAGTAAAAATAAATATTAGTTTCATTTTTTGTGTCATTTATTGTTAAAATATCTTATTGCACCATGGCAGGGTTTCCATAAGAGACAAAAATAATACATTCACTCTTAGAAGGACTCATGATAAGTATAATCCATTAGACGAAGTTACCGCAGGGGAAGATGAAGATTTTATGTAGAATCATCTACAATCAATTAACATTGAGGATAATAATTTTGTAAAGAGGGGGAACATGATACACCCATAATCCTATAATGTGCATAGGGTTATGAGTAGTGATCTTATGACCACCTCAACTCTTAAATAAACCATATAATCATTATTATATTCATATATAGCTAGTTAGTTCATCGTAGGGGTTATAGTTCAGTATCTAAGTTAACATGGGTGACAACCAATATACAATTAGGTATATGTAGGAGCTAGTGGCTAGTCATTATCATTATATTTAGTATTGTGCTCTTATAGAATATTATTAGAGATTTCATCATTAAAGTGGCATATTATTATCAAGTATTTGTGAAATATTGTAAAGAAGCTAAGATAATGGAACACCTTTCTACACTAATATTGAAAGGAGGGTAATGTAAAAAAATTTAGATCTTTACAATAGTTACATTTATTAAACAAAAATAAACACAAATAAAATTCATACCACAGCAAAATGATTTACGTGAGAAAAACCCTTTCGAGAGAAAAACCCCACACTCCAAAATCCATCCAATATATTATTTAGAAATAAAAAAGATTATAATATACTTGTAGAGAATTTATTTTCATAGGAGTATTACCAACTAGAGATCCAGATGCAACTCAACTACTATAAGACTCTTACACACAACCTCCATCGCATGCACCTAATATATAGGAAATAAAATACATGAAACAGTCAAACGATATTTTAAAACCATGAGTTAAAACCACCAAAAATGTGGTCCCAATCTTATCTCCAACCAAAGATACCCTATGATGTTTCAACATGCACATTGACATGTGTAACTACCCCTTACAACTCATTTATGTGTCTAACATGTTTTTACATCTCCTATTTCAGGAGACCCAACTTCTAGAGGCCATAACTTATGATCTAAGAGTGATTGACAAATTATTTGAATTGCCAAAAATCTTGTGAAGTGGTTTATCAATCTATAACCCACTTCGCTAGTTACAACCACTTTCGGGCCCCAAAAGCTATTCCGAGGTCTTCAAACTGGACTTTGAAACTTTCATAAATGAAAATTTTAATATCTTCAAATTTAGACGTGATCTTGCAATGAAAATTTACGAGCATGCTTATTTAGCCAAACTGTAGCTTTGGGAAAATATTTGGACCAATCCATGCTCAAATATAAATTTACTATAAATAATAATCTCATTTAATTGCAAGATTGAGACACCACTTTCATAACAAATAATTTCTATTATATTCTTTTACTATGCAATATTTTTTACTACATTCACATGATAAAAAATGATTCCACATCAACATACTTTTGTAAAGGTGTCATAAAACAAAAAAAAATAGTCCAAATTATGCATTAAGTCATTTTTTTGGTGTGCACATGTAAAATCACACAATTTGTTACTTTTTATATGACTTGTTTTAAAAAGCTCATGTCATTTAACTATTAATAACAATAATCAACAATAAAAAAATTGAAATCAAAACTAATAATATTATAATATTAATATACATAATATTTGGATGTACTCATAACTATGAAAACTTGCTCAGCTACTAAATACTGCTCCATAAAAATGATTCATTATTAATTGAATATGTAAACAATCAATTAGAATCTTTATAGTAAAATGAAAACCTAAATCTCATAACTTGAGTGATAAAAGCCATACGTGTTAAAAGTAGTGGAACACCCCATTTTTATATAAAGTAGATTGTGGTACTACCCAAGGTCTTTTGTAAGTCCCATTCTAAGTTGAAAACGATAAAAAATTCACATTGTTCTATAGACTCTAAGTAATTATATATTAGCACATAATATATATAATTAAAATATATATATATATATATATAGACATATAAAGAGGGGTCATAATCAAATACTTGAATGAATATTGTTCAACATATTAAAATGATTGTAAACTAGATGATTAGGTCTAATGTACACTTTGGCTTAAGTGGTAAATTTTTAATGTATTAACAAAATTGAATTCAAAAAAATGTGCAATAGAGGATAATATTCAAGTTAACATTGAATTCAATCATGGAATGAAGATTATCCAATCATATTGAGGATGTAAAATGTAATTGGGGCAGGGACTCTGATTCGATTGGCTAAAACATTCTGTTGGAGGAAAAACGTCACGAGGTCCAATCTCCCTCCCATCCCTGTAGTATTAGAGGGCATGTTGTGCCAGTGTCACTGATCACCACGTGAAAAAAGTTTGCCAAAAGTTTGCCAAATACACTGCAGTTTATAAAGGGGGCTACCTGGACTACCGATTCTTACCATCTAAAAAAGGATGTTAAATGTAATCTAGTTGCACTTAATATTGACAGTTATGGGGGAATCATTAACGATGATCATGAGTGGATAAGAGGAAGCTCGGATCATCCATACATGAGCCAACATAATTTTACACACTTAAATGGTTTCTATTTTGAAAAGAGCTTTAGCCAGATTATCTGTTTGGACAGAAGCGAAAGTCTTGATTGATGTGCACAGTGCTCTTCTTTTTCTGGTGCAGCTTTTCACGTGAAAGCTGAATTCATGGAGATTACAGCTACTCCTTTCTTGTCGATTGAATTTACATTTGGAATAAATAGAATTTGCAGGCTCTGCAAACTTCTGCTACTTTAACAGTGAATGGAAAGCGTAATTGTAAACCGGCCCATATTGGATAAATGATTATATAAGGGACAAAATTATCATTTTAGGTGCCAGGCGCTCTTACCAACTTAACTCTCATGACACCTCAGCTTTAGCTGCCATGGGCGGTGGACATTGTCAGAGTCTGCTCAGACAGAGGTAATATTTGTATGTAGTCTGTCATCTATTATAGAAATGCAGTTGGAATACTGAGTTGAGAATGGGTTGTTTTTGAAAACTTTTTCTTAGAAACAGGCACTGCGAAGCTGAGTTCTGGTATTGTATTTTAAGAGAAGAAAAGGAAATTTATTTTCTTGCATTTATGAAGTTTAAAGGAAATGAAACATGCCCACATAAGATCTGTAATAAGCAATAACTATAAATGGTTTCTCATATTAGAGTTTAGATTGTAATGGTAAATAAAATGTATATAGAAAGTAAATGAAAGTAGGTATTTAGATTTTTTTTAATTGATGTTGTTTTGATTTTGATAATAGTTATTAAATGATTTGTTTGTGTGTTATGTCATACAGTTTTTGAATTTGAGAAAATTATTTTATGATGTTTTGGGTTGCTTTTATATTTGTGAATTTGAATTGTATTCACAAATTTAATCTTTTATGTTCATCTTCGATATGATAGATTCGAGAGTTTAGATTCTCGATTGCTTTGGTCTATGAACTTGTAATAAATTATTGGTGGTATCCACGAATGTCTTTGGAAGTTTCAAAAGCAATAATATTTTTTTTAGTCAATTTTTTTGGATTTAATACATAATGGTTTAGATAATATTAAAGGTACATGAGTAATTGTGCAATATGACTAATCATGTGTAACTATTGATGTCATATTGATGGTAAGCTTTGATGATGATTATTCATTGTGTAATAGAGCTTTGATATGATTTCCATGATGCGTGTTATTTACTTTTTCTATAATCATAATAAACTAGAAATTGTCTTTTAATATAACTCTCAAACTTGAAATTGAAAATATTTTAAATTCAAATCAATGGATAACAACTAGTTGAAAAGAAGGATTTCACCCACTTGACCATTACCACTTTTAGAAACTTGAATTTAGATTGTTTTTAATAGATCTAAAAGTAGATCCTATAATTGACTTATGGAATTTAACTCAAGTCTCAAGAAAATTAGCTTTTATCAGTAGTTGGTGATGTTTGGATACATTGGGATCTTTCTTTATATAAAAAGGATATTTCATGTTTGTGAAAGGATTTCGTCAAAAGTGAATATTGCTTGATGAGATGGAAATCAAAGAGGATGATGAGGGGTAATTAAATTTGGTTGATAGGAAAAAAATTTAAGGGGGCCAATAGGGTGAGAGGGTGGATTATGTATTTGAGAGGGATGGAAAAACAAGAGTATTGTTGAGAGTTTCTTTATTTTAAAGAGAGCAACTCAAATTTGATGAAGTTGGGATGCTACATTATTCTATTTTGAGTGATAAGGGTTTGTCACTTTAAGGATAATAATCTTCTAATTTGTCAAAATTTAAAGCTTAGTGGTTTAAGATGAATAAATAGAATCAATTATCAAATTTGTGAAAAGTTAAAAACTATATTTAAAAATGATATTTTAAGTTATTCAAACCATCATATCTAATTTCTAGATATTAATTATTCAAGTAAACAATTTCAGCTTCATTTGGTAGGAGCATGAAATGACTCCAAATATCATGCTAAGAATTTTTAATTTCTTTTAATTCTATAATAAAGATAGTTCATTTCTTCCTTACAATATCAAACATTTTTTATATTAATAAACTAGAAAAATGAGGGTTCAATCCCTTACAAATTAGAATAGATAAAAAATAGGAATAGCAAAAAATAGAAGCTAAACCTAAACCTCAAAATAACATAACTTAAAGCATAGTCTTTAACATTAAAAAAGAGTAATTGTCTTCAAGAGTTAAAAGAATAAATTTTAAATTGATAGTAATGTCTAGAAACATAGTTAAAATCAGATAGAATAAAATAGGATTAGAAGGAATTACACCCCATAGTCAATGAGAAGGCTCTTCTTTTAGGAGACGGTGATCCCACAATACTGGTTTACAATTTTTGGTCAAATTGGACACTGAACTAATTTTTTCTAGCTAAATCTTCACTTTCAGACACCTATAGTGGCTAAACCATGAGGAATTTGAAGATGATGCAAACTAGCGATTTGTGACATTTTTTCTATAGATTCTAAATATATTTTTTTCAATTTTTTTGGAATCAGAGTGCACTTCTTTTTCCATCTCCTTCGAAAACTGGTTTTTTCAGTAAACACCATTTTTAAGGAGTGACGCTCACCATATAAAACATAACTTTTTTCCCATGAAGGATAAAATTATAATTTTTTCAAATTTAGATTTGTAACTATGATATCTAGTGCTTCCAATTGGTTTAATAGTGTTTTATTGATTTTTTTTCCTTAATTAAGTTTCGAAGTCAAACCAATTACAATTTAGACATAGGTGGACCATATAATACATTATTTTTTTTGTATGTATCGATTTATTTATTTTTTTGGATCAAGGACTTCAATAGTTGGTGCACTCATATTTTTCAATTTTTTTTTGATAATCTTCTATTTTTCCACATGTGCAGAACATAGAGCTTGATTTTTAGTGAAAAACCTATGTTTAATAAAACTAAAAAAAACAAATTTACATAATAAAACCACAACATATTAAAATTATATTCGTTGGATAGCTCGTTCTAAGGACTACCATCATCTAGTTGGGTCTGTGAAGTCTCCTCCATTTTCATCCTCAACCTGAGCTTCAAAGGAAAAAATTATGGAGTTTTTTGGTGCTAGAGGGGGAGAAGGGGGGAAAAGGGGGGTTCGAGCAAACCCCTTTCCATAACCATTTTTTTAAATTTTTTTTGTCGGGAAATGAGGGACCCAACATTTAATGGGTTCACTTGAAGGGGGGTTCTAGTGAACCCAAATGAGGTTCACTTGAATCATAAGTTCGTTCAAACCCCCAAAAACCAATTTTTCTTGCATGGGGTCATTTTTTACAACTTTTCCTTCCTCACTAGAATTATAAACCACTTTTTTAAGTTTACTCGAGAAAAAACTTAACACCTTATACAAAATGAAATGTTAATATAAATTATCAAATCCATTAAATAAAATGTGTGTAGGTTGTGAGATTATTCTTTCTATTTTAAATTTAGTATAATGTAAAACACATACATGGTAGGTGAACAAGAGTAGATAAAATATTATATGTAGAAACATAATTAGATCAAGAAATTGAAGAAAATAATTCATCAATTTTCATTTTTATATTATGTATGCCTCAGTTGATCATTATAAACAAAACAAAGCTATACAAAATAAAATAACATTAGAGTTGTGAAAATTCACTTGATTTGTATTTTTCATGTTTCCAAAAAATAATACTTTTTTTTTTACTATTTTGTTGAATTCTTATGTGCACATGTATTTTTCCATTCTTAGAAATTTCACACTTGATCAAGTATTGTTGTGTTAATTCTATGATGATTTAATGATACAACTATAGAGTAAGATAGTTTATTTAAATACAAGTGTGATGATATTGGTATATCATGTCTAGATCATTAGTATCCTTGTACAATGAACTATTTAACAAAAGATAAGGATATATAAATATACAATGATAAAACCAAATTAAAATATTTCTACTAATCTTTGAGGGTTTAACTCATACTCTTTGACTATAAATTAATCTCCTTTAAAACTTATTAAGAAAGGAAATTCAGAAAGTTAATATAGACAAATAACCTCATAAGACTCTAATATAATAAAATAACATTTAATCCATTTCAATATAAAGGTTCTCATTATTTTTGTTCATCAATTATCTTTAAACAACATTTAGTACGTAAATTGTCCTTATAAAGATGTAGATAACAACACAACCATATCATAATGTTGGTGAAATTCCTTACCCAGCATGATTTAGAAGACTAGTCATGGTTAAGGCAAGGTGATTGCTAAAAATGCTCCTACCCTATAATTGGAGATAGGGACATAAAAAAGTGAATGCAACTAATTTCAATTTATTTATATATAATAAGACCAATATATTATCTAACTTGAAGGAATCATGTATAATAAAGGCGTCCAAAAGTGGAAAAATAAGTTTTGAAGGAAAAATAAAAGATAAGACTCTTATTATAAAAAATATAATGCATTCACATTATAACATGTGTGTTAAAACTCAATTGGATTGTAAACAAGAGATATTTAGATTGATTAATCTAAACATAAATGTGAGTGTGTTATATGAATATAGAACAAAAAATAAATAGGAGCCAAGCAATGCATCTTTTTTATTTTATTTTCTCATGAGAAACTCCCCAACGTGTAAGTGGTAATTTATATTTCATTTTTATAATTCTACCAAGTCATAACCTATATAGTAGATAAAGGGATGAAATGTAATGACATTAGCATGTTAACAAAAACTTTTAAATAGCGAATAATACCAAAATAATAAAGTAAAACAAATAAAATATATGGTAATAAAAAGCTTAACTCTATTAAATTATTGTATTTTATATTTGTGTGCATGATTATTTTTATTCTTAATTATAGTTGTGAATACAATCATTTTAATGAAATAAGTATGTACTTTAATAAATAAAATAATTGATAATATTTTGAAATAACCATATCAATATGCTATAAGTATTTTTTCAAACATCTTAACTATATTTTAATACATAGTATAAGTAAATAAATTTTATCTATATTATAAATAAAATAATATATTACATATAAATATATAATATTTACTATAATTTTCAAAAAAAAGGGAAAAAAGAAAAATATGTATAAAACTATTAATCACACCTTGGTGTGCAGTGTGTATGTTGAAAATGTGGAAGGTTAATTAGGAAAAAAAATGGTCTATTTTTTTGCATACATTTGCACAAAATGTGAGGTCAATTGTTAGGTCATTTAGCAAAAAAATTGTGCAACAAATGTCTCAATGGAGAAGTAATAGCTTCAAATCAAGTATGCATCCACTTACAGGAATCTAGACATGATTGAAACATCTTTGAATTAGGAAGATAATTCAGCTTCATTACCAAGAGAGTCATGTTATGTTTTCAATAATGAGAGAGAGGGAGATATAGGGATAGAAATAGGGAGAGATAAAGATGGTAAGAGAACATGAGAGAGGGGGGTAAGGAGATAGAGATAAAGATGGAGATGGATATGGAGAGGAGGGGGACAAAGAAAGAGAGAGATGAGAGAAGGATAGATACATATGGAAGAGATACATATATAGAGATGAAGAGAGAGTGAGAGATATAAAGATAAGGGAATGTGCAAGATCATGGGGGTCCAAAAAGTGGCAATGAGAAAAAAAAAACATGTTTTTACTTCGTCAAAATCATGAAAAAAATGTTGACTTTTTGTATGGGTCAATTAAAATTTGAATTTGGTTTGGTAATACCAAACCAAAACGGATATCCGTTTTGCAAAAAAATAGATATCCATTTTGAAAAGAAAAATGAATATCCATTTTCAATAAGAATTTTAATTAATTTTATATTTTTCAAAATGGATATCCATTTTTCTCAAAATGGATATCCATTTTTCTCAAAATGAATATCCATTTTGAAAAGCCCAAAAAACACACTTAGTAAAATAGGAATAACTTTTGTGTTATTGATTGAAATCTTGATTTCTTATAGGTGTTGGAAAGGTGATTTAGAGGTCTACACAATAGATAATATTATTTTGATAGATTAAACACAAAAAAATAGATAAGTTCCTTCTTAGATTTTAAAATTTTAAATGCTCATAATTCTTGCATACAAATTCTTTGTTTTCATGTTTTTTTACAATAACCATCATAAATGACTTGAAACATTAAAGAAGTAATAAATAATGAAAAATTTATATTATTTTACTAAGGAGAGTAAAAAATTTGCAGAAATCATCATAAAAGCCCCCCTTGTTGTATTTGATCCTATGTGCACCTTTTCCCAAGTTGAACTAGGAGAAGATATATGTATGTCTCTCTCCCTCTATCTATTTAGCTATTTCTCCCTCTCCCCGCCTCTCCATTTACCCTCTCTACCTATCTGATGTAGGTGCATCCAAGCGAATGAGCAATTAGCATCAAACAAAAAAATAATTATTTTATTTTCATATTTAATTTTACATTTTGGTGTGGTTTGGAGCTTCAAGAGAATATTGTGGATAAAATATTCATTTACCAATACTTGGACTTCATTTCAAAAATCAAAGGTAAACAGTGTGTTTAATGTGATTTTGAAATTATTATATTATACAATTTCAAGGCTTGAAGGGTTAAAGGGGGTTCATTTGGATATTAAATGGAAATTAAAAATGAAAATTAATATTCATTCTATCAATTTGGATTACTATACAAGTTTCATAAGGCAAGTGACCTTTGACAACCCATTCTTGTCTTATTGGGTGCTTAAAATGGAGGGAACAATTGTGAATTATTGGGTGCTTAAAATGGAGCACGACTTGGTTTGGTATTTACTTCATTTTAAAAAGGAATTTACATCAGAAATACATTTGATATGTTTAATTAACATTTACAACACATTTTGGAAGAAAAACTATCTTTTTTCTATCATTTATAATGGAATTTCAGAGGTCAAGTTGAGGGAAATGAAAGAGCATATTTGGGTTCCAATTTTTGATGCTTTGTAAAGGTGTATGAATGTATAAAATAAAGCCTTCAATGGTGTGCAAAGGAAACAATAAACAACAACAAGGTTGGAGAAAGAAATTGCAAGCTGCTTGTGAGAGTTGCACAAGAGAAAGTGGAGAAAATCAGCTTGTGAAGAATGTAAAGAAAAACAACAGTATGGAAACACTTTCCTAACGCTAAAACCACAGAGGAGATGTGCAAAGACTAGTTTAAAAACATTAAAACACTTAAGATGAACACATGTAGGGTAACAAGAGTAACAAAAATAAAATGATTTTAGAGATAACACCAGATTTATGTGGGAAAACCCTTTCAGAGAAAACCCACCACACCAAGAGAAAGACACTTTGTATTATAGTAAGTAGAAGATTACATACAAAGTTAGAGTCCTCACTCTCTGATAGTTAGCTCATAGCAACACACTTGAGTTTTCATGCACTTACTGTTACAATGCTATATTGGCATACAATGAATACAAACTCATCTTCAGTATCCTGCTTTTTCTAATCTCTTCGACTTCTAGTCAAGACCGAATATTACAAGTCTCCATACAACCACCAATTAGGGTGCATTCAATTTAGTTCTTCACTGAAATGCCAAATCAATCTTGGATCAAATCCACCTACAATCCTACATCGAGCCACCCCCACAATAAATTTGTTTGCGAGAAAATAATAAATTCGGGCTCTACCAACCACGAAAAACCAATCTCATATGACTACATAAAATATCACTTTTCACCAATCCAAATTTTGACAATTAATGTTGTTTTGCAACAACGGTGCAAAAACAACCGATGAGAAATCACCATGTGTCGCACTGTGATTTGTTTCGCCGCTTGACCGAGCAATGATTGGTCAACTGTCATCGGGCTCCGAAAACCCTTCGTCATCGCTAACTCTTTCATCACATTTTGAGCTGACAATAATCCGCTATCGCCAAGACACTGACCGTTAGTTCTATTGGGTCCCACAAGCCGCACATCCATTACTCGGGAGGTTCCGGGGCATCCAGGAGGGAATCGCCAAGATTCCCATGAGCCCTTCTCGAAATGAGCTTCCGAGGCTACCACGTGTCCACCACTCGCGCACTCTGCTTGGCTTACGTGGAAGCCGTTGGAGCTCCTTTAGGGAATCTATAGTGACATCCGCTAGATTCCCTAGGGAACTCCCAAGGTGTAGACAAGTGTCCATGACTGGACAACCCTTCACATAAAGCAACTCAGGGCCCACCTTCTCTTTGTTGCACTCACCTCTTTGATAGGCTGCCATGCGTCCACCACTCACACACTCTGCTTGGCTTACGTGGAAGTCGCTGGAGCTCCTTTAGGGAATCTCTAGCGACATCCATTAGATTCCCTAAGGAACTCTTGAGACATGGAAAAGTGTCCATGGTTGGACAGTCCTTCCGCTGATAGATGACTGCACTACTGATAAAGCCAAAGCCAACAAACAAACTGCCAACTCTACGCCCATCGGCACATTGTTGTGGCAACCCTTGGAGTCTCACCGATCAGACTAAGTCTCAATAACCAAAGGGTCAAGCTGACCAAAAGAGAACACCGCGTTAAAGCGATAAGGGAAAAAATTCATCAAGCACTTAATAGAGGTCCAAGCCAGTAAATTGAGGCACATTTTCCAACAAGTTGCCACTTGATGAAGACTTACTGGATTTCTCTAGACTTCGAATTCATTTATGATCGTAGGCCCCAAGGCCCATCAAACTTGCACACCATTTGAACTTGTCTGTGCTTACTGGCTTTATCAATGCATCAACAACATTCTTCAGAGTATCCACCTTTTCTAAAGAAACCTTTCCATCCTCCACCATATCTCTCAGAAAGTGATATTGCACATTGATATGCTTTGTCCTGGCATGGAAAGTTGGATTTTTTGCCAAACAAATGGCACTCTAACTATCACAAAAAATAGTGATCTACCCTGCATTAAAACCAATATCAGAACATAAGCGGCTGAGCCAAACAACTTCTTTGCAAGCGTGAGTCACTGCCATATATTCTGCCTCCATCATGGACAAAGCGACTATAGCCTATCGCTTGCTCATCCAACTAATTGCACCACCATTTAACATGAAAGTATATCCACTAGTGGATCTTTTGTTGTCAATGTCCCCTGCCCAATTAGAGTCCACATATCCATGAATGTTGAGAGTTCTCTGTGATGCAACCAAATTGCCATGGTAACACAGAGTGCATTCTGAGGTACTTCTTAGATATATAAACACTCTCTTTACATCATCCCAATGCATCCTTCCTATATTTTCCATAAATTGGTTGAGTACTCCCACTGCTTGGGTAATGTCTAGCCTTGTACAGATCATCGCATACATTAAACTATTGAAAACACTTGCATAAGGAACTCTGGTCATGTCCTCCATCTCAGTAGCAGATTTTGGACAATCTTCAACAGATAGCTTCATTCCCTGCAAGACTAGAACAACTAGCTGCTTGCAATAACTCATATCAAATCTCTCAAGAACAGTGTTGATGCACTTACTCTGGCTGACCCAAAGCTTTTTTCTCTTTTTGTCCCTGGTTATCTCTATCCCCAGAATATACCTTGCTACACCCAGATCTTTCATTTCAAAATTTGCAGACAACTAAGATTTAAGATCAGAAATCATAGAATTACTATTCCTATGAACAACATATCATCCATGTACAGAGTAATAATAAGCACACGATCATTTTCAGTTTTATAATGCACACAATGATTAGATTTTGATCTCACAAATCCCATAGACAATACAAAAGTGTCAAACTTCTGGTACCACATTCTAGGAGACTGCTTCAAACCATACAAAGATTTATTTAATTTGCAGACTAGGCTTTCTTTACCTTATTCAACAAAGTGCTCAGGCTGGGACATGTAAATTTCTTCTTCCAGCTATCCATGGAGAAATGATGTTTTCACATCCATCTGTTCGATCTCTAATTCATATGTGGATGCAAGTGACAACATAAATATTTATCCATAATCAATTCCCTCTACCTGGGAATACCCCTTTGCAACCAACCTCGCTTTATACTTCTCATCACTTCCCTCAAGACCAGTCTTCTTCTTAAATACCCATTTATAGCCAACAAACTTTCTTCCTTTAGGCAAAGGTACCAAATCCTAGGTTTCATTCTTTTCCAATGATTCCATTTCTTCATTAATGGATTCCAACCAATAATTTACATCGGGCATATTAATTGCCTCTTTAACAGTCCTAGGCTCCTTAGTGCTAGTAATTAAAGCATAGGCACAATTCAAATCCAAAATGGAGAAACCATACCTATCAAGTTGTTATTTTTGACATGTAGACCTTCTTACTGGCTAAGGTTGTGGTTCTTCATCTTCGAAACTCTCAGAGCTACTAGAGCTCTCCTCATTTTTAGGTACACCATGCAGTTCTCCCCTTTCTAGAGTTTGGGGAATCTCAAGTGCATCATTCTTCTTTTCTCTTTGATCTGTCTCTAGCTGTGGATTAGTTACTGAATGTTTCAGCTCACAAAATATTACACTTCTATTGTACAAAACTTTCTTAGTGATGGGGTTCCAAAGCTTGTATCCCTTCACACCAATGCCATAGCCAATGAAGATTCATTTAACAACCTTATTCTCCAACTTAGATATTTTCTCATTCGGCACATATGCATATGCCTCACAACCAAAGACACGAACATGTCTCAGAGAGGGCTTCTTACTAGACCATGCTTCCAAAGGTGTCTTATCAACAAGAGCAGAGCAAGGAGAACAATTTACTAGGTAAGATGTTGTAGCCACGACTCAACCCATAAATTTTGCTCCAGACTAGCACTTCTCAACATACTCCTTTCCTTTTCAGTATCCTTCTTTTTCTAATCTCTTTGACTTCTAGTCAAGATCGACTATCACATGTCTCCATACAACCACCAATTAGGGTGTATTCAATTTAGTTCTTCACTGACACACCAAATCGATCTTGGGTTAGATCCACTTGCAATCCTGCATCGAGCCACCCCCGTAGTAAATTTTTTGCCGAGAAAATACTAAATTTGGGCTCTGCCAACCGCCAAAAATTGATCTCATATGACTACATAAAATATCGCTTTTCACCAATCCAGCTTCCAAAAATTAATGTTGTTTTGTAACAATGGTGCAAAAACAACCGATGAGAAATCACCACATGTCACACTATGATTCATTCTGCTACTTGACCAAGCAGTGATCAGTCCACGGTCATCGGGCTCTAAAAACCCTTTGCCATCGCTAACTCTTTCATCACATTCTGAGCTGAAAATAATCTGCTATCACCAAGACACCGATTGCCAGCTCTATCGAGTCCCACAAGCCATGCGTCCACCACTCAGGAGGTTCTGGGGCATCCAGGAGGGAATCGCCAAGATTCCCATGAGCCATTCTTGGAATGAGCTTTCGAGGCTACCACGTGTCCACCACTCGTGCACTCCGCTTGGCTTATGTGGAAGCCATTGGAGCTCCTTCGGGGAATCTCTAGCAGCACCCGCTAGATTCTTGAGGGAACTCCTGAGGCATAGACAAGTGTCCATGGCCAGACAACCCTTTGTATAAAGCAACTCAGGGCCCACCTTCTCTTCGCTGCACTCACCTCTTTGATAGGCTACCACGCGTCCACTGCTCGCACACTCTGCTTGGCTTATGTGGAAGCCGTTGGAGCTCCTTTGGGGAATCTCTAGCAGCATCCTCTAGATTCCCTAAGGAAATCTTGAGGTGTAGACAAGTGTCCATGACCGGACAGTCCTTCTGCTGATAGACGATTGCATTATCGATAAAGCCAAAGCCAACAAATAAACCGCCAACTCTACGCCCGTCGGCCCATCGCTGTGGCAACCCTCAGAGTCTCACCGATCATACTAAGTCTTAGTGACCAAAGGGTCAAGCCGACCAAAAGAGAACACCGCGCTAAAGCAATAAGGGAAAAAAATCATTAAGCCCTTAACAGAGGTCCAAGCCAGTAAATTGAGGCACATTTTCCAACAAAGAAAATAGAATTACACAAAGATAAAAAGGGATTTTGTAGGTGTTCAAGGCAGCCATGAGAGTTGCATAATGAGGAGAAAAAATAGGTTTCAAAATTTGAAGGAAGCCAAGAAGTTTGAAGACACGAGGACTTAAAGATTCATAGACAAGATGTGTCTAGAAAAGCTTGTAAATTTTTTCTGAATTTTATGTAATGTTGAATCCTCCATATATGTAATTAATTTTGATGAAATTTCATATATGAATGTGTATGTTTGTAAGTTTGTATTGTATAGTAGATAGAATTTTAATCACTTGGTATTAGAGCCTGGGGTTCTGAGTGCATAAGAAGATCGTCGAATGTGAGGCAACTTATGCCAAGACCGACGGGTAGAGTGAAAGAAAGAAGGAAATAAAGAAGAGCTCATGTGAGGATTTTTGCAGGTAGAGAGAAGACCTGAGCAACCAAGAGCGAGGGATCCACAAAAAGAAGTGTGATATTTGTGAAAGATTTTAGCAAATGAAATGGGTATAGTCATAATAAAGAGGCTAGTGATTTGGGAAGCATTGAGATGGTATGAAGGAAACAAGACATGGAGGATGATTGAAAATATAAACAAGCAATTGGATAAGATGGAGGCACAACTAAGTGAACAAAAAGATATGAGGAGAGAAGAAGAAAATAATGAAAAAGAGGATAAAAGTGTAGCAATGATTATGGTAGAAGATAATGAAGATGCATCTGTAACGGATGTGATTGCAGCAGTGGAATGTGAAGATATTGAAAATGGTGAAGACAAGGATGACTTAATGTTGCAGATTTTAGGAGTAGAAGAAGATTGGTTTGATAAGATTGCTAATGGAGGAAAGAAGATGAATATTACAAAAAAGTAAAAAGAGGTAATATATAAACATTTTGATTTCATTTTTTATTATTCTTCCATAGTGAGAGTAGAAGAGGATGTTATTATAGAGGATAAAGTTGCAGTTGTAGAGTTGTGTATAGATGTTGCATGATTGTGTGTAGAAATTATAGAAGATGTTGTAGGTTGAAATTGGTGGAGGTGGTTGGTTTGTGGTGGGATGGATCCCAAGAAGGAGAAGAGGGGAGGATAAATAATTTTGATGAGGAGGATGGAAAATGGTGGATGCAAATCCACAAGAGGAGAGAAGAGTAGTGTAAAGAGTTGCATGAGGAGAATGTCAAATGTTCCAACAAGATGCTAGAAAATAAGAAGGAATAATAAATCAAAAGGGTACCTATGAAGGCATTGGATTATTCTGCAAATAGTTTACTATTTGAAAGGGTGTTTTGAAAACTCACCTCCACCATTGTGATCCTATTCTCACAATCTTCCTACCCGATGTGTCTGATGTAGGAGAATCTGAGAAAATGAGCAATTAGCATCAACCAAAAAAATAAGTATTTTATTTTTATATTTTATTTTTTATTTTTGTGTGGATTGGAGCTTCAAGAGAATCTTGTGGATAAAATCTTTATTTACCAATACTTGGACTTCATTTCAAAAATCAGAGGTAAACGGTGTGTTTAATGTGATTTTGAAATTATATAATTTCAAGGCTTGAAGGGTTAAAGAGAGTCCATTTGGATAATAAATTGAAATTAAAAATGAGAATTAATATTCATTCTATCAATTTAGATTCCTATAAAAGTTTCATAAGGCAATTGACCTTTGACATTTCATTCTTGTCTTATTGGGTGCTTAAAATCGAGGGAATAATTGTGAATTTTTGGAAAAATAATGAATGACTCTTCAATTACCAATGAAGCATATGTTTGATATGGTTAATTAACATTTACAACACATTTTGGAAGCAAAACTATCTTTTTTCCATCATTTGTGAAGGAGTTTCAGAGGTCAAGTTGAGGGAAATGAAAGAGAAGATTTGGGTTCCAATTTTTGGTGCTTTGTAAAGGTTTATTAATGTATAAAATAAAGCATTCAATGTTGTGAAAAGGAAACATTCAACAACAATAAGGTTGGAGAAAGAACTTGCAAGTTGCTCGTGAGAGTTGCACAAGAGAAAGTGGAGAAAATCAACTTGTGAAGAGAAGAGAATTAGACAAAGATAAAAGGGATTTTTCAAGTGTTCAAGGAAGCCATGAGAGCTACATAATGAGGAGAAAAACCAGGTTTCAAAATTTGAGTGAATCCAAGAAGTTTGAAGACATGAGGACTTGAAGATTCATAGACAAGATGTGTTTAGAAAATCTTGTAATTTTTTTTCTGAATTTTATGTAATGTTGAATCCTCCATACATGCAATTAATTTTGAGGAAATTTCGTATATGAATGTGTATGTTTGTAAGTTTTTTATGTGTAGTAGATATAATTTTCATCACTATCTCTCCACTTTTCCCTTACTCTACCTCTATCAATATCTTGCCTCTCTCTCCCTCTCTACCTAGCTCTCTCCCTTTCTCTTCCCCTCTATCTTTCCTAGGTTATATATATATCTCTACACATCTCTCCATATTTCTATCTATATCTCTCATATCTCCCTCTATCTATATCACTCCATATTTCTATATCTCTCTACTTCTCTCTCTCTCTCTATTTATCGCTCCCTCTCCCTCTCCCTCCCTCTATCTATTTATATAATCTTCCTTTTCATGAAGTTATATCCATATCTCTCTCTCACTCATATATACACACACACACCCTATTTATTCCTCCCTATATCCATCTCTTTGTCTATGCCCCTCTCTCCATATCTCTCTCCCTATCTCTACTACTTGTCTCTATCACCTCCTTTCTCCCTCACTCTTTCCCTATCTATTTATATATATCTCTCTCTCTCTTTATATCTATCTACATCTCATTATCTCTACCTATCTCTCTTATTCATTCTCTCTCTATCCATTTATATCCATATATTTCTCTACCTCTATCTCCCAATCTCTCTATCTCTCTCTATATCCCTCTCTATCTCTCTATATCTTCCTCTATCATTATCTCTCCCTCTTTCCCCCTACCACTATATATTGATATATCTCTCCCCCTCTTCTTCTCTCTCTATCTCTCTCCTTTTCTCTACCTCTATCTCTCTATCTACACCCTTTATATCTATCTCCCACTCTCCCTACCTCCTTTATCTCCCCCCTATCTATCTCCACCTCTTTATCTCTACCTCTTTATCTCTCACTCTCTCTCTATATTTCTCTTTCTATCACTTTATCTTACCATTTATATCTTTGTATCTCCATATTCCTCAATATCTCTCTATATCTTCATCTCTATTAATAACTCCCTATCTCTCTATATTTTTATCTCCCCCTTTACCTCTCTTTGTATATATATATATATATATATATATTCTCCCTCTCCCTCTATCTTCCTCTCTACCTTTCTATAGAGAGAGAGGTTGAGTGGAGATAGAGAGAAGTAGAGAGGGAAGGTTAAAGAGGTAGAGAGGAGAGAGATAACAGAGGTATAAAGAGCCATATAAAGGGGGAGACATGAGTAAATATGGAGGGATGGAGTGATAAGTACATAGAGAGAGATCCAAAGAGGGCAGACATAGAATTAGAGACGAAGGGAGGAAGCAAGAGGTAGAGAAAGAGAGCTAAGGTGGGAGTGATATAGGAAAAGGTAGGTAGAAAGAGAGGAGGATGGAGATGGGGGATAAAGAGAAGTGAAGACAAAGAGAGGGAGAGGTAAGGTGGGAAGGATAGAGGCAGAGGTATTTAGGGAGAGGTAGATTGAGGGGATATATAAGGAAGTATAGAGGGAAGGAGACACAAAGAGGTGAGGTGGAAGAGGTAGAGTGAGATGTAGGGAGAGAGGGTGAGGGGAGGTAGGGAGAAGTAGATAGGGGAGGAGATATAGAGGTATATAGAGGGGGAGATGGAGAGAGGAAGGATGGAGAGAGGGAAGGAGAGGTAGGGTGGGAGGGATAGAGGAAGAAGTAGGTAGAGAGAGAGGGTGAGTGGGAAGGTGAGAGAGAGGTAGATAGGAGAGAGGGTGAGTGGGAAGGTGAGAGAGAGGTAGATAGGAGAGAGGGTGAAAAGAGATATAGAGAGACATAAAAATGGAGAGAGAGGGAGAATGAATAAGGGATGGAGTGAGAGGTAGGTAGAAATAAATAAAGAGGGGAGATAAAGAGAATTAGAGAGGGAGGGTGGAAGGGATAGGTAGAGATAGAGAGGTAGGGTGGATAGATATAGGGAGAGTTAGGTAGACAAAGATGAGGATGTATATGGGATATAAAGAGAAGTAGAGATAAAGATAGAGAGAGGTAATGTATTCACCTCCCATATCTATACCTATCTCTCCTTGTATCCCTCCAACCTTACCTCTCTCTCTCTTTGTTTCTACTTCTCTTTATCTCCCATATACATCATTTTCTCTATCTAACTGCCTCTCCCTATATCCCTTCCACCATACCTCTCTATCTCTACCTCTCCCTTCTCCCCTCCCTCTCCACTTCTCTCTATCTCCCCTCTTCACTTCTCTCTACCTACCTCTCACTCAATCCCTCACTTATTCCCCCTCTCTCCCTTTATATATCTCTATATCTCTCTTCACCCTCTCTCTCCTCTCTAGCTCTCTCTCACCTTCCCTCTCTACTTATTTCTATCTCCACTCACCATATCTCTACCTAATTATCCTTATATCCCTCCCACCCTAATATCTCATTACCTACCTCTCCCTAAATAGGTAGAGTGAGTGGAGATAGAGAGAAGTAGAGAGTGAAGCTTAAATATATAGAGAGGAGAGAGATATAGAGAGATATATAAAGGGAGATACATGGGGAAAGAGGGGGGATGGAGTAAGAAGTACATAGAGAGAGAGATAGAGAGGGTAGATAGAGAGAATTAGATAGGGAGGAAGGAAGGGAGAGGTAGAGATAGAGAGATAGGGTGGAAGTGATATAGGAAAAGGTAGGTAGAAAGAGAGGAGGATGGAGATGGGGGATAAAGAGAAGTAAAGATAGAGAGAGAGGGAGAGGTAAGGTGGGAGGGATAGAGGGAGATGTAGGTAGAGAGAGGGAGGTTGAGGGGATATATAGGGAAGTATAGAGGTAAGGGGAGAGAAAGGTAAGTTGGGAGGGGTAGAGTGATATGTAGGGAGAGAGGGTGAGGAAAGATAGGGAGAAGTAGAGAGGGAAGGAGAGAGAGAGGTATATAGAGAGGGAGAGGGAGAGGGAGAGGGAGAAGGGGAGGGAGAGAGAGAGACAAGGAGAGAGACAAGGAGAGAGAGAGGGGAAGAGGGAAGGAGATGTAGGTAATGAGAGTGGAAGGGTGGGAGGGATAAGTGGGTAGAGAGAGAGGGTGAGTGGGAAGGTGGGAGAGAGGTAGATAGGAGAGAGGTAGATAGGAGAGAGAGGGTGACGAGAGATATAGAGAGACATATAAAGTGAGAGGGGGAATGAAGAATGGATGGAGTGAGAGGTAGGTAGAAATAAATAGAGAGGGGAGATAAAGAGAATTAGAGAGGGAAGGAGGAAGGGAGAGGTAGAGATAGAGAGGTAGGGTGGGAGGAATACAGGGAGAGGTAGGTAGAAAATATGAAGATGTAGATGGGAGATTACTTACCTCTCACTCCATCCCTACCCCATTCCCCCTCTCTATCCCTTTATATATCTTTATATCTATTATCTCTCTCCTCTATACATATCTTACCTTCCCTCTCTAATTCACTCTATCTTCCTCTCAAATTCCCTCTCTAATCTCTATATGAGTGATAGGGAGATATGGAGAGAGAAGGAGAGAGGGATAGAAAGAGGGAGAGATATATAGAGATAGATATGACTTGGGAAACAAAGAGGGCAAGAGAAAGGGAGTGAGATAGGTAGATAGAGAGGGAGAGGGAGAGGGAGAGGGAGAGGGAGAGGGAGATGGAGAGAAGGAGAGGGAGAGGGAGAGAGGGAGAGAGAGTGTGGGGAGGGAGAATAGATAAATATATAAAGAGGGAGAGGTGGAGAGGGAGAGAGGAAAATAAATCCAAAAGGTGCACTTATATATTGAAAAAGTGGAAATATCAATGATGTATCAAAGAGGGAGAGGGAGAGGGAGATGGAGAGAAGGAGGAGAGGGAGAGATGGAGAGAGAGTGTGGGGAGGGAGAGCAAATAAATATATAAAGAGGGAGAGGTGGAGAGGGAGAGAGGAAAAATAAATCCAAAAGGTACCTTTATATATTGAAAAAGTGGAAATATCAATGATGTATCAAATGTGAAAATGAAACCCTAATGTGGTTTTTGAGGATGGGTATGTTAAGTAAAATTTATTTCACAATAAAGATAAAAGAGAAAGATGTAACAATATAAAATTGATGAATAATTTGGCATGCAAAGATTTCAGAATATGAAATTGAGATATAAATATCATAAAATTATAGATCTAAGAAACCCTAACATATATTTGTCTCTACTTCTCTTTATCTCCCATCTACATCTTCCTCTTTGTCTAACTACCTCTCCCTATATCTCTCCCACCCTACCTCTCTATATCTACCTCTCCCTTCCTCCCTCCCTCTCCACTTCTCTATATCTCTCCTCTTTTATTCTCTTTACCTACCTCTCACTCTATCCCTCCCTCATTCCCCCTCTCTCCCTTTAGATATATCTCTATATCTCTCTTCACCCTCCCTATCCTCTCTACCTCTCTCTCACCTTCCCTCTCTACTTCTATCTATCTCTACTCACCCTCTATCTTTACCTAATTATCCCTCTATCCCTCCCACCCTAATCTCTCATTACCTACCTCTCCCTCCCTCTCTCCCTCTCTCTCCTTATCTCTCTTTCTCTCTCTATATCTCTCTCCCTCTCCCTCTCTCAATAATACACTCCCCTTCCCTCTCTACTCCTCTCTATCTCCCCTCACCCTCTCCTTCTCTACCTTCCTCTCACTATATCCCTCCCATATTACCTCTCCCTCCCCTTCCCTCTGTACTTCTCTATATATCCCCTCACCCTCTCTCTCTATCCCTCCCACCTTACCTCTATCTCTACTTCTCTTTATCTCCCATCTCCATCTTCCTCTCTATCTATATACCTCTACCTAAATCCATCCTACCATACCTCTTTATCTTTACATCTCCCTTCCCCCTCCCTCTCTATTTCTATTTTTCTCTCTCTTTACCTACCCCTCACTCCATACCTCCCTCATTACCCATATATATCCCTTTAGATATATCTATATCTCTCCCCTCCCTCGTCTCTCTAGCTCTCTTACCTTCCCTCTCTAATTCCCTTAATCTTCCTACAAAATTCCCTCTCTACTCTCTATAGGAGTGATAGGGAGAGAGGGAGAGAGAAGGATAAAGGGATAGAAAGAGGAAGAGATATCTAGAGATATATATGACTTGGGAATGATAGAGGGAAAGAGAAAGGGAGAGAGATAGATAGATAGAGAGGGAGAGGGAGAGAGGAAAAATGAATTCAAAAGGTACACTTATATATTGAAAAGTGGAAATACCAATGATGTATCAAATATGAAAATGAAAACCTAATGTGGTTTCCAAGGATGGGTAGGGTAAGTAAAATTAATTTCACAATCAATATAATAGAGAAATATGTAACAATATAAAATTAATGAATAATTGGTCATGAAAAGAGTTTAAAATATAAAATTAAGATATAAATATAATAAAAGTATAGATATAAGAAACCATATAAGAAGACTAGGATGCATAGGATCTATTGGGTTTACTAAAATAAAAAGAGGTATAAAGAGGGAAAAAGAGAGAGGAGATTGAGGGAGAGGTAGAGAGAGGTATGGAGCTTGGGAGAGAGGGAGGGGGGAGAGGTAGGTATAGAGAGAGTGAGAGGTGAGAGGGATAGATATAAAGAGATAGCTAGAGGGATAGGGAGAGATTTGAGATTGAGTTAAGTAGAGAGGGAAGGATGGATGGAAAAAGAGGTAGAGAGCTAGGTTTAGAGAGAAAGAGAGATATATAAAGAAGGAAAAATATAGAGGGAAGGAAGGATGGAGAGAGAGGTAGAGAGAGAGAGAGAGAGAGAGAGAGAGAGAGAGAGAGAGAGAGATGGAGAAGTAGATAGTTAATTCTAGAGTTCAATAGATTGATAGAAAGAGGTCCAAAGAGAGGGAGGGAGGGAGAGAGGGAGAGACAAGTGGAGGGATAGGTCCATAGCTTAAGGGGATACTATTGAACACCCAAAATACTAAGAGGGGGTGAATCAGTATTTTACCAAACCACTTAACTTCTAACCATTCAATTGGGTAAGTGCAAGAAGTTGAGTCCACAAAACATGGAAGTTTTTGCCTTAGCCAAAAAAATGAAATTGGCATTGCAAAAACGGGATCCCATTTTTTAATAAACGAGATTCCGTTTAGGTTCGGGTTCCAAAGCATAAAATAAAAAAATGGGATCTCATTTAAAACAGGATCCCGTTTTGAAAACTTTTCGTTTTTGGAAATTGTCCATTTTTGAAAATTTTCCAAAAATAGATTTTTTCCATTTTTATTTTTCAAAACGGGATCCCGTTTTGTAAAGTGGTATCCCATTTTGTAAAGCAAGATCTTGTTTTGTAAAAGCATAAAAAAATATTTTTTTAATAAAACGGGATCCCGTTTTTTAAAATTTGAAACTAGTTTTGCTTTGTGGTCAGGTTTTTTCCTTGGATTTTGGTTCGGGAAAAGCACTGGGAGTCCGAACCTAGGCCTTCAACCTGGTTTGACCTACAAGTTGAAGGTTCTAACAATGTCAGAGAAAAATACTGAGTTTGCGCATATGGCTGACAACTTTTTTTGATGAAATTAAAACCCATTTTAGATGAGACAATGTAGATTCCAAATATGTAATTTTTTTTACAATTGGATTATTTTTTCTATTTTTCAATTAATTTATGATGAAACTGGTCCATAAACTTTAAAAATCAAGTTTTTTTACTATTTTAATAACTTTTGATCAACATAAAATTTTGACGAACAGATTGCACGAGAGAAAACTTCAGACAATTCTTTTCAATTTTTTAAAAATAAAATTAAAAAATGATAAGTTTAGGTCATCTTATGCATGTTGTACATGATGATTTTTCAAAACGACAAATGCACCTAATAAAATTAACAAAAAAAAAAATTGAATAAAAAATTACAAAAAAAATATTGAAAGCAAGCTTTAGTGAGTCACAAATCTTTTCCCAAAAGGATTTAGAAAAATATAATAATTTAGGTCAAAATATGGATGTTGTACACGTGCATGGTATGGTAAAAAAAAGTGACTTTTAAACAGTGGTTTTTAGAAACACCTATTGAAACTCAATTTGTACAATCTGGGTATTGAAATAAATTACATATTTGGAAACTAGACTCTGAATACTACATTTTATGATAATGACTTTTTCGAAGTTTCCATCTCTAAGTGCTTCAAATTTTAAGGTCAATGTGTCAAATTCTGAAAATCAGGGAAAACACTTCCACTTTTTGGCCAAAAAGTGGACTCAACTTCTTGCCAACACCCAATTATCAAAACATATTTAACTACAACTATAAACAAAAACATAAAAGGAAGAATAACACCAAATAACAAATAAACACCAGGATTTGTACGTGGAAAACCTAAAATGGGAAAAAACATGATGAGGATTAGCTAACAATATGTTATAACCAGTTATAAGATATCATAAGGAACACTGCTAGGACTCATTGTCCTTGAAAGACTCACAACTTGCATTAGATACAAAAGGATTGTAGCTCACTGCCAAAATGATGAACTAATGAAATACACCTTTTGTGTGTTGAGTTCAGTTCCAATTAGGCTCTAGAATACAAAATCTTGCTCTGATTTGTAGGTACACAACAAATACATTTAATGCATACAACTTCACACAATAGTAGCACATCACTAATTTATTTTTCACATGTCACTCATAACTTGCATCTCTCTCCCTCAATACAAAAAGATGTTTCATATATATATATATAGACTATTACAACTTCATACATCAATTAGGTCGGCCTAATTAGATGTACACGTACTTAATCAAAATGTAGCTTGTCGACTCAACCAAGAACATCTTTCCATAAAAAAAAAATGCAAAGCATAAATTAGGCCGGCCTAGAACTAATAAGGAATACTTCAAATCACCAATGAAGAATACACCACATATCTGTGTCGACCAGAAGAAAATTTATGCCAAATGCACAAATACTGAGCAAAATATTGTAAGCCAAACTTTTTCATTCATAAATTTCATTCATTTCAACAAAAACCACCAAAAAATTGTCCAAAGATGCAACATATAGTCCTGGTCATCATATTAAAATATTATGAAGTGATCTCCTACATCTCAAAGAATTTCTAGACCAAATTATTGGATCAAGATAACATAGATTTAGCTTTTATGGATTGAGAAAAATGTTACCAACCAATGTTGGGATTAATGACAACACACTGGAGGCTTGTTCTTCATTCTTCCAACAATCCCCCCCTTTGTCATTGATGACAACATGTGCCAAAAATTTGAATCTCCAAAAACTAATTTTACTCCCCCTTTCAATTGTACAAACACAAATTATATACTTTCCACACATATTTCTCCCCCTTTGACATCAAGGACAAAGGGTGTCCCAATAATAACTTAGAAAAAAAATAAAAAAAATGTAGAAAAAACTTAACTAGAGCTAGGGGCACCATACAGTTCTTCAAGAATAGCTTCCCAAGATGGTTTTCCTTCATCCCAAATCCTTTTTGCTCTGACTCGTGTTTTGTGCAGTGGTTCCAGTTCAACCAAATATTCTTCTCCTTCTTCCAGAGTGGATGGGTTAAGTTTTATCTTGTCAAGCTTTTCTACATCAAATAGAGCATATGACATAGGAATATGTTTGGACATAACCAGATCTCCGAGATGACCAAACTATCTTATTGCATCCTCTTTCTGCTTCTATAGAGTGAAGACCTTGTTCTATAAGTCTTTAATAAAATTCCAAGCAGTATAGAGTCTATCATCTAAAATTTTGTGGTCTCCAAAGACATGCTCTAGTTGAGACTCTATTGAGTCCATTAAATCTTTGATGCCTCTAGTGGCATTAGGCCATCACATGTAGTTTACAAACAATATTTTTGCTTCCTCTTTTCAATCCTTTACTTCTTTCAGACTTTGCAACACTTTGCTATGTGTAATTTCACATCTATCCTGTATCTCAAATAGCCTTTTCTCCAAAATTCTTGATTCTGCTTCTTTCTTAGTTTGCAGCTTAAGACCAGAGGAGTATTCTTTGATTGAATCAAATAGAAGCTTTAGATTCTCAACAGGTGTTAAGGAGGTATCAATATTAGCACTAGGCACTGACTCCTGTATAGCCTTAATAGCATCATTTATTAACCCAGTTCCTTTTTGATGATTCTCAATCATTTCTTCTATACCTAAGTTGAGAAAAGTACCACAATTTTTACTCTTTCAATTGGTGAGATCTTTCTCGAATCCACATACCTTGGATGTGAAGGAAGTTGAATCAGTTGGGGTGGGAGCACAAGCTAAATCTATGAATTATTTTTCAACAAGCCCTTAAGAATATTTCTAGATGATTCTTCAGAAGGCTTTGATGGTTCAATAGATTTTGATATCTCTTCCCTGCTTTCTTCTTTCTTGGAGGATTTTAATGAAGACTTATCTTTATTCTCTTCTTCCTTCTTATCCTCATCATACCTACCATCATCTTTCTTTTCACCTTCGTTTCCTTTTTTTCCATTCTTGTCTTCTTCTTCTTTATTTCTAGTATCATCATTATGTTCTTTCCAATTACTACTAGTGTCACCTTTTTGTTGATCTTCAAAATGTTTATTGGTTATTTCTTTTGTATCATTCAGAGGAATATATGTCTCTAAAGCAACATGTGTTTCACCAATATTTTCCATAATAGGATGATCCTTTACTTCTATAAACTTGATAGGATTTTTTGTTTGACCTATATGAGATGAAGAACTAGTTTCCATCCCATAATTCTTTTCCATTTTTCTAATTGTTTCAAGTGTTTCTTGCCTCAATTTATTTGTACTTTCATTCTCTTTAGTCATTAAGGTAGTGACCCTCTGTTTTACCCTAAACAACTGGGAACATTCTTTGAGTAGGGAAGCAACATCTTCCTTAGACAAGGAGGAACCATATGTGTTCAAGGCATCAGATTTAAATTTGTCTTCAATCGTTACAACTTCATGCCTTCTAAGAAATAATTCCCCCACACATTGTCAATCACCATCTTCCTTATAGATTCCATAGACTCATTAAAGATAACCATATATTGAATAATAACATCTTTATTTTTTTTATTCTTTTCATCAACTTCATCAAATAATCTAGCTATAGCTAGAAAATACTCAGAATCTATCATGTTATTAACTAGGGTTTCCATTTTTAGAGGATAATTATCTCTTACCAGAGAAGAGTTGGGAATTTCCTCCATAGGTTATGATGAGCCTTCATCCTTCTTCTTTTTATGCACATGGATTTTGAGTGCTTCCAATTCATCTTCCATCTCATCATCATCAAATAAGATTTCAATCTTATCTCTGGTTGCAGTTTCTTTATTGCTTGTGGAGGTGCTTCTCCTTTTTCTCTTTAACTGACTCTCTTCTTCTATTCCAAGTTCTATTTCTTCTTGCACTACATCACTTATGTTTCTTTTCCTATTAGCTTTTTGTTTCACTCTCCTTCACAGGGCGACAGGTGGTACAATAGAGGGTACATCCCTTTTCTTAGGGGCCCTAGTACTATATCTGGAAGGGACAGTTGCTTTAACTGATATAGGGGAATTGTGCACTACCTTATTTCCTTTCACTATAGAAGCTACA
Organism: Sequoiadendron giganteum; assembly: GCA_007115665.2. NCBI lineage: Eukaryota > Viridiplantae > Streptophyta > Pinopsida > Cupressales > Cupressaceae > Sequoiadendron > Sequoiadendron giganteum. The sequence continues at coordinate 358,375,494 of CM021108.1, forward strand.
CCAGGAGTTATTGGTAATGCCAAGGAAGAGGTGGAAGATGCTCTTCTTGATCTCCTAGGCCTAGAGGGAATATCAACTAATCTAGCCCTTCTTTCATCTGCAATTCCCCTCAACTAATCCACATCATCCTTAGATAGTGTATGAAAATTGAAATATGCCTCAATATTTTTGTTCATCCTTTTTACCCTTTGTGGTGTTGAAGTCTCCAAATGCACTTTAGTAGAATTATCTTCATAAGTGCCATACCAGGGTTGAATAGGATCCTTAGGACTATTCAACAATATTTTAATAATTCCTTCAACTACTTGTTCATCAAGTTCATAGTCAAGAGGATTTATCCATAGAGTCATTGGTTTTACTACCTCAATGATACATTCATTAGTAGTCACAAGAAAGGTTATGTCTTTTGCACATTTCTTCATTAGGCTTCTTGGAGCTCTATCTCTTTCATACATGTTCTAGAAAACTACAAATAATGTAGTAAGAGCATTAATTTGTACCTTGTAGTCTCCAAGACTATGCATATATTCAAAAATCTGATGTACTATCGGTCTATTGTGATCCCATATAATATTTTACTTTCCAAGTAGCTCTCTCAAGAAATAAAATAACAAACATACCACTAGAGAGCCAAACTTGAAAATATATTTCTTTTCTTTAGTTTGGTTCAGGTTGTCCATAAGTTGCTACTTGAGCAACTCACACAAATCATAGTCCCTTGCATTAACCAATATTTCATGTGCAGTATGAATTTTTGTAGCTGACACCGAATTGCCCCAGTTTGTGAAGTATATTATCCGACCAATCATAATAACAGTGTACCTCATAGTGGAGTTTGTGATAGGCTTTGTAGTGAGTGCCCTTCCATCATATGTGGCACTAGTTAGCTTCATTACCACATCGTTCTTTACAAATTTCATCATTTGTAAAGGTCTAGTATCACAGAGACCAGTTACATACCTAATCACTTCCTTAGTAATTACCACACCAATGCATATCCATACAAATTTTTCGTGCACTCTGCTAAGTGAAATTCTCACAAATTTTGTGAACATCTCACCACAAAATTATGGGAACTTATTCCATACATTAAGTTTCTTCTGTACTAGGTTTTCATATTTTGGCTTCACGGAGTAACCATCTCTTGACAATTCCTTTTCCCAATGATTCATGAGTTCTTGATGGTAAAACTCTTCCAATTTTCCATGAATGTAAATCATGGTATCTTCAGTAGGAAAACCACTACTTGGGATTTTTGAAAATGCACACATAGGGTCCATTTTGTAGACCTTCCATGAATATATTTTGAACCTAGGTCTGGGTCTCTTGGAGGTCTCAACAATAGTTGGTGTGGCCATATTTCCTTAATTCTTCTAAAAATTCTTAAGAGAAATGCTTCTAATTCAAAACAACAAAGAATTGATAACTATAAATACCTCTTTCAAGCTTCGAAAGAACTGGGGTTTGATGCCAAGTACACTGAATCACCTTCACCTTGCTTCAACTCATTCTACTTTCTTCTAAAAATGATTTAATTTAACTAAAGATTTCCCTTTATGTTTTACCGATTTTCCCTAATTCGCATTAAATTCATTCCACTTTCAAATAGCTCATACACCTTGTGAAATACACTGCAAACCCTAAAAGGCTCCACAAATCTCCAAATTTACACTTTTCTATTGAAATCTTTTTCAAAAGCATCAATATGCCATTTTGCATCACATATCTCTATGTTACTACTTGACACCTCTTATGTCAGGGGTTTGTTAGATATTTCTATAATTGCTCCCTTGAAACCACTACTGGGTTCAATTTTTAGAAGAAGTATCTACACTAGAAGCAAGTACAAATGCATTTGATTCATCCTTATTCACAAGTTCTTCCTTTTTCTTCTAAATCTTCTCCATTTTCTTTCTCACTTTGGTAGGATCCAATTTGTTCACAGGTTTGTTCTTTTGTTTCGGATCAAGTTTCTTCATAATTTTGCTTCTGCAAAATTTTGAGGTGTTCCCTGGTTTGTTGCAAGTGTAGCACACAACATTTCTCTGACCAAACTTATTTAAATTTAACCTTGATCTACACTAGTTATCTTTATGTCAAAACAAATAACATATATAAAAATAGCCTTGGAAATATTGAGCCATTCTTCCAGTATTGAATCTATTAATCATTATCTGACTTCTACATTTAGTAGCTCTATGTCCAAACTTTTTGCAAGAAAAACATTGTCCAACAAAGAATCCAACATTCTGATTCATTTTACTCCTACATTTTGTTTCCTTATGACCAAATTTATTGCATGAAAAATAAGTACCATTGAAAGATGGGTACCTTTGAGCATTAGGTTGTCACATAGGAATTCTTTCGATATTGCTTCTTTGATTCTTGGACTATTTATTATTGCTTTGAGTCTTTCTTGGATTTTCAACTTTGTTGGGAATCTAGTTTTCCTTTGAAATTTGTCCTTCCTCAAGTCCTAAACCACCTTCATCCTTAGCTGGTTTCTAAGATTCCATCAACTCATTAAGCATTATAGTACTTGAATTGAATTTTTCTTCATGAGCTCTTGCTTTCTCCAAGTTAGATCTTAGAGTTACCACTTCTTTTTCAAGCTTTGTGCATTCATGAATTTTATTCTAAATTTCAGCTTTTTGACATTCTTCAATTCTTTTCTTTTCTTCCACTTACACCTTTAGTTGGTGATGTATTCATTATATTTCTTCAGCTAATAATTGAATTCTCTATGCTTTTCTTTGAAATTCTTGATTTTCTCTCTCAACTTTCTAATGCAATCATTTTCTTCTTTCAAGTTTTCTTTTAGAGTTTCTTTCTCATCTTCACTTTTCTCTAGGTCTTCAAGAGCATCATAGAGTTCTTCAGTTGTAGAGATCTCTTCTAGAAAACATGATACTTTTTGTTGGACATGTGTTCAAACTTCAAGATCTTCCTTAAGCTGTTAAAATTTTCAAAAGGAACCATGCTCTGATGCCAACATTGGTTGGTAACAGTTTTGTCAATCTAGAAAAAAGCTATATCTCTGTTACTTGATCCGGTAATTTGGTCCGAAAATTATCTCAGTAGGAGATTGCTTCATAAGATTTTAATATGATGATTAGGACTATGAAAGTTATGAATGACATTGTTCGGCTTATAGTATTCTACTCAATATTTGTGCATTTGGCATAAGTTTTCTTATAGCCAACATAAACATGTGTGCATTTTATTAGTGATTTAAGTTATTCCTTATTAGGTCAAGGACAACCTAATTTATTCTTTTCATTTTTTTTTTTGGTGGAAAGATGTTCTGGGTTGAGCTGACAAGCTACATTTTGATTAAGTATGTGTACATATAATTAGGCCGAACTAATTAGTGAATGAAGTTATAATAGTGTATATATATGAAACATCTTTTTGTATTGAGGGAGAGAGATGTAAGTTATTAGTGACATGTGAAAAAGAAATAAGCAGTGATGTGCTACTAGTGTACAAAGTTGTATTCATTAAATGTATTTGTTGTTTACCTACAAATCAAAGCAAGATTTTATATTTTAGAGCCTAAATGGAACTGAACTCAACAGAACAAAGGTTCATTTCATCAGTTCATCATTTTGGCAGTGAGCCACAATCCTTTTGTATCTACATCAAGTTGTGAGCCTTTCAAGGATAGCGAGTCTTGGCAGTGTGCCCTGTAATATCTTATAACTGGTTATAACATATTGTGAGCTAATCCTCACCATGGTTTTTCCCATTTTGAGTTTTCCATGTAAAAATCCTCATGTTAATTTTTTATGTGGTGTTATGCTTCCTTTTATGTTCTTATTTATAGTTACAGTTAAATATATTTTGATAATTGAATGGTTAGAAATTAAATGGTTTGGTAAAATACTAATTCACCCCCCTCTCATTATTTTGGGCGTTCAACAAATACATAGTGAAATATAGAGATGTAGAGAAAGGGATAGAGACACATGATGATTTATGAAGATTTGTTCATCTCCTTACTACAAAAAATATAAATATTTCACTATTGATTAATTTTTATAATGTTTCAAGTATTTTGAGATGAGTGTTACAAAAAATCATGAAAAAGAGACTTCATATGCGAATAGTGAGCATTTGATGTTTCAAAAATGAAATATGAAGTTCAAATGATTATAATTATTTTTTTGTGTACAATGTAGAAACACTACCTATTCCATTGTGTATATCTCTCAATCACCTTTCCAACACCTATAAAAAATCAAAATTTTGATAAGAAACACAAAAGTTATGCCCATTTTTGTAAAGAGGGTTTTTAGGCCTTCAAAACGGATATCCATTTTGTTTTTCAAAAAAGATATCCATTTCAAATGGATATCTGTTTTGAAGACCTAAGAATGAGTACCCATTTTTCAAAATATATATCCGTTTGAAATGGATATCCATTTGAAACAAATATCCATTTTGTCTAACAAAATCTGCAGATTTGGGATTTCCCACAAGTTTACCTTGGTATTTTTCTTGGGAGTGTCATACTTAGAAAGTCAATTTCAAATTTTTTTATTATAAATTTTCCTTAGTTTTCTAGATTTTTCCCTTGTGGTTGACGACTTTTTTTTAATCCGAATTTGATGAAATGAAAAGGGTTTATTGAGAAAATTGTTAACTTTCTAGCAATATAATATATGTCTTATTTTGAATTTAATAGATAATTATTATTGATTTTCTACATGCATAATGACTAGTCCTAATTGAAAAAAATTATAAATTTTAAATGTTTTCACATTTTTCAAATCCGAAAGATGCACCACATTCTATGCTTCCCATACTATAGGATTAAAAAAATGAATTTCATAATTTTTTTACCAAGTTATGGTGGTTAGACAAACAAGTTTTGATATTTTAAAAAGTTTTAATAATAAATTCATAACTAATTATTTACTTGGAAAAAAATTACAAAAACATTATGGCACATCCGGGCATGTGTCCTCTACTTATATTGAAAGTTTCAGTTTTATTTTTTCTTGTACTTAGGTTGGTCATACATACACCTTCTTTTTAATTTTTTCTTGGAAATTTAGTACTACTCCATTGAAAATTCAAATTTTCACCAAATATATTCACTTCTTTCCAAAAAAGGACTATTAGCTTAGAAACTACATTCAATTTTCTACAAATTTTGTTCTTACATATTTTTTAAATTATGTTAATAACCTATTCAAAATTTTATTTCAAGTTTCCTAACTCTATTTTTCTGAATTTTCATTGCCACTTAGGGGCCTAGTTTGGACCTCCATGATCCTGCATTGACCCATAAAGATAGAAATATGAATTGATATATAAAGAGAAGTAGAGAGAGGGAGAGACATAGGGGTAGGGATAGATGGAGATATAATAAGATAGGTATAGAGGGAGATATTGAATAAGAAATATGGAGAGATAGAGATAGAGAGGTAGAGAGATATAGATATAGAGTTATATGAAGAGGGAAAGGGGTAGAGAGAGGGAGTTGTTGAACACCTGAAATACTATGAGGGGGGTGAATCGATATTCTTTTCAACCACTTAAACATTTAACCATTCATTCTATATAGTATATTCAATTTGTAGCAGGAAAGGAAAGTAAAAGAAATTATCAAAGCACATAACACATGAACACCGGATTTTTACGTGGAAAACCCAAAATGGGAAAAACCATAGTGAGGATTAGCTCATAATATATTATAACCAATTATAGCATATTACAAAAGTTCTCACTATAGGTGGACTCACTTCCCACTAAAAGAAGAAAAGATAGATATTGTGGTTTACAAACAAGATTTGAACTATTACAATTGCATATAACACATGAATTAATACAGTTCCATTAAAGCTCAATATATCGACTTCACACACTTCATATTGATATACACTAACACTTTGATCTTATCTGCATTTTCCTTATACTCACATAATTTGCATCAACTGATATTCATCATACATTACACTACATCTCAAAACACCGAAAAAGATCTTACATATATATCTGCTTTATTCACAAACACTTACAACATCAATTAGGTTGGCCTAGTTAGATGTATCATACCAAGTATACCTTGTCAGCTCAACATGCATACATACACAATTTATGCCAAGATCCAAAACTCATAAAAAATCAAAATAGGTTGGCATGGACCCATAATAGCTCCCACATAATGAATCCAAACTTATTCAAACTGTACAATATGCAAAACTTATTAGGTCGGCACTGATAATGACCTAATAACAAAATTCACCAATTATACAACCAAAAACTGACATGTGGACCTCCAAACTCTATGCCACCTAGAATATGGGCACCACTAACACTTGTCAACATTCCCAAAAATCCACAAAGCCAAGTTCCAATCTGTGAAGAAGTGCAGATTCACCAAAACCTATACACCAAACTGGAAACCTCTGTTAATGCCAAATCAAATTTTTGTCACTGATAACTTCTTCACTAGAAGCTGAAACAATATGAAACTCTAATATAATCTTCTCTACGACTAATAAAATTATATCAAAGGAATGGAACAAGATCTTACACAATAGACCAATGCAGACCAAAATACTGGATGCCATGCACACAAAATTACTAGTATTAACACTTAGTCAATTCCTACATCTATTGCCTTCACCAAATCAAACCTTCTTGCAAATTCCCACTAGATTACTATCTTCAAATATGTTCAAGGTGTACAAACTGATCTACATGATGTTTTTCATACTGGAATACAATGTTGACATCAATGGCAACATTGCAATACAATGCACTTATCCCTCATGCTCATTTTATCAACAAATGCATCAATAACAAACTCCTCATTCTTCCAATAACTCCCGCTTTGTCATTGATGGAAACATGCCTGAACTATCTCCCAAAATTATTCTCCCCCTTTGACATCAAGGACAAGGGGTGCAAAACATAAGTCTTCAGATATACCAGAACTCCCCCTGACTGATATGTACATATATACAAGCTAAAAACTTAACTAACTCCCCCTAAGGGTGCAATAAAACAAAAATTGTATTATAAAATTTACTTATACCATTGGCATATGTACAAATATGTATGAAACAATAATTGTCATCATAAAAGGAAAGAAATATATTCAATCAGAGGAAGCATTCGATGCTTGTAGATTTTCAAGATGGGCTTGCCATACTTGCTTTCCTTCTTCCCAAATGTTCTTAGCAATGCCAAGCATTCTGCTTGGGGTCTCCAACTCCATCAAGAGTTATTCACCATCATTCAGAGTGCTAGGTACCGGATTTAGCTTTGAATTTTTATGAACACTTAACAGGGCACTGGAAATAGATGTGAACTTGACATTCACCAAATCCTTGAGATTACCAAACTGCAATATAATCTTTTCTTTCTGAGCTTGCAGTTGGAAGTAGTGCTCTTGCAAGTTCTTAATTGCATACCTTGTGCTTCCATCCAAATCATGTGCTAGATCATAAGAACTATAATATCTTTCAATTTAGGACTCAATAGAGTCCATCTCATCTTTTATGCTTTTTGTAGACCCTAGCCAATTCATACAAAACTAAAATAAAACTTTGGCTTCCGCCACACAAGCCTGACCACCTTTAATATTTTCTTGAGATTTGTTGTGTGCATTGGAAAACTTCTCTGTTACATGCATTAACCTCCTATCATTTATCTTTTTCTCTAATTCTTTTTCTAACTTCCCTTTCAACCCACTAGCATACTCCTTAAATGAATCAAGTAAATTTTTTAAATTATCCATACCAGATAAGGAGTTGTCAATACTTACACCGGGTATGGCCTCCTATAGAACCTTTACTACCTCATCTATCATATCTCCACTCTTTTGATGAGTCAATTATTTATTTATGGGCAGATGTGTGAAATGCATTACCTAGTTGAAGCTTGTGAAGAGGATATATCTTATCCATGTCCACATGCCCTTGTTGCATCAAAAGTTGTAGTAACTGGGTAGACACTATAGACTAGAACTATAATTGCATGTTTAACAAATTCTTTAATGAATCTCTAGAGGTGCCGAAGGATTCACCAGTTGTCTTTACACTCTCATTTGCATTCTTCTTCTTCAAATCCTTTTCCTTGTCACTAGTGTTAACTAGTGTCTCTATATCCCTCTTATTCTCATTGTTGTATTTTTCAGGCACATCTTGACCAGAAGATTGTTCTTTGTTATCTAGAGGAATGATTGTCTCCATGTGGCCTTGAGTGTTCTCAACATTTGTCTCAGATACTAGAGGAGGCGTTTTATGAACTATATTAGTATCCTCCTTTGTAATTTCTTCTTTGATAGCTCCTCTTTCTTAAAAAATTTCTTCACCTATAATATTTTCTTTTATAATTTCTTCCACTTCCAAAAGAACATTATCCCACACATTTCCTTCTTCAATTTCATGCTCATGTTGAGAATCATCATGTTGTGCTTCTTTTTCAATGTTCACAAATGGAGTTGGCATCTCAACATGCATTTATTTTGTGCTCTCCAAAGTCATTCCTAATCTCTGAGCTAACTCTGCAACCTTCTCTACTATCTCTTTCCAAAGCCTTTTGAGATCATTTTGATCTCTACTCATGAGGTTAGTCACCCTTTGCTTTGTCAAAAACTCCTTGCTATACAATTCAGCCAATGTGGCTTTATTTTCTTTAGAGAGAGATTCACTAATATTTTACAAAGATTTTTTTTTAAAATTTGCATCTTCCTCTATAGCCACTTGACTCCTTGCAAGTAGTACATTCCTTAGATCTGCAGGCAACTGCTTCTCAATATTCTGCATATTAACTTAAAAAACAACAATGTACTTGACAATTGCTTCTAGAATGGTGGCTTTTTCCACCTCATCGACATTAGTGTATAATTCAATAATATACTCTAGAATTTCATTCTCCACAATCCCATTAAATAGAGCATCCAACTTCATGGGACTATGAGTACTAAATAGAGCATTTTTCTTCTTTTTCATATCTTCTGATGTCTTTTTCTCTTTACCAAACTCTGCGTTCTTTTCTCTCATTTGCACTCTATATCCTTTTTTTTTCTCTATTTCTACCTCACTATCAATATTAATGATACCAAACTTTTGTTTCTTTGTACTTTCTTCACCTTGTTAATCTTTTTCTTTTCTTTTCTGGATCAATGGTTTAGTATCTTCTTCATCATCATCATCTTCCACATCTACTCTCAAGTATTGTTCCCTTGTGTCCTTTGTTTTTACTCTCCTTCTTGTAGGGCCAGTTTGTTGTGCTACCAGAGTAGTCTTTTCCTTTTCAAGCCTCTTTTTCTATTTAACTAGAGAGGTCTTCTCCTTCATCGAAGTACTTATAGGATCTTATCTTTTCTCCCCTAAGGTAGGACTAGTCTTAGAGGACTTGGGAGAAACTAGAGGAGTGGTAGTTGTTCTACCAGATCTCTTAACACTTGATGATCCTCCTGGTGAGCCAAAAATAGCTTTTTCCTTCTCAACCTACTCCTTAGTGAGTCCTATTACCTCCACAACTATTGTAGTCATCTTGCCAAGTTCCTTCTTTATCCGTGATTGCCTTTGAGCCATGTGCACCTCCATGGATTTATCTTCATATGTGTCATACTCTCTTTAGAGGTGTCTCTTGGTTTACTCAACATGAAGTCCACTATGCTGATGATTTCATATCCCATTTTTGGGATCCATACGGTCCTATGCTAAACAGCCTTTATAATACAAAAATATTTTGTAACCAAAAATGTGATGTCATTCTTGTACTTTTCAACCATGCTTTTAGGTATCCTTTACATTGCCTACATATTTTCTTGTAAAGTTTTGAAGAACCACCATAAGGAATTATTTTGTGCATCTAAGTCTCCCATCCTCATCATATGATCTCTGATCTAATGAGCTACAAGTCTATCCTTTAGCCACACAATGTTCTTTGTTCCAGGGAATTCATTCAGAAATTAGAATAGTAAACAAATGATCAAAGTTCCAAATTTAAAAGAATACTTAGAATCTTTTGTCTTTTGTAGGTTTTCTAGAAGTTGCAATTTTTAGTGTTTCACATAGATCATAATCAGCTCCCAACTCAACGATCTCATATGTTCTATTGTAGGTGGTCGCAGATAAAACATTATCTCTATTAGAGAAGTACAGTTTATATCCTATCATCATTGAAGCATAATTCATTGTTGAGTTCATGATGTGCTTGATTGTCAAGGTTCTCTTGTCATAATTTGTGCCCATTCTCTTCATGACAATCTCATTCTTCACAGAATTAAGTACTGAAGCTAGTCCGGTTGATCACAAAACATTGATAACCCTAATAGATTCTTTGTTTATCAAATGTGGAATACCCAACCAAAGGAACTTATCATGAATGTGTCTTAGAGTGTATCTCACCCACTCATCTACATAGAAAAAGATGGGAAAAGTATTCTAGACATAAAGTTTCTTTTCTACCAAACTCTCAGATTTTGATTTCAACTTGAAATCATCTCTAGTGAGCTCTTTGTACCACATATCACTTAATTTTGTATGATTATATTCTTCCAATTTAACATGATTGTATTCCCTTACATCTTTCATGTGCAAAACACCATATGGGATGTGCAAAAATGCACCATCAAGATCGTCCATCAATGATTTGTTGAGATTCCTTTTGAATTTAGGGTGAGGATGCTTCATAACCTCTACCACTTTTGGTTTATACATATTTTCAATCAATTAAGAGTGATTTCAGAAATTAGGGAAAATGGGAATTGTAAATACCTTTTAAATCACTTTCTGGCTAGGTTTTTTCTCGCACCAAATCTCAATCACTTTGATCACTCCACTTTTCTCTTCATCTACTCTACTCTTCTCAAATTCTCATTTGAAAATGATATTTGATCAAGTGAAATAATTTATAACCCTTTTTGAAATTGACCTAATTTTGCATTGATTGCACAAATTGAAAAAGCTAGTGAAAACCCTAACTATGTGCACAATCAAATTCAAATGCTTTGCAAAATTTCACAACATGATGTTTTCCACTGGTTCTTTCTCCATTAGGTCAAGAATATTGAACCACACCTCATATCCATGTGTTAAAGCATCAAAACCATTTCTTTGGTAGGGGATAAATAATCTTCTATTAATGCTCCCCGTAAGCCAAAGCTCTCTTCTTAGTTTCTAGAGGAAACATCTACACTAGATTCTAGTACAAACATAGGCTTAGTCTCACTATCTTCCTTCTTTTTCCAAATATTCTCCATATCTTTCTTCATCTCTATTGGATCAACCTTTTTCACCAAATCATTCTTCTTTATCAGATTGTTCTTCTTCACATTCTGGCTTCTGCAAAACTTAGAGATATTTCCATGTCTACTACAATTTTAACATATGACATTCTTTTGAACATGTTTACCTCCATTCATTCTAGATCTACATTGATTAGATTTATTCTCAAATCCATTACATGCATAACAACAACCATTGAAATATTGAAACCTCATACCATTATTACAGTAATTTATCATTTGACTTCTACATTCATTAGCCTTGTGACCAAACCTCTTACATGTAAAGCACCGACGAAAAAAATATTCAACATTTTGATTCATTCTACTTCTATATTCCATAGCCTTATATCCAAATTTATTACAAAAATAGCATAAACCATTAAAATATGGGTACCTTTGTGCATTTGGATATCTGATAGGTGGTCTTCTAACTTGATTCTTTTGATTCTAGATCTGCTTGCCATTACTCTTCTTGTTTTTAGTCTTCTTTTCAGCCTAATTTGGATTTTGATCTATCTTGGAGTTGTCCTATCTCAAATCCTAATCCACTTTTATCTTTATATCCTTTCTAATTTGCAATCATTTTATCAAGATTTGTAGAACTCATATTGAATTTGTCTTCATGACTCCTTGCTTTCTCCAAATATAATCTCAATGTCACAACTTCTTCAAGGCATTCTTCATATTTTATTTTCATTTTGGCATCTAGACATTCTTCAATTCTTTTTCATTATTCAACTCACACCTTCAAATTGGTAATTATTTCATTGTCTTGCTTCAACTACTCATTGAATTCCATATTTCTTACTCTGAACTTCTTGATTTTCTCTCTCAACTTTTTGATACATTCATTTGCTTCTTTGACATTTTATTTCAGATCTTGGTTCTCACTTTTAGTCCTTTCTAGATCTTTAAGGGCTCCTCATTCATGTCAATCATGCTTTCTTCTTCTATAAACCCAACAATAGGTTTCTCTTCCAAAGGAGTAGGAAATATTCTAACAACCAAGTTTTCAACCTCCAAGATCTTCCCCAAGCGGTTAAGCTCCTTCCAAGGAACCAAGATCTGATTCCAATTGTTGAACACTTGAAATATTGAGAGGTGGGGTGTATTTGTATTCTTTTAAACCACTTAAACATTTAAAAATTCATTCCATATAACATATTCATTTTTTAGTAGGAAAGGAAAGTATGAAATCAATTATCAAAGAACATGACACATTAACACCATATTTTTGTGTGGAAAACCCGAAATGGGAAAAACCATGATGAGGATTAGCTCATAATATATTATAATCAGTTACAATATAGTACATAAGTGCTCACTATAGGTGGAATCACTATTGAAGTGGACTCACTACCCACTGAAAGAAGAAAATATAGAAGATATTATGGCACACAACCAAGATTTGAACTGTTATAGTTGCACCTAACATATATGCATGAATATAGTTTCATTGAAGCTCAATATACTAGCTTCACACAATTCATATTGATCTACACTAACACTCTACTCTTCTCTGCATTCACCTTATACTCACACAATTTGTATAAACTGATATTAATCATACATCACACTATATATCAAAACATCAGAAAGGATGTTACATATATATCTACTTTATTCACAAACACTTACATCAATTAGGTTGGACTAATTAGATGTATCATACCAATATACCTTGTTGGCTCAACATACATACATTCATGCTTCTATCCAAGATCCAAAACTCATAAAAAATCAAAATAGGTTGGCATGGACCCATAATAGCTCCCACATAACAAATCAAAACTTATTAGTTTGACGTCGATAATGACCTAATAAAAAAAAATTCTAACTATACAACCAAAAACTAACATGTGGATCTCCAAAATCTATGCCACTTGGAATATAGGCACCACTAACACCTATCAAAATTCTCACAAATTTGCATAGCCATATTCCAATCCATGAAGAAGTGTGGACTCACCAAAACCTATACACCAAACTAGAAACCTCTACTAATGCCAAAACAAACTTTTTTCACTAAAATTATTCACCAAAAATCGAAACAATATGAAACTCTAGATAATCTTTTAAAAAAACCAAGAAAATTATATATAAAGTATAAAGCAAGATCTTACACATTGGACCAATGCGAACCAAAATACCAGATGTCCCGTACACAAAATTACTAGTATTGACACAATCAATTTCCATATCAACTTCCTTCACCAGATCAAACGTTCATGCAAATGCCCACTGGATTATCATCTTCAAACATGTTCAAGCTATACAAAATGATCTACATGATGGTTTTCATACTAGAATACAATGTTGACATCAATGAAAACATTGTAATATAATGCACTTATCCCTCATGCTCGTGTTTTCAAAAAATTAATGAATGAAAAACTCCTTATTATTCCAATAGAAGTGATATGGATGGATAGAGAGGGATAGAGAGGAAGATAGAGACAAATAAATAATGAGATAGAGAGAGGTAGAGAGAGATAGGGAGAGATAGGGAGATAAAGTGTGAGAGATAGAGAGGAAGAGATAGATAAATATAGAGGGAGAGGGGGAGAGATATAAAGACATATAGATGGCAAGATATAGTGATAGAGAGAGATATAAGGATATATAGAGAGAGGGGGAGAGGGAGAGAGGTAGAAAATTAGAGAAAATTAGAGGTAGAAAAATAACAACATAGATAGGGAGAGAGAAATAAGGGGAGATGAGGGATGAAATTAAATATATATGGGAATAGAAAGAGAGAGATATAGATATATGGGATGATAAATGGGAGAGAGGTAGAGATAAAGAGATAGATAGGGGATAGGGAGGAAGTGATGAAGGGGGATATGGGGAGAGAAATAGTGAGAGGATAGAGAATTAGAGAGATATAGAAATAGGGAGTGATAGAGAGAGAGTGGGGGGATATGGGAAGATAGAGATAAAGGGGGAAATATTAAGAGATAAAGGAGATGATAAAGACAAGTGGTAGAGGGAGAGATAGGGAGTAGGAGAGATAGAGATATAGATAGGGAGGGAGAAATTGCGAGTGTTTTCATTAATGATAGAGAGATATATAGATAAATATAGGGGGAATAGAGAGTGTGTGAGAGAGTGAGAGAGATATGGAGATAGAGATAGAGAGGGAAAGGGATATACATAAACAGATAGATAGGAAGGGAGAGAGAAGGAGAGAAATAGAGAGAGGATAGAGAAGTAGAGAGATATAGAAAGAGGGGGTGATAGGGAGAGAGATAGGGAGATATAGAGATAGAAAGAGGAAGAGATAGAGATACATATATTGAGAAAGATAGGGGAAGAGGTAAGGAGATTTTGATAGGGGAGAGAGATATAGAGGAAGATAGAGATATAGATGGAGATGAAGATGGAGATTGAGATAAGGATTAATATAGAGGGAGATAGAGGAGGATATGGAAGGAGAGAAGAAGAGGGAGAGGAAGAAATATAAATAGAGGGAGAGAGAGAGAGAGAGAGAGAGAGAGAGAGAGAGAGAGAGAGGTAAATAGGTATAACAAAAGAGTGTAAGGAAGAGAGATAGGGAAAGGTAAATAGATAGAAGGGAAAAGAAAGAAAGATAGAAGGGAAGACAAATATAGAGAGAAATATGGGAGAGAAAGGATGAGAGATTGAGAGATAATGAAAAACATATAGATAGAGAGGGAGACAAATATATAAAGAGCTCTCTCTTTTTGTTCCCATACCTCTCTCTCTCTCTATATATCTCCCTATATCTACCTCTAAATATATTTCTTCCTTTCTTTCTCCTATTTCTCCCTTTGCCTCTCTATATCTTATCTCTAACTCCCTTTCCCCTGTCTCTTCCTCTCTATTTTCTCTTATCTATTTTCCTCCTTAAGCGTTAAATAAGTACACTAAAGAGGTCTTAAGTTGAATTATCATACCCTTAATCAAATAACATTCTACCCTGAGCATAAATCCATAGGGACACATGCTATCCTTGGATTGTTGGCATAAAATGATTGATTAAATGTTACTTCATCTCTCTCTCTAACTTTTTATTTAGATTTTAAGTTTTAAATTTATTAAAACAAAAATTCAAAATATAATTATTCTACTATAAATAAAATAAATTAATAAGAAAATTAATTATTATTATTTTTTTACACAACATGAATCTGAATTGGGTAGTTGCCCCCCTATAAACTACAGTGCACATAGTAAACCTTTTTCATGTGACTAGTGACACTTGCGTGACATGCCCTCCGGTACCATGGGGATAGTGGGGAGACTAGACCTCATGACCTCTTTCCTGCAACATCATGCTTTAGCCAATCAAGCTAGGCCCACCACCTTAAGAAAATTAATTATAAATTAAATTAATTTTAATAATTAGTTCTTCTTTTTTATAATTTTATAAAAAGACATAAATTATTAAAATAAATTTAAAACTTGTCTAAATAAAAATTAAAATAACATAAAGTAAATGAAAAATAAAAATATATCAAAATGAAAATATCAATAAATATAATAATTTAAAAATATTAATAATAAATAATAAACTTATTAAGTTAATAAATAGTTAGATAAAAAAGTAAAACTAATTTTAGATTTATTAGAATTGAAATATTAATAAAATATAATTCTATTTGTCATTTCAATCTTATCAACTTCATTTATTTTCTTTATTTTTAAAACATAAAGCCTACTTTTGAATTGTTAAATCACTTATCAAAAATAGAAAAATTTATTAGAATTTGATCTTCTATATATATCCTTCACAACAACTCAAAACCTTTATTAGGTCAACTCCAATATGACCTTTAGAAGAAATACTTGATATCTCACTGGTCAGCTCCAATTATGTATAATATTTGTAAGATAAAAAATTGTGGATTAACACATGATATTTAGGATACAACAATGTCATAACATATTCTTCAAAACAAAATTAACTAATCAAGATCAACCACTGATGAGAGAGACAATTTTTTCAGCCCAAATAATGATACAACTACAAAAACTGGCATCTGTTCACTTTTGTACTCCCAAGGAGAGACCAAAACTATCATGCAGACCAAGAAGTAAGCATTGTAGCTTATGGAAAATGTCTCCTCAACCTTCTCCTAAAGAAACTAATCATCATATCTTGGTGCAAGAGGATAAACCCATTGAATATGTAGAAACATAGTAATTTGTATAGATTGTAGCACACTGTTATTCAAAAAATGAACTTGCAGACCATCATAACACTTGATACTGCTAATTAGTATGTCATGAACACCAATGAACATGTTCACTAAACCATAAGACCAATACTACAAATCTGGAGGAATGCAGATCATTCCAATAAGCCTTCATCAACATAGTACTTTGCTAGAGCACAAACCAAAGAACTATTACTTGTAACTTTTATTATAGGTGTTATGACTTGATTTCTAGGATATCAAATCTTCATAACTTGAAAATATCATCTAAACCACATGAATAAGTCTTGCACAATAGAAATATGAAGACCATAATACTATGACTCTACCTTAGAGTCTTCACTACAAATTCCTTAGAGAAACTTCTGCACCTTGTCTTTATGTGTGGTACACCAAATTGAGATGATATCATAGTAGGAATGCTAGAAACATACTAGAACAAGTATACCCACCTTTGTATAACACACATATCAGCATTATTCCTTACACTACTCTATAGACATACACCAACTAATATCAACTATGCCACAACTACTTTCAGAGTATGTACATAATTCAACAACACATCTTACATCGATGACAGTCCATATTGGGTTGATGTCAATGAAAAAACTTATTTCCAAGAAAGGTAAGCCCTGAAAAGTAACCCAACACTAATCTTGTTTCCATGTGTGCAGGTTTTGTTCATGAGGAAATTGTAAGAGGTTGTACCTATTGTAAGTTAATCCCTTTGTCTTCCACTACTTGTTATTTGTATTAATAGTAAATTTCCTTATCATTTAAGTATTTTTATTGTTGTAAATCTTTATATTTCTTGCATTTTTTTAGATTAGTAAAACTACCAAACTTTAGAATTTGAGTTGTTAGCAGATCCTCCTAAGTGTTTATGGTATAAGACTCTACTTTTGATTTGTACGAGATACCAGTGTTCCACAAAGATAAGAGCTTATCAGTTAGTCTCTTGAGACCTCTAAGGTCTGTTCACTCTATTGATTATTTAGAATAATGAGAGAGGGGTGAATCAGTATTCTATAAAACCATTCAGTTGTAGACCATCCAATTATCAAAGAACATATAACTACAAATAAGAATGAAGACATTGAAATGAACATGATACCACAAAAAAAATCAAAACCAAATTTTTAATGTGAAAAACACAAAATGAGAAAAACCATGGTGAGGATTATCTCACAATATATTATATCTAGATATAGTATATTATAGGGCTCATTGCCAGGACTCACTGTCCTTAAAAAGGCTCACAACTAGAATACAAAATGATATAGCTAACCACCAAGATAAAAAATGGCATGGCTCACTACCAAAAGTATGAACTGATGGAATACACCTTCTATGTGTAGAGTTCAGTTCCAATGAGGCTTTTAATATGAAGTACTTCCCTTCTTAGCAATCACATAACAATTATGATCTAATCCTTGAATTCTACCATTATACACCACTCACATCTGATAGATCATTTGAGCTCGCACATTCACTCATCTTTCATGCTCCTTCACACACACTTCACTCTTACTTTCAACTCTAAAATTTCTCATATATATATACTACATTTCATACATCAATTAGGTCAGCCTAACTAGATGTAAACAAACCAATCAAAAAATAGCTCTTGTTGGAACCATATAAGATTTAAAACATCTTTTCACCTATGTAATATTCAATTTCAAGTCGACATAGATCTATAAAACTAACATCTACAAGGTATAATTAATCTTCTTAATACATATCATATATAATTGTTGGATGTTGTGGTTATTTTTCTGATATGTGGTTGTCATTGATGTCAACACTATTAGCATTGGTAATGCTTAAGGCTGTATATATTGAGGATATTGAGAAAATTATAATAAATATATTGCAGATAGCTAGTGAAGTTGAGAAGGTTAGAGTGGAGGAACGTGTTGTAAGTTGATAATAAGGTGGTGCACATTAAATGGTTTGTTGTTGAGTCTATCTAGTGTTTTGTCCAAAATTTTTAGTGGTACGCATCAAGATTTGAGAAAGTTATGAATTTCTATGTTCCTACAATCAT
Organism: Sequoiadendron giganteum; assembly: GCA_007115665.2. NCBI lineage: Eukaryota > Viridiplantae > Streptophyta > Pinopsida > Cupressales > Cupressaceae > Sequoiadendron > Sequoiadendron giganteum. The sequence continues at coordinate 358,393,984 of CM021108.1, forward strand.
TTTGTTACTATAGTAGGTGTTCTTGGAAGAAGAGGATGAAAGTCTAGAAAATTTAGTAGTTGTGTATGTTCCTATGATGTTCATGGATGATTCTAGATCCTGCTATATCATTTATGTACATCTTAATTGATCAGAGTGTTCGTGATTGGAGATTTTTCGGATGTGTGCTTGAGTTTTCATGTTCTTAGCCGACATGATGGTGGTAGTGTGTTGCGAATCCATGAAGATTAATATTCTATTGTTTGGCATGTTCGAAGGTGTTTATTTAAGTCCTTACTATGTTGTGACTGACTTATGTTGGTGCGCATTAAGATTTATTTATGTATTAAGGATGACAATTGTAATTTATTCTTTATTTGTGGCCGACAGTGTAGTTGATGTAAATTTGTGTAGTGGATATATAGGAGTGGTTGTTTTCCTCATTTTGGAGAATGCTCGAGGTTTGTATGTGAAGTACATGTATGAATAAAGGTCAAATCATTTAGGAGAAGAGCAGAGTGTGAAAGAGATTGAGCAAAGTGTGAAGAAGGTTGAGCAAAGTATATTTGTGCCTAATTGGAACTGTAATCAAGCTTGTGAAGAAGCAATTTTTTCAGTTCATGTTCATTAGATGGATTTAATTTGATTATTGTATGTAAGGTAGTGAGCCTTCCTTTGAGAATTGTGCTCTAGGTAGTGTGCCTAAATGCAAGTGCATTCGTTATTCATTCTTCATTATACTTCTAATAGGGTATAATCTTGTCGACTAACATCCACCATGGTTTTTCCACTAATAGGGTTTCCACGTATAAAATCTTGGTGTTCATGTGTCTTTGATGTGTTATTTTTTTATGCTTGCATTGTTAATTATCAGATCTGAGATTAAAGGTTGAATAAGTTTGATTTTGGTTACAACTGATTCACATCCCCTCTTAGTTGTCTATCCTTGTTTTGCCAACAATTGGTATCAGAGCTGGTTCCTCTGAAGAAGCCTAACATCTTGAGGTGATCCGAGATGGAATCATACAAGAAGGAAAGTCCTAGATTCGATGGTACAAACTACTCTTTATGGAAAGTCAGAATGAAGTGTCATTTGAAGTGCATTGGTGAACCTTTCTGGAAGATCACATAGAGTGCATATACTATTCCTCGGAATGGCCCCTCCTCTGAAGATGAGATCAAGGAAGCATAATTCAATACTAGGGCTATTGAAGCATTGTTGAGTGCTTTGACAGATTCAAAGATGATAAATGTGATAGGATTGAAGACTGCAAGTGAGATCTGGAAAAAGTTGGAGAATTTGTATGAAGGAGATGCACTAGTGAAAAGTGCTAAGCTATAAAGTTTAAAAGGCAAGTGGGAATACATGAAGATGAGTGAATATGAGAACATCCTCTCTTTCTCTCAAAAGATAAATGAAATGGTGATGAGCATTAGATGTTCCAGTGGAACCTTAGATGAAGAAGAAATTGTAGCTAAGATACTTAGATTTGTGTCTCCCTCTTACAAAACAAGAGCTCATGCTATTGATGAAATCAGGATAGTGAAAAATGTGACAAGAGACATGCTGATTGGAAAACTTACTGCCTTTGAGCTAAGTAAATTTTTTGAATCTACTCCTAAGACCGAGTTTGCATTCAAAGCTACTGTATCCAAAAAAATCCAATAGAGATACAATCCAGGAGAGAGCTCCAAAAGGACATTCAAATATGAAGATGAGATGAAAAAGATTGAAGATGAAGAAAAAAAATTAGAAGAACTGGAAGCATTGATTTTGAAAAGAGAATCTAGAGGTCATGGTAAGTACAAAGGAAAGTTACCTATCAAATGTTTTTCTTGCAGTAAAATAGGTCATTTTGCATCAAGGTGTCCTGAAAGAGTTTCTAAATACAAACCTGAGAAGACTAGTTTTCAAAAGAAATTCTATTATGTTGAAGAAGGTGTTACTAATGATGAATCTGATAAAGAAACTGGAAATGAAGATGAATGGGTATTTATTGCCATAAAAGAAAATGGTCAGGTGTCCATTGAATCTACTAGTAATGTGAATGTTGAGAAAGCTCCTATAAAAAAAAATGAAGAAAAGGATGAGTGGGTAATTGACAACGAATTCTCACATCATATGACTGGTGAAAAAAGTAAATTATAAGCTTGGAAAACTATGATGGTGGTGTTGTAAGATTTGGAGACAACACTTCTGGTGTGATTCGTGGCAGAGACACTATTTATTTTGGTGGTAAGCACAATACTGATGATTTTATTTATGTAGTAGGATTAAAGCATAACTTGTTGAGTTTTGGACATATGGTAGACAAGGGTTAAAATCTTCAATTCAAAGATGGTAAGTGTAGAATAAGGGGAAGTTCTGGAAATATGATTGCTTCAGGTATAAAGACAAAAGGTAATATCTTTCACTTGAGTGCTGCTAGTGAAATTTGTTTAATTGCTCAAATTGATATAAGCTAGTTGTGGCATATGAGGTTGTGTCATGTTAACTTTGATAACATTTTAAAGATAAGATCTACTCAAGCAGTCAGAGATATTCCTAAGTTAGTGAAGCCTACTAACACTATGTGCAAGGAATGTTAGATGGGAAAGCAGACTAGAAATTCCTTTTGAAGCAAATAGTATAACTCTAGTGGAATATTGGACTTGATACATACTGATCTATGTGGTCCATCCAGCATCAAAAGTCTACAAGGTGAAAGGTACTTTATGTTGCTTATTGATGACTATTCTAGAATGATATGGGTTGCTTTCTTAAGAGAAAAACATGAAGCATTAGAAAAGCTCAAAAGCTTCAAAGATATGGAAAAGAACGAGACAGGTCAAAAGATCAAATGCCTAAGGCTAGACAAAGGTGTTGAATTCACTTCCTAGGAATTCAATTCTTTCTATGAAGAGCATGGAATCCAAAGACAACTATCTACTCCTCTAACACCTAAAAAAAAATGGAGTTGTTGAAAGAAAGAATAGAACCATTCTAGAAACTGCTAGAAACATGATGTTGGAAGAAAATGCTCCTCATTTCTACTAGAGAGAAGCTATAAGTAGTTTTGTGTATACCATTAACTGGGTGAATGCCAATAGTAAGTCTAGTAAGACCCCTTTTGAGCTATAGTTTGGTTATAAGCCTACTATCAAATATTTCAAAAAAATTGGAAACAAATGCTACATCAAGAGAGATGATGATATAGGAAAGTTTGATGCTAGAAGTGATGAAGGAATATTTTTAGGTTAGTCTACTAAGAGAAAATCTTACCGGTGCTTTAATAAAAGGTTGAAGAAAATGGTTGAAAGTGAAAATGTCAAAGTTGATGAAGATATTGTTAGACCATCCAAATGTAGTGGATATGATTCAAATGATCAACATGATAGTACTAACAATGGAAACAATGATCAAACATAGAATCAGCTTCAAATTGTTCTGGTGAACCAAGGGAATCAAGAAGCACAAACTAGCAGAAGTGAAAAAGAAGGAACACAAGAACAAGAAGTCAGAGAAAATCCTAAAACTCCCAAGTATGTAAGGAGAAATCATTCTGACACTTAGATCATAGGAGATAGAAGAAAAGGTGTGAAAAATAGAAGAAGAACTTTAGAAGAGTATTGTCTAATTTCTAAAACTGAGCTTAGTAATATCAATGAAGCATCCAAAGATGAAAATTGGATGGAAGCCATGAAAAAAGAACTAATGCAGATAGAGAAAATTGATACATGAGAACTTATTCCTAGACCTCAGAATAAAAATAAGATTGGAACCAAATGGGTGTTTCAGAATAAGCTGAATGAACAAGGTGAAGTGGTCACAAACAAAGCAAGACTGGTTTGCAAAGGCTACTCATAGATGGACGGTGTTGATTTTGAAGAAACTTTTGTTGTTGTTGCTAGAATTGAAGCTATAAGATTATTTCTTGCTTATGCTACTTTCAAGAATTACAAAGTCTATCAAATGGATGTAAAGTCAACATTTCTAAATGGTGAGCTATAAGAAGAAGTCTATGTTGAACAACTAGATGGATTTCAATTGACTGACAAAGAAAACATGGTATGTCGATTGAATAAAACTCTATATGGACTCAAGCAAGCTCCTAGAGATTGGTATGCTAGATTGGATAAATACTTGTTGAAACTTGGATTCAATAAAGGTACTACTAACAACAATCTGTATTTCAAGTTAGATCAAAATAAAGAATTAATCATTGAAGTCTTTTTTGATGGCATTATTTTTGAGGGTGATGGTAATTTGTGTATGAAGTTTGTTGATGAAATGAAAAGTGAGTTTGAAATGTCAATTATAGGAGAGCTAAAATTATTTTTAGGTCTACAAATCACTCAATTAGATGATGGAATTTTTGTATCTCAGTCTAAATATGTAAAAGAGTTACTAAAAAAGTTTGGCATGGAAGATTCAAAACCAGTTGGTATACCTATGGTAACCAGATGCAAACTTACACAAAATGATGATTCTCCTAAAGAAAATCAAACAAGATACATGTCAATGATTGGTGGATTACTCTATTTGACTCAAACCAGGCCAGATATCAAGTTGATCCTAAAGAGTCTCATGTGACTACTGTGAAAAGAATCTTTAGATACCTGAAAGGGATAGTTGATATTGGTATTTGGTATCCTAGGGATGATGATCTTATCTTGAGTGCTTTTACTAATGCTAATTGGGCAGAAGATGTGGATGACAGGAAGAGTACTAGTGGTGGTGCATTATTCTTAGGGAAGAATTTGGTATCTTGGCTAAGCAAAAAGTAGAATTCAGTTTCATTATCTACTACTAAGGCATAATATATTACTACTGCAAATAGTTGTACTCAAGTATTATGGATGAAGAAAATGTTGAGAGATGTCAGAATTGAGTATGAAGAACCCATTGCCATATTATGTGACAATTCAAGTGTCATAAAAATTTCTAAGAATCCAGTGCTGCATTAAAAAACAAAGCATATATCCATCAAATACCACTTCTTGAGAGATAAAGTAAGTGACAAAGAAGTTAGACTAGAGTATATACCTACCAAGGTACAAATTGCAGACATCTTTACTAAGCCATTACCTAAGGATACTTTTGAGAATCTCATAAGAAAGTTAGGGGTGATTTACCCTCTTGATCAGAACTAAGTGATGCAGGTCTTTGCATCAGTTCATGAATTCATAGCCATATCCTATTCCAGATTGATGTTGTGGTGGCTGCTACTTAGTGGGAGTAGTCAGATGTGCTAAATATGAGGATCAAAGAATGGGTACCTTTGACATTGATGTCAAAGGGGGAGAGAAGCAATTTGAAAAACATGGGAGAAGAATGAAGTGGAAGGAGAAAATAGGAAAAGAGTGCACAATCTAAGGGGGAGATTGTTGGAGAAGAGCTAGTTGGATTGATAGTATTTTTCACATCATGTGTTGCCATCAATTCCAAAGGGGGAGATTGTTGGATGTTGTGGTTGTTTTGATGATATGTGGTTGTCATTTATGTCAACAATATTAGCATTGGTAATGCTTAAGGCTGTATATATCGGGGATATTGAGAAAATTGTAATAAATATATTGCAGACAACCAAAGAAGCTGAGAAGGTCAGAGGGGAGGAAAGTTTTGTAAGTTGATAATCAGGTGGTGCACATTAAAGGGTTTGTTTTTGAGTCTATCTAGTGTGTTGTCCAAAATTTTTAGTGGTATGCATCAAGATTTGAGAAAGTTATGAAGTTCTATGTTCCTACAATCATTTTGTTAGTATAGTAGGTGTTCTTGGAAGGAGATGCTGAAAGTTTGGAAAATTCAATTGTTGTGTACATTCCTGTGACATTCATGGATGAGTCTAGATCATGCTATATCAGTTATGTATGTCTACATTGATCAGAGTGTTCGTGATCGAAGATTTTTCTGATGTGTGCTTGATTTTTCATGTTCTTAGCCGACATGATGGTGGTAGCATGTTGCAGATACATGAAGATTAATATTTTACTATTTGGCATGTTTGAAGGTGTTTATTTAAGTCATCACTATGTTGTGACTGAATTATGTTGGTGTGCATTAAGATTTATTTATGTATTAAGGACGACAGTTGTAATTTATTCTTTATTTGTGGCTGACAGTGGAGTTGATGTAAATTTGTGTAGCGGATATATAGGAGTGGTTTTTTTCCTCATTTTGGGGAATGATTAGGGTGTGTATGTGAAGTAGATGTGAAAATAAAGGTCAAATCATTCAAGAGTTGAGTAGAGTGTGAAGAAGGTTGAGCGAAGTATATTTGTGCCTAACTAGAACTGTAATCAGGCTTGTGAAGAAGCTAATTTTTCAGTTCATGTTAATCAAATGGATTTAATTTGATTATTATATTAATGAAGTGAGACTTCCTTTGAACAGTGTGCTCTAGGCAGTGTGCCTAAATGCAAGTGCATTCCTTATTCATTCTTCATTATACTTCTAACAAGGTATAATCTTGTGGAATAACATCCACTGTGGTTTTTCCCCTAACAAGGTTTCCACGTACAAAATCTTGGTGTTCATGTGTCTCTGATGTGTTATTATTTTATGCTTGCATTGTTAATTATCAGATATGAGATTAAAGGTTGAATAAGTTTGATTTTGGTTAAAACTAATTCACCCCCCTCTTAGTTGTCTGTCCTTGTTTTGCCAACAGTAATTAGGTCAGACAAGAATAGGACCTAATAAGAAAAACTCCAAACCAACAAATGCTTCTCAAAATAAACACCTTCCAGATCCGATATTACTTTAGTTTCTCTTCATATTAACATCAGAGAGACTATAATTAGAATTGCAGCATCAAAACATCTCTCTCAAGAAAATGCAAAGTCTTCCACACTGGTATACTGAACAGAAAAATGACTGTAGTGTACAAAGTTGAACTTTTCCATTGATAACTTTTTGTACACAACACTAAAATTCTCAAGATCTTGAATGTAGTTGTATGAATGAGTCATAATAATATTATTAAGAGAGCAGAGTCACATCTCTTCTTACGGTGAATTCCGGACTCAAAAATTAACTCACTGGATCATAACATTATAAAAAAAAGAACAATTAACCAAACCTCTGATAGATTAGCTTTCGGTATATATGGTATTGTACATCAAATATGCTTCCCATGATGTTGAAATCAATGACAACATTGGATCAACCAAATCAACCTATGTATGTACACTTTATGGTCATGTTGTTGGGCTCCCAAACTTCCAACACACTCGACTTCTGAAGTCTATCATAAACATCCAGAAAACCCAAAAAACTTAGTTTAATCTTTCCTTTATTTTTCACCCCATCACTTGAGGTAACCTAGAGCCATCCATTCACTGTAGAATCTTCTTTGTATTAGAGACTCGGGAGTAGTGGATCCTCTCTATTACACATAGAATAATTTAAAATTCCTAAGAAAAGTTGATTTATTAAATTTTGATATAATTATTTGTGTTAGAAAATTCTATAATGAATTTTACCTAATGATGAATTAGGTTTCTTGATTTAACATATAGTGATGCAAACATGATGTGGTAAAGACTATAGCCAAGTATTCTATTTTTATTAAGTATAATTCTTCTCATAATTTAATAAGGTTTAACAAATGAAATAAATATCTCTCTTTATTGTCATCATCCTCATGAGCTAGCATGGATTTCATTAATAATTTTATATCCATAAAGTAAATATTTAAAGGCTAACATTTCTTATGTGGCATGAGCATGAAGGAGTGAGAAGAATTTTTTTCACTTGTATAAACAACTATTTGACAACCCACCTTCTAGGAAATATTGATTTATTGATAGGAGGGGTTGTATCCACAAAAAAATTTACCTTGATTTGGTCTATATCAATTCATTGATGAGAAATGATAAAAATAAGTAACTTACCAATTATGACTTGTAAAATACACTTCTCAAGTTTTTGATTGAATTTTTACATTAGTATCCTTGCAAAGATTATGTAGAGGTCCTTTATATGTTGTGATCGTTTATTGTACATTACTAGTAAAACATCTATGTATGATTCCATAATTTTATGAATAATACCATATAATATGTGAATCATATCCCTTTAGTACATGGAATCCACATTATTTAATACACATGAATTACCACATAAAAAATATTCCCCATCATGTAGTAAATGTAGTCCTCTTTGATTAGATTCTATAATGCAACTTTGGTTCTAACCTAATAATCCATCCATACATGACAACATCTCATATTTATGTGTAGAATTTATAATTTAATCAATGGAAGGAAGAGTAAAATTACTTTTGGACATTCCTTATTGGTATCCCTAAAATTGAAGCATATACTAATATTTCAATTAAATTATTTTCAATGGGTTATATTTTATATTTTCTCTACATAGTTTATTTTCTTGATAAACCTACATCTAGGAGTTTTATTGCTTTGTATTCTACCAACTTGACCACTTGTGGTTTAATTTGTCTCAATATTTGTTTGACCAATTTTTTTGATCTTGATGAGCAAGTTATGAATAAATATAAATAACTAGGCTAGAGACATGTCCACACACATCTATACAAATATACTAGGAGAATAAATAAAAAATTCAATCCACTCTTCCACTTCTTCATATGGTAACTTTACTCTTAACTTCAACATTTTTGAGCTCTTTTGGCATTACCTAAGTTAAGATGTATAGTACCCATTTTCCAATAATGAGTGACCTTCAAATTATGTAAAATAGGGGGTAAGTAGTACTTTTATCAAATTATAAGATATATACAGTCACTACTTTAGTCACTTGTTGTCATTCCAATGTGACTGTATAATGGATTTGTGGGTTCATGAGAATCTTATGCATTGTTGTTTTTTCTGTATCTACAAACTATCTGTGTCATTTGAAATCATGCATTTGTTGTGAAATTTCTTGATACATGATGTTTTCCTTATCTTACTGTAATTCCATTGAGCAAGTACTTTATCGTTTATGATAGTGATATCAACCAACTCACCATTATAGGTGATGATATATAAGCTCAAAATTAATAAA
>CM021108.1:358404894-358568908 GCA_007115665.2 Sequoiadendron giganteum
CAGTGTATGCTCTAACCTATCCTCATGATGGTTTTCAAAGCTCATACCTTCATAATCTATTATTTTCTACTTTTCTCACTCTATTTGAACAACATTTTCTTGTGATCCAACCTCTTGGCCTTTCAAAACATGACTGTCCTCATTTCTTTATTCCTGAATCTGCACTTGAGCTAACCAATTCCCTTTAGCTTGCTACTCAAAATTGGGCATTGATGTTAGTTCAATCAATAATTTCTCATCTTAATGTACAAATCTTGGAATTTCATCAAATAAATTAACAAAATTTTGGACTTGAACATCTTTTTCTACCTCAACAGCCCATTGTTTTTTATTTTCTTCCTCAAAAGGTGGAAGTCTAGAGTCTAAACTTGAAACAAATACCTCAAGCTCATCCCAAAATGAGTCCTCTTCATTCTAATTTTCATTTTTTTGTAGAAGAGGATTGTTTATTGCCTTATTGCAACCTTGTTGATGGGTTAGAACATCAACATCTTTAACTTCTTCTTGCTGATCTGAGGCTAATATTATTGTGATCTGAGGATATTCTTTCTCATCATCAAAAAAACATGGAAGTTCATTAATCATATCAGTTAGATCATAAGAAGCATCAGCATTTTCTTGATCTAAAACCTAATTATCTTGAGATATCAAGATATTATTGGATTCATCTATGGATGGGGTGATTGTGTCTAAACAAGAAATTCAATTTTGTTGAGGCTCTTGAGGATGCATAAGCTTGGGGAAAGGATGCTCTTGAAGGATTGTAGGCTGAACCTACTCAAGAATAGATTCCTCTTGTATGAAACATAGTGCTTTGAACCTAGGAATACCTTCTCCAAAAAATGGATTTGGAAAACTAAGAGCTGGGCTAGTTTTTTCTCAATAATAGACTCTTGAAATGAAGGTAAGCTCCTAAAACTTGGAATTTCAAGATTGGAAGATATAGGAGACTCACCTTGATTGAAACTTGGAATTGTAACCTTGTGAACCTCCTGTTTGACAAGTTCTAGCCTTATTTCTGCATTTTTTGCAGCAAGTTGTTGAGCAAGATTGTTCTCAAATTGCCTCTTTTGCATCTCATATTGTTGATCTTGAAGATAAGCTTGATAATAGTTTTGTTCATGCTGAAAATCACATTCTTGTTGAAATTCAAGGTTATAATCTCATGAGAAATCATATTCATACTCCTATTGAAAATCATAGGCTGGACAAACCAACTATTCTTGTTGCACATTCAATTCATTCTTTCTAAACTGCTCTTCAAGAAACATGTTCCTTATCTTCAACCTTAAATCTAGATTATAAATTTGTTTGAGATTATCCTAAAAACTTTGAAAATCTTGAAGCTGATCATAGGGATTGATTTGCTGATTGCTAGAAAAATTGTGGCCTTGGGATTGATCTTGAGCATACGAGGGCTAATACAAAGTGTTAGAAAAGGTAGGAGGATGGCAAGAATGATAAACTTGTTGGTTATTTATTGTGATATGATAATTTTGATTAAAACCAATATTATGGTTGTTTGAGTATGGCTAATAAGAGGGTTCATGACCAGTATTTTCATAGTATGGGGGTGGGTATACATGTTGACTATGAAAATTTGACATCTCTACTCATAAAAAGAGCTGGAAATTAGAATAGAAGATTGATTTTTGAAACATACCAGCACTTGATCTATTAAAACCAGTATATTTTCTTGGAGTTTCTAGGTATTGTAACTTTTGAAAGGTAAAAATGCTACTATATATACTAGAACAATAGCTTGCAACTTGATTTATTTCTTTGAAGTAAGCTTCAGAGTCCCACCGGGCATGCCAAAAACTATTATCAACAGGATTGCACCCATGATGAAAAGCTGTAAAGCTCTACAATCCTGTGAAACATTAGAATATCCTCAGGTTGTGGGTACCCTATAATGAGGACAAGCCTCTGGATAAAGGTTTGGTTCCCTATGATACCTCCTATAAACTACTTCTTTGATGGGAAAAAGGATAGAAAGAAACTTAGAATTGAAACCTATCCTAGGAGGTGACGCACCAGACCTTCTAGATCTACTTGCTTATTCGAACTCACAATGTATTAAAAAAATAGGCTTAAATATTTTCATAACTCAACTAAGCATGTAACACATAAGTATTTCATTGGAAAGGGTCTGAATTTAGAACATGCATGAAGGAAAACAAATTATTTTCACAAATTCAAACTACTAAAACTGTAGTGTCCCTCTAGTTGTTGCAGTTTGATTCAGTTTGTTTTTGTTCGATTGACTATTGTTCTGGTTATTTTGGATTCTACGCTGTTTTATTTTTGTTATGACACACTGACACTATGTTATTTTTATATCTTGTTGATGATACATTGGTGACATTGTAAATCATCTGATTATGTTTGTGTGGTGACATTATGATGAACATTGTGTATGTTTTGGTTTAATGTTTTTTGGGAGCATAGGTGTGTTTCTAGTTAAGTATCTGATGTTTATGATGAAGAACTGTTATGTTTATTCCTGGTGAAGGGGACAGTGTAGCATTACTCACTCGTGAATACCCTGCTATTTTGCAATTGTCTTTCAAAATGTGATTGTCGGTGTATGCATATATGTTTGATACTATTGTTTGATGCAGTTTGTAGGTATTGGGCATCGACTCCACCTATTTTGTCAGGTTTGAGCATGTCATGACCCAATGGAAACATGTTGATTTAGAGATAATGCTAGGTCCTACTTTGGCCATCGTTCCTTTATAGATGATTATCTGTATTGTCACCCATTGTTTTTATTGTCGTTTTGGTTCATTGTGTCATTCGTGTTTGTGTCAAGATTGGAAATTAATTAATTAGTTAAATGGTTTATTAAATAATTTATTTGGTTTAGTGTAATGTTGTTGAAATGATAAATTTAAAATATTTGTGTTTGAGGTTTGATTAATTAAAATTAATAAAATAGGATATTTAATTAAATGTGATTGTTAATTTTGAGTAATAGATATTTGTTAATTTTAATGTGCAAATTTAAATAAATGAAAACTAGATATTATTGAAGGGTTTGTTTCAACGGATTATAAATAAATATCTAAAATCTTGACTTGGAGTTAGAAAGTGTTATCTTGGGTACTGGTTTAGTTAGAACTAACTGATCAAAATTGTTTGCATGCTAACAGTTAGTTAAGTTATGTGATTATGGGTTAATTGCAAAAGAATTAAAAGCTTTGGTTATGTAAATTGTTCACGATAATTTTTTTGGGGGGAAAATTTTTCATGGTAGTTTTTTGAAAAAAAGGTTCTTCCCTGTGATTTTGGTTGAAATTTTTTTGGGGAAAATTGGATTGGAAGGATTTATGTATCTTGGTAAATAGAGAGTTCTGGTAATCTACGTCAGTTTCAAGAAAATATTTCAAGTTCTCTTCTTTTGATTTGCATTTTCTTGAATAGTAGCTTCTGAAAGTTGTTTATGGTATTTTTTCTTCCTTGTGGTAGAATTCATTTGCTGAATCTTATGCACAAACATCAAAAATATTTTTTTTGTTGATTAGTGTTGAAATAATTGAAGAAATCTTTTAAGGAAATGAAAGCTATTCAAACCTAGTTGTAGTAAAATTGGTTTTACAATTGTTAATTTCTCTTTCTTGAAATATTTCTTGTAATATTCCATGTTTTTCCCTAGTATGTTTGTAGATAGAATCATGTTAGCAATATACCTTTGCACCATCAAATGATAAATCCAATATATGTAGACTTTGATGTGCAAAACTATCTATTTTGTGGTATTTCACTTTACCTTCATTATTTTTGTGTGTGGTATATGTTACTGTTGGATAAGATTATGTTTCTTTAAACATTATTTTTGGCATACTTAAACGTTATGCATGTGTGAGATGAAACCGAATCTCATGGTTAGTTTTCATGTTTGTATCTCTTGAATTTGTTATTTTTTTGACTCTTTTGTTTCTTCAAATTGCCAATGGGATTTAATCATTTGTACCTCATAGTTGACGTGCTTTGAATCCCTGAATCTAAAGAAAATTTCCTTAACATTAATGTTGGCATGTAGTTGCATTGAGCTAACATCTAGACCATTCAAAATTATCCTTATATAAAGAATTCCCTCCATCTTGTTGGCTTGTAACACTCTTAATGGTGGTTGCATGAAATGCAACCACGATGCCGTATCTGGGTAAGAACAACATCATTTTTGTAGCAACCTGAATCATGAGCTCTCTTAAATGGGGGTATCCATCTCCTCAACCAATACCCTTGTTGTCAATCTTCTTGTAGTCTCCTCATTCTTTTTCCTTGCAAGTTCTGCTTGGTGTTGCCGATGTTTCTCTTCTTTAGTCATCTCTTGTTTATCAGATCATAGGGTTGCCTTGGCAATTCCTGATTCTCCTTCACTTACCTCTGCCTTGGGTTTTTTTTTCTCATCCACATCTTCATCATCATTGTTAAATGAACTAGAAACATTGGTGTATACTCTATAATACCTTTGGCTGTAGAGTTCAAACTATAGTTTTATATTTTTTTTATTGATGTCCTTTTATATTTTCACCACCATGAGAAGCTTATGCATGCTTAATGGTAGCTGTTAGTATGTTTTCATTCAATCATAGTCACCGGTTGGCATGCATTTTGCATTCAATGCCGATGAAATTGGATGTTAAGGTAGAATATTGTAGATAACCATTAGTTGTAGGTTTATTGTTTGTGTATAAACTTTTGTGGAGAATATCTTTAATCTATAGATTATTTTTTTACATGACACCATCACCATATCTCTTGATTGTAAGTTGTTGATTAAACATTTGTCAACACTAGTATTATTTAGATAAATTGAAATTATATGGATGTTGGGTTTATGAACTATATGCATGTGTGTTAAGAAGATATACATATATGTTAGTTATTTTATGTTAGAAAAAATGGAGTTAGAGTTACGATGTTATGTAATTAAATTATGAATTATTTTTTATTAAGGAAAAAATAGGTTTTGAAGGGGCCTCAAAACCCTTTAAAAAAGAAGAAGAGACATATATAGCATGAACAAGTAAAAATTAGAGAACAAAAAGCTGCCAACAAAGAAGATAAAAAAAGAAACAACCCATGGGTAGTGCCATAAAAAACCAACAAAAACCCAACAAAAGTCTAGCCACTAGGCCAAATTCCTCAGGATGTCTGCCACCTCTTGCTCTAGATTGTTCATTTTTAACACTACTTTCTTTATCTCTTGAATATTGATAGGGGCCTTGTTAGCCTTTCTCTTTAGATTCGATCTAGTTCTTTTGCTTAGATCAACACCCTCCACATGGTTTTGTTCTTTTTTAGCATCCAGATCCACAACAATCTTCTCCTGATAAACATTCTCCAAATTATCAACCATCATATTCATTATGTTCGCAGGAGATTTTAAAATCTTGTGGCTCATTTCCATCACCATCAAGATAAAATATTTTATATTCTTAAGCTTTTCCTCCATAGCAGAAAGCTTATCATCATGGTTACTCTTAAATTGCTGAAGATCTTCAACTATTTTCTTGAGGCAATCCACCATGTATTTATTTTCTTCCTCAGTCCATAAATCAGTGGACCTATTTTTGTCTCTTGTTGTGTGGTCAATCAGATCAGGCCCTTCCAACTTGTTCCTAATAGCCCTCTATTTCAGCTTAATTTCCTCAATCTCAAAAAACACACATCTCATCAGTCTGAAAAAATCCATAGACCCATTACGAGCATTGGTGAGGATGTCAATAGGAAACTCATGTTCAAATTTGAAGTAATGGACATATGCCTTGAGATCATTGGGAAAATGAGGCCTATCCTCTCTGTCAGTGGCAAGGTAGCTAGAATATTTTGATGAGGGGGATAACTAAGAATCATCTTGATTAGTATCATAGGAGGGATCCTCCAAATCCTTTCTTTTAACCTTCTCTTGGGGGGAGACAATAGATTTTCCTTTCATCTTAGATTTAGCATCTTCAAAACCCAAGAAAAGAACCTTAGCTCTACCTTTAGAGGTCATAGAACCAGGTTTAGAGGGGGAACTAGCTTTTGTCTTGCCTTTACTACTACCCTTCCTAAAAAAATTTGAGGGCCAACCAACCTCATCCTCCAAATCTTTTTCCCATTCTTCCTTTTTTATGTAACTAGTGCCCAATTCATCCTTTGCAGAAATAATTAAATTATGAATTGTTATTTAGTGAATCAAATGATCCTTTACAATTAGTTCTTTTATTATGCTTATAGTTTGATGTTCAATTGCAATGATCTAATTTTGGATTTAGCCATGCACGGTTTATTTGTTACCTTGAAGGTATTTTGAAAGTTGAATGGTTTGTTTCATGATTGTGATGTGTTCATTCATAGTTTTGTTTAATTTGCATGATGGCTGTCCTTTGTAATTGATAATGAGTTATGTTATTGTAAGTAGGGAGAGTTCCTTTT
Organism: Sequoiadendron giganteum; assembly: GCA_007115665.2. Taxonomy (NCBI): domain Eukaryota; kingdom Viridiplantae; phylum Streptophyta; class Pinopsida; order Cupressales; family Cupressaceae; genus Sequoiadendron; species Sequoiadendron giganteum. Next base: position 358,411,327 of record CM021108.1, read on the forward strand.
AATAGGGGCCGAAACCCTAAGTGGTAACTAGGGTAACCTATGGGGATTTTATAATTTAGTGACAACCTAATTAAATGTACTAGGGGTTGGGTAGTGTTCATTAAATAATTTAGATAATTTGAATGGCTCGCCTAACACCTTAGTACTTGTATAGATTAAGGGTAGGTTGAGAAGGCCTGGAATGGCATGATCATCTACTTTGTCTTCTTGAAAGGTAGTTCAATTCCACATGAGTTTGTATAGGGGTCGGGAATTGGTAGAGGCTGCCAGGTTAACTCAATATGAGAGTCGGTAGTCTAGAAAGATTCTCCAAGATAACCTATAATAAACTATGTGATGACACTCTTTCTTGATGCATGTTATGTGGTCTATTGTGTAGAGTTACCCTTTATTATGTTGTTGTCTTTGGGAGCTTTGTTTGTGATTATGTGGATTATGTCGCTATGTCGTGATGTGTATGCTAAGCCATGTGTTGTTAATGTTCTATCCTCATGTTTGTTTGTCTTTGTGGACCTGATATTATCTCTTGGAATGGGGGTAGAATTTAGGGTACCATAATGTTGGGAGGAACATGCAATTTCCTCCATTGGGTTTCCCTTGTAGGTGTTGCGGTGCATGGATGATATTGTTCTTATGACAGTTTCCTGACTTTATTTTTTTCATGAAGATGGATGATTTTCGTGCTCATGAACAAGGTTGATAGATGTGTTATGATCTTCATCTATATCGTATACATTCTTGATGTGTATGTGAGACCTTATTGTAATGTTATTATGTTATGAGATTTTTCATAATCTCACTTGATGTAACTTGAATATGTAACTATATCATTCATCAGGGTTATTATATGTCTTTATGTTTTATAACATTATTTTAATGATGTGATGTTATTTTCTAGTGAATTTTTAAGTAACGTTGTCAGAGAACCCTGAGGACATATGTGTAGATGTTTTTTTGTACTCAAGTTGTAATCAGATGTTTTGTTTTTTTTTTTTAAATTGTTCAGTTATTTTGTTACTTTGTGTGTTGTCCTCTAGGTTCCTTAGTAGGGCGTTACAGTTTAGTATCAAATCCAGGTTCAATGTTGGGTACTCTGGTTCTTGTGAGCCCATTAGGTTGTCCTGGTTGGTTAGACTATGAAGTTATGCATTTCTTGTTTGTCTTTCATGCCTTATGATCTAAGACTTGTCATTTATTTTGTGTAGGACAATGCCTAGATGTTAAGGTAGGGGTCATGGTAGAGGCCGAGGTGGTGGTTGTATGGCTAATTTCTAGGATACTCCTCCTTAGAGTTCTCATGAGAGTGAGAATATAGAACAACATGATCCTCAGATTAATCAGGTGAGCAAGGAACAAAATCCGATTTAGTCGGGTTGAGAGGGAGCTCTGTTGCATCCTTTGCTTAAGGAGGTTCTTGCTCACCTTGGTCCTAGACATGAGGCTAGATAGGAAGTGGCTAGAGAATGAGACAAATCACCTAGGAGATTTTTTGAGACTATGGAGAAGGATTTCATTTTTGCGGGGCATATGAGAGACTTATTGAGGGCATGCCCTCCAACATTCGATGGTACAGGTGATGGTCTGGAGGCAAAAAATTAGCTGATAGACTTGGGATAGTGCTTTGCTATGCATCCATATGGTAGAAACACTAGATCTAGATGCACCATTATGCATCTTAGAGGATTTACCTCTACATGGTGGTGATTGGAGGAGCAAAAGATTAATTTGGAGATTGGTTCAGTTTCATGGGACATGTTTTTGGAGAGATTCAGAGTGCATTTCTTGTTAGAGCATTGGAGATAGTGTTTTGTAGATGAGTTCCATGATCTGCGTTAAATTTCCATGTCAGTTGAGCAATTTGAGCATAGGTTCTATGAGCTCAAATAGTATGCCAAAATTGTGGATGACAAGAATATGTTGGTACAACACTTCATTAGGGGCTTGAACACCTATATCAATAGAGGAGTCTAATTCTTCGAGCCGAAGACTATAGAGATAGTTGTGTAGAAGGAACGACTTGTGGAAGAGAATCTAACCATGGCTTTGGGTGGACATACAGGTGTCTAGATAGGTAGTGCACCGTCTACGAGCTTGGGTCCACGAGGCGGTCAGACTCAGATAGGGGGTTCCTCTTGGAACCAATAGGCACCTGCTAAGGGTGGTCAATAACAACAATAGTGTTACCCATCGGGGAATAAGAATTCTCAAGCTCAATAGGGTAATAGTTCATAGTCTGGGAAGAACTGTAACTAGTGGCGTAACAAGCACAACTGTTAGGATCAACCAACATAGAGTGCATAGTTTACAGTTGGTAGAGGCAGTGATCAGTAGTCTAATGCACCAGTAGGTGGAAGAGGTTTTAAAGGAGGTACTAGTTGCTTTTCATGTGGTTAATAGGGTCACATTGCTAGGTAGTGTCCTATGAGAGGTACATCAGGATTTGGTCAGCGACTGACAGGTTCAGAGTAGACAGTTGGAGATGCAGGCCGCTCACACAAAGTATTTGTTGTGGTAGATAGCCATTAGGCAGATCATCAAAACACTATGGTTGAGACTTCAGGTCAATTATAGGGTACTAATGTTTCTATCCTTTTTTATTTTGGAGCTTCTAATTCATTTATTTCACCCTTTGTTGTTGAGCGATGTGGACTTGTGGTAGTAAAGCAAGGCGATAGGTGGCAGGTAGTAGTGGAATCCTTTGTTCATAATTGTGGACTAAGGATTGAATCGCTATCTACCTAAGTATATCTTCATGTTACACCTCTCGATTCTTATGATATTGTTTTGGGTATGGTCTAGTTGGAAACCCATTGTGCAGTGATTGATTATTGACAAAAGATAATGCATTTCTTAGATATTTCGGGTGTAGAAGTTGAACTAACTAGTGTTTATAGACCCATCTCTTTGTAGATTATATCATCTATGTAGTTAAGGAGATGCATTCATCAGGGTTGTCAGTTGTTTGTAGCAATAGTTAATGATTTGGAGGTAGGGGAGATTCGAGAGGTATCTCTTGATGATTACCCTATTCTTGGGGAATTCATAAATTTTTTTCCCAGTGATATTCCCGGTATGCCATCAAAATGCGACATTAATTTCAGAATCGACCTGGTTCTTGGAGCAGAGCCTATATCTCAAGATCCATATAGAATGGCCGCATTGAAATTGGAAGAGCTTCATCTATAGTTGGAGGAACTTTTGGCTAAGGGTTTTCTACATCTGATCATTTATCCTTGGGGAGCACTAGCCATCTTCATGAAGAAGGATGGATCTCTCAAATTGTGTATCAATTATCGTCAATTGAATAAAGTGATGGTAAAGAATCGATATCCCTTATCCAGAATCAATGATCTCTTTGATCAGATCAAGGGAGCTAACATGTTTTCTAAAATTGATCTCAAATCGGGTTACCATCAGTTATGCATTTTAGAGGCTGACATTCATAAAATGACATTTTGAACTCATTATGGGCACTATGAGTTCATAGTGGTACCATCCGTTTTCATGATTTTGATGATCAATGTGTTCTGCACATACCTTGATCATTTTGTTCTCATGTTTCTTGATGATATTTTGATCTATTTGAGAGATATGAAGGAGCACAAAGAGCATATGAGACTGGTATTGCAATGCTTGAGAGAGAAGCAACTATTCACAAATTTGGAAAAGTGTGAGTTCTTCCTATCTAAAGTGAAATACCTTGGTCATGTTGTCTCTGGAGAGGGTATTGCTGTGGATCCTTCGAAGATCCAAGCCATCATTTATTGGCCCATTCTTACCAATGTATCAGAGGTTCACAGTTTTATGGGGCTTGTGATTTATTATAGATGGTTTGTTCAAGGGTTTTCAAGGATTTCTCATCCCATTACTTCTCTTCAGAGGAAAGGGGAGAAATTTCATTGGTCAAATCACTATCAGTCAGCTTTTTAGACACTCAAGGAAAATTGACTAGAGTGCCTATCTTAGTCATTCCTGATCCTACTAAAGACTTTGTAGTTTGCATTGTTGCATCTTTGGAGGGATTAGGAGTCGTGCTGATGCAGGATGGTCATGTGTTTGCTTATGAGTCTCGAACACTCAAGGATCATGAGCTACATTATCCTACTCATGATCTAGAGCTAGCTATAGTTATTCATGCACTAGCTCGATGGAGGCATTTATTGTTGGGGCATCGTTTTGAGCTTCACAATGACCACCATAGTCCATAGTATATTTTCACGTAGCCTAATTTAAATGCTAGGGGGAGATGGTGGATGGAGTTCCTATGTGAGTATGACATTGAGGTGAAGTTTATCCAGGGGAAGGAGAATGGAGTGGCTAACAATCTTAGTCGACAAAGGCATGAGCTTTCTATCATGACTCTTGGAGTTGATTTACGGAGTCAAATTTTAGCAGCATTTCCTATAGATAGACTATACCAAGAGGTGAAGATGGATTTAGGATCAAGTAGACCCTTGGAGGGTAGATTCATAGGATATACTCTTGAGTTAGATGGATTGTTGTGACATTTGGGTCATATCTACGTACCACATATAGAAGGTCTTCTCACTCTGATTATGTCAGAGGAACATTGAGCACCTTATTTAGCTCATCCTAGTGTTAAGAAGATGAATGCAAACTTTTGAAAATTGTACTTTTGGCTTGGAATGAAGTGTGATATCATTGATTTTGTTTCGAGATGTCTTGAGTGTCAGAGAGTTATGGTTGAGCACCAACACCCGTAGGACTACTATAGACACATCTTGTTCCCGAATGGAAGTGGGATATCATATCTGTGGACTCCATTTTTGGTTTACCTATGTCATATCATTGACATGATGCTATTATGGTTATTGTTGATAGGTTGACTAAGGTAGCACATTTTTCTCCTATTCATTCTTCCTATAATGCCTTTTATGTGGCCAAGATATTCATGGAGGATATTGTTCATTTGCATGGAATTCCTCGTAGAATTATTTTAGATAGAGATATTGTGTTTACATCAACATTATGGAAATAATTGCAGCATTCCTTAGGTAATAATTTGAACTTTAGTTTAGCTTATCATCCGGAAACCAATGGATGGACCGAGAGGGTCAACCAAATTCTTGAGGATATGCTCAAGTTGTATGTTATGGATCAAGAGTCATGGTGGGAAGATTATTCATACTTAGTGGAGTTCACCTAAAATAATGGGTATCATAGTTCCATAGGTATGCTTCCTTTTTAGACATTGTATGGACATCCTTGTCAGTGTTGAGATCGACTTGAGGATATAGTTCTACTTGGACCTGAGATGCTTCAGGATATGGAGCAACAGGTTGATCGCATCAGAGAGAATTTGGTAGTGATGCAAGATAGGCAGAAGAAGTATGTTGATGCTCATAGGATGGATTGTCAATTCTCAATTGGTGATTGGGTATTTATTTGGGTGCGTCCTTGAAAGATTTTGATTTGTTATGGAAAAATCTCTAAGCTCATGCCTTGTTTCATTAGACCATTTGATATTCTAGAGAGGATCGGTCCTTAGTGTACCATCTTGCTTTACTTCCTATTGTCACTGTGAGAGAGGGGGACCACCCACTATAAGGCCCCAGGTCACAAAAGGCCAAGAGTGGAAAGGCTTCCCTAACCCACCTTAGTTTAAAGGGAAGTTAGGATGACGAGGATGAGAATGATGTGGATTATGAACCCTTCAATCACTTTACAATCCGAATGTAGTAAGGGGACCAGGTGGGCCAACCTTTAGATTTGGATTCATATCTCAGGTAGCTCTTTGTTTGAGGATGAAAGGATGGTTCCAAGATGATAGCGTGAAACATTGGCATCTCATAGGCATGTTGGCGTCCATATGGCTAGAGAATTGAGGAGACAAGATTCTTACTCACAAAGGAAGACCACTAGCCTAGTCTACGAAAGCTTAAAGTAGTAGAACAAGCTTAAGAGGAAAGAAAAGAAAATGTGAATATGATAAAGGAAATGTATTACCACCAAGGTGAAAAAGAGAATCTCGTAGAATGCTCTCCTTGCCAGTTTGCTCCACGCACTCTCCACCTACACACAAGGAAGGGGGAAATTTTTGGGGTTGTATAGGGGCCTGCCTCAGTCAGACCCCTGTCTTGTTGTTTCCACCTCCATGGACAACCAAGTATGGAATTATAGAAATAGATGATAAAGGAAGGACTACAAGCTATGTATACAAGACACACCACAAAACAGTAAGTGCTTACCCAATCAAAAGCAAAAGGAAAGAAAGGAGGAGTTTTATAGCCTCCATCCAAAGCACTCAAGGCTTATGGAGGAGTTTATGAGAGGGACTCAAGCCTCTTTTTCCATGGTGTATGTCCTATCCTTTCCCTTTTGGAGTGACAGAGTGTTGAGTTTCTGCAATGGAGTGAAGGATGCTTCTACAAAGCTTGGAAGTGAATGCTCAAAGAGTGCTCAACGGTCTAGCAAGACTTGCAAAAACTTGAGAATGGATGGAATGATCAAGAATATGAAGGAGAAGGTGAGAAATTACCATATTTGGGTCAGCCAGTTGAGTAGGTGCGTTACTCTTTGACTTCCAATCGAAAGTGTAACACCCTTACAGTCTCAGCCACAAGAATCTGCTAGGGATGTAAGTGTGTCGCACGGAAATCTGCATGCCACATGGGCATCCCTAACAAAAATTCCCCCACTGAAACACAAAATAGGTGCCAAGTGGAATGCAAGCAGTGGGCTTAAGTGGAATTAATCCTCCGCTTTTGATTCTCTAAGGTGTTAAAGGGAAAAAAGGGGATTTGCACTAGGGGTGAAAATTCACGTTAATATATTTTTCCCCCACTTTAGCGAGCATGAGTATTGATGCGTGCTTAGATAAAGTAGAGTAGTAAGGAAGTAGTAGAGTAAGAGATATATACCTGAATCGATGAGGAAGGAGAGCTCATTTTGGCGAACCCAGAAGTGCAGGAGAGGACTTCATAGTTCCATGAAACTACAAAGTTGAAGTATGGAAGTGCCTCATAGGTTCACAGTCCTGAAAGGGGGGTTATCCTTCAAGAACTCTCACATGAAGGAAACTAGGAAAAGTACCTTACAAACCCATAGGCTTGTAAGGAAGGTATTCCCCAAGAAATCTCACATGAGGGAGACCGAGGAAAAGAGACTCCGCAAAGTTAGAGGTGGCGACATGTTTATGCACAAATATAACACATCAGGAAGTGACTGCATAGGCCAGCAAATGGATAGTCATGCAGACCATCACTAAGTTGTAGGAATTTCAAAGGGGTCCCTCGAGAACCCTTCAAAAGGAAGGAGGGTCCACTCAAGGGATGCGCTATTTGAAAGATGAAGTCTAGTCGGGCTGTCCCCAAGCTAGATGCAAAGATGTAAAGTGAAGTCAAGTCGGGTCATCCTCGGATTAGACACAAAGATGCAAAACCAGTCTAGTCGGGCTTCCCCTGGTCTAGATTCCAAGAAATCATTTGAACCTCTACAAAGGGGTCCCTTGGGAACCAAATGTGAAGAGGAGGGGTCCACTCAAGGGACACATTGTTCAAAAAGCTTAATGTCTTCATTCTCAAATTGATTCGTCACTAAGGAATCCTTTTGAAAGATGTTCACTTGATCAAGGAATTTGAAATAAAGGAGATGTCCTTATGCGAGGGGAAGACTAAGATCATTCTCACTTTAGAGGAGGATTTACAAGTCCTTTCTTAATGAACCCATGATGAAGGAAACATGTTCCGCTAGGATTTCAAGTTGAGAATACAGTTATAATAAGGAAGTGTGTGAAGGGTCTTCAAGAAAAGATTCATTTGGCAACAAATGTGTTTTCTAAAGACCATGTAATGTAGAAGATGCATTGTCACACCTAAAAGAGACAACTCAATCAAAGAAAAGAGAAAGATAAGGAAAAATTAAAGAGAACAAATCACACATAGAGGGCACAAGGGGGATCTATTTACATGGGGTTAGATCTACCTTTATTTATATATATTAGGTAACCACGGTAAGAGGTGAAAGATCATCAATCCCCAACAATATCAAGAGGAATGTACGATAGAAAAAGTAAAATAAAAAATTGGGTCAACACGGAAGGAGGCCTAAATTCTCCCGATGCTTTGCATCATCCCCAATTTATCAAAATTCAATCACAAGCATGGAAGAATGATGACACATATAGAGGAAGTTGCACAACACATACACCATGTTTGTATCCAAGCACCAGCAAGGGTGACGTGGGTCATTCAGGAACATAGAGCATGATCATGGGGAGCACATGTCATGAGACACACCCATGTCTAATATAAAGATTATGAAGAGGGTCTCCCCCTAACATTGGTCGACCAAGAGGTCATCAACCTCCCACTTTGGATCATCGTAGGAAGGAAGAAGAGCCTGCAATGGTATAGTGTTAAGGGGAGGATCTTTCGATCCTCTCACAATAAGGGCTAAGGCAGAGGGACCTATAAGGTCTTCATCGCTCATCTCTTATGGGTATAGGGTCAACAACCTTGCAAAGATCATTGATAGGGTCAGAACTTCATCCAGCAAGTTAAACATGCACTTGACAGGAGTGCCATGTTTTTCCTTGGTAGATGAAGGAGTTTTCACCCGAGGTTCATTGCTAGGCTCATCAAGGAACATGGGAGTAGTGACGAACTCGAGGGAGGTTGGAGCTAGTTCTATCATTAGGACAAAAAAAATTAGTGTGGGGCCACCTTTCAAGGAAGGTGGGCTCTTCTTTCTCCCTCCATCATTGGAGGGACCACACTCTACCTTCTTCAGTAGAGGAGGTAAACTCCCCACAGACAAAGCAAGGATTGAGGGAGAAGAGGGAAGAACTGCAATGGATATGACCGAAGTCTTCACCATATCCATGAGTTTTGGGAAAGGCAAGACATTCAGAATGAAAGTCAATAAGGGCGGCTCCGTAGAAGGAGTGATGAACACTTTCACCCCTCCAGGTGCAAGTGCACTCACAGTGGGAGCCATAAGAAATTTGGAACGAGGTCAAATAGAGAAAGAAGGGGGGAGAGAGGAAGACACAACAAGAGATGTAGTCTTCTCCTCCTCCTTCTTCTGTAAGGAGGTTTGCTCGGCCAAGAGAGCCTTTTTTCGATGCTTACGCTCATGTGCAAGGCGGTTTCTACGACTCTTCAAACTAGAAGCCCAAATCTATGAAGGGATGAAAGGATTCTATTCAGCCATGGGAGTGTCCTCCATGGCTATCTCCAGTGGAAGGGAAGTCTCCTAAATGGGAGTAGAAGAAATGGGTTTAGAAATAGTGGGAGGAGTTACCTCTACCACCTTAGGGGTGGCCCCTTTTCTATTTGAGGGAACAGGAATAGGTTGAGGGGTGAAATATCTCCACGAGCCTTTCTTTCTGTCTTATAAATAATACTAGGGTCTTGGAGACCCATTAGGGAGATCTGATATCCTAATCTTGGGCTTTCACCAAGGAGGCATCATTGGACTCAACGGATAGAGTCTAGGATTGTTCATCCAATACTCTTCCCAAGAGAGAGGAGCAGATGAGTCATCTTGAGAGGGAGCAAGCTTCTTCTTTCCCTTTTGGGAGGAGGAGGTAGCTCATAGCTTGGATATAGGAAGAGTCAACTTTAGCTATCCCTTGCCTCTAGTCTTGTACTTCACATAGTTCTTGTAAAGTAGGTTCATTCTTTGCGGGAGCGGGCTGATTGGAGTGGGCCAAAAGTGATCTAATAAATATCCTCCATGGGATACCACAGGTTGATATCCAGTGTCATGCACCACATGTACGACACCTTCATGGGAAAACTTAAGACACTTATGAACCACAGGAAATCCCATTCATGGAAGCTAGCCAAGGTATGCCTAGCTTCACTCTAAATAGGTCCAAATCAGGAATGACATCGAAGACCGTTTCTATAGTCCTAGGTCCAACTAGGATGGACAACGTTATCAATCCATAAGGTTTAAGAGAAAGTCCATCATGTGTACGGATGATGGATTTGGTTTTTTTATATTTTCCCTTTACAGGGAATTGAAGAGTAATGTCTCTTCTATTACGATATTCACTCTATTCACAAGGTCGACTAGGACCCCCATCACAATGTTTCCATTGAGGTGAGTATGAATGTATAATGGAGAAGGTTTGGTATTTACTGGAATTTCTTGTGAGGTAAATGTAACATCCAGAGAGCTGGTCGCAAGATGAGGAGAGGGAGAAATAATAACTATGTTAAGATACGCCTCTGGGTGAGAAGTAGAATCAGTGGGATCAATAATCATGTTGGCAGAATGTGACAAAAATGGATTTGTGTATATCTCCAAATTACTATTAGCTTTCACCACTGATTTGTTTGTATTGTGTTTACTCCCATCAAGACAGATAGTACCATCCTCGATACGGTCCTGTATCTCATGATGCAGGCGCATGCAGCATTTGGTATTGTGTCCATTAAATTGATGGTATTTACAATATGTGTTCTCTTCATACAGGCTAGGGTATGGTTCTCTAATCGATTTAGGAGTAGGAAAGGTAAGGATCTTATCCTTCACCAACCTCTTCAAGATGGAAGAATAAGATTCTGATAGCTTCGTAAAATTTTGATCGCATTTGAGGCCATTGTTGTCCACAATGGCTACTACATTCATGAGAGATTTTCCTCTTCCCAAGATCGACACAATGGATCTTCCCTTAGAATGGGAGCATGAGGAGGAACCTCCAAACTAAACCACCATCTGTTGGTATTCTTGTAGAGCCGCACATAGATGTGCGAAAGAGGGATACTTCATGAGGGCGAACTTCTCTTGCCAATGTCTCTGTAAATTCCCTATGAAGACCTTTTTCACACCTGATTTGGGTGACAGATACAAGGTCTGTGCGAAGAGTGCTTGATATTGCACTATAAAGTATATAACCTTTTCATTGTCCCCTTGGTTGCATTGAAAAAGGTCTGAGCAGGTCATCTTCAGTCCGATATTGGCTTTGAACTATCGCAAGAACTGGTTCACAAGCTGATCGAATGTGAAAATGGAATTATTGGGCAAAGAACAGTATCAATCTAGTGTTGTATCTTTGAGGGTTTAGGGAAATAGTTTAGCCATCAATGCATCATGATGGAAGAAATTTGTGCATAGGGAATTAAAGAAGGACACGTGTGTTTGTAGGTCCCCTTTACCACCATATTTCTCAAATTTGGGAATCCCCATCCCCATTGAGAATGGAGTGTTTAGAATTACAATCGAGAATGGACTGTGCTAGGAGAAATGTTGAAAGATAGGTTGAGCTGAGGCCTAGGATAGGTTTTCCAGCTGATTTTGCATCTTCCCCATATTCTAAAGAAGAGTATTTAGGATAGGTTCATTAGAAGACAGAGGATCATCGGAGCCACTGCTTGAGCCACCATCAGAACCGCCACCAATGCCACCACCACCGGTGTGTCCTCTACTGACGCCACCACCGTGACCATTGCTAGAGCCACTACTGATGCTGCCACCACCAGTGTGACTTTCATCGGAGCCACCGCTAGAGCTGAAGCCACCACCATGACTTCCACCAGCATCACCTCCACCAATGCCACCTCCACTTTCAAAGTTTATGCCTCCAAAGTCTCCGCCCATCATTCCGACAAATCCTCCACCACCGGAGGCAACAAAAGGGGTGAAGTGGAAACCCAAAGGGTTTTTGTTTACTTTGATAGTGTCTAAGCTTTTAGAAATAGAGGGTATATTGATTGAGAGGACTATGTCAACCATGTACATGGATGTAGGAGGCATCGACATCTCTAGTTGCCTCTCATGTTCCTCAAAGAGGCCACTTCGTATTGTGTGACCAAGACTCGAGGGGGTACATGCTTCAGCTAGACCGATGAGACTAGCCAAGAGTTATATGCTTGTTCGATCCTTTTCCACCATGTATATTATTTCACCGATCACCTTAGTAGCCCTAGCCAACTTCGGGTTGCCTTCCAGGTGATTTTCTAATGCACCTAACTCCTTACCGAGATTAATGACATACTCGAAAGGGATAAAAATGACCTCATGCTCATCTATAGATGAAGAGGTCGACGACGTAGGAGGAGTAGGGACGCGATCGATTTTGTCAATAAACCTAAGTTCACCTCGTGATACTTGCTCCTGTGTAGACAACCCAACCATAGGACCAGAGAAAAGGCTAGTAGTGAAGCTAGAGGAGACCTTCGTCTTTTCCATCGGAAGGTGTCACAAAATTCTTCTAACAATATGTCCAAAGGTCATGGATTGGGTTGTGAAGCTCATAAAATTTCATGACTCACAAGGGTACGATGACCAAGGGATATAAGAGAAAAACTTCAGAATGTTGATAAAGGGATAGATGTTGGTTCACATTGGGCTCACCAAAAATGTGAGAGAGGGGGACCACCCACTACAAGGCCCCAAGTCACAAAAGGCCAAGAGCGGAAAGGCTGCCCTAACCCATCTTAGTTTAAAGGGAAGTTAGGATGACAAGGATGAGAATGATGAGGATTATGAACCCTTCAATAACTCTGCAATTTGAATGTAGGAAGGAGACCAGGTGGGCTGACCTTTAGAGTCAGATTCATGTCTAAGGCAGCTCTATGTCTGAGGATATAAGTACAATTCCAAGATGACAGCACGACACTATTGTCTCACAGGTGTGCTGGTGTCCATATGGATATAGAACCGAGGAGACAAGATTCTTACTCACAAGGGAAGACCACTACCCTGGTTGAGGAATTCTTAAATTAGTAGAACGATATTAAGAGGAAAAAAAAGAAAATGTGAATATGATAAAGGAAATGTATTACCGCCAAGGTGACGAAGACAATCTCATAGAATGCTCTCCTCGCCATCTTGCTCCACGCACTCTCCACCTACACACAAGGAAGGGGGGAATTGTTGGGGCTGTATAGGGGCATGCCTTAGTCAGACCCCCATCTTGGTGTTTCCACCTCCATGAACAACCAAGTATGGAATGATAGATATAAATGATAAAGGAAGGACTACAAGCTACATATACAAGAAACACCACAAAATAGTAAGTGCTTACTCAATCAAAAGAAAAAGGAGAGAAGAGAGGAGCTTTACCGCCTCTATCCAAAGTGCTCAAGGCTTGTGGAGGAGTGAACAAAAGGGAATCAAGCCTCTGTTGCCATGGTGTATGTCTTGTACTTGCCCTGTTGGAGTGACAGAGTGTTGAGTTGCTGCAATGGAGTGAAGGATGTTGCTACAAATCTTGGAAGTGAATTATCAAAGAGTACTCAACAGTCTAGCAAGAGATACAAAAGCTTGAGAATGGATGGAATGATCAAGAATATGAAGGAGAAGGTGATAAAATTCCATATTTGGGTCGGCCAACTGAGGAGGGGCATTACTCTTCAACTTACAATTGAAAGTGTAATGCCTGTGTAGTCTCAGCCGTAAGAATCTTCCAGGGTCGTATGTGCACTGCGTGAGCATCCTTGATAGAAATGTCCCCACTGACACACAAACTAGGCACGAAGTGGAATGCAAGCAACAAGCTTAAGTGGAATTAAGCCTCTCCTTTTGATTCTCTAAGGTGTTAAAGGAAAAAAAGGGGATTTGCACTAGGGGTGAAAATTCACGTTAATATAGCCGCACATTCATGATGTATTCCATGTATCTGTTCTTGGACCTTACCATCCTGATATTTTATATGTGCTCAATTAGAATGCATTATAGGTAGAGGACATGCAGCTGGCTTTGGAGCTTGTGGGCATTCTTCAACACAAGAGACTTACCCTCAGGGGTCGAGACACTGATTAGGTCAGGGTCTAGGGCGATCCTAGTGATGAGGCATCAACTACTTGGGAGGATGTGACATGTATGCAAGAGATTTATCCATATTTTTTTATAGGCTTCCAATAGTAAGCCTTATCCTAGGGGGAAGGATGTAGTGTCCCTCTAGTTGTTGAAGTTTGATTTAGTTTGTTTTTGTTTGATTGACTAATGTTCTAGTTGTTTTGGATTCTACATTGTTTTATTTCTATTACGACACACTGATACTATGTTATTTTTATATCTTGTTGATGATACAATGGTGACATTGTAAATCATCTGATTATGTTTGTGTGGCGACATTATGATGAACATTGTGTATTCTTTGGTATAATGCTATTTTGAAGCATAGGTGTGTTTCTGGTTAAGTATTTGATGTTGTTTATGATGCAAAACTATTATATTTATTCTTGGTGAAGGGGACAGTGTAGCATTACTCACTCATGAGTACCCTGCTACAGTGAGACTCTCTTTCACGATGTGATTGTTGGTTTTTGCATATATGTTTGACAGTGTTTTTTGATGCATTTTGTATGTATTGGGCATTGACTCCACCTGTTTTGTTAGGTTTGAGCTTGTCATGACCCAATGGAAGCATGTTGATTTGGAGATAATGTCAGGTCCTACTTTGGCCATTGTTCCTTTATAGGATAATTATCTATATTGTCACCTGTCATTGTTATTGTCATTTGAGTTCGTTGTGTCATTCATGTTTGCATAAAGATTTGAAATTAATTAATTGGTTAAATGGTTTATTGAATAAGTTATTTAGTTTAGTGTAATATTGTTGAAATGTTAAATGTTAAAATATTTGTGTTTAAGGTTTGATTAATTAAATTAATAAAATTTGATATTTAATTAAATGTGATTGTTAATTTTGAGTAATAGATATTTGTTAATTTTAATGTGAAAATTTAAATAAATGAAAAGTAGATATTATTGAAGGGTTTGTGTTCAATGAATTATAAATAAATATCTAAAATCTTGACTTGGAGTCAGAAAGTGTTATCTTGGGTACTTGTTTAGTTAGAACTGACTGATGAAACTTGTTTGCATGCTGGCAGTTAGTTAAGTTCTATGATTATGGGTTAATTGCAAATGAATTAAAAGATTTGGTTATGCAAATTGTTCACAACAATTTTTTTGGGGGGAAAAATTTTCACGGCATTTTTTTGAAAAAAAGCTTCTTCCCTTTGATTTTGGTTGAAAATTTTTTGGGGACAATTGGATTGGAAGGATTTGTGTATCTCGGTAAATAAAGAGTTCTAGTTTTCAGATTCTTGCTTCAATCTACATCAATTTCGAGCAAATATTTTAGGTTCTCTTCTTTTGACTTGCATTTTCTTGAATAGTAGCTTCTAAAAGTTGTTTATGGTATTTTTTCTTCCTTGTGGTAAAATTTGTTTGCTGAATATTCTGCACAAACATCAAAAATGAAATTGTCTTTGAAATAATTGAAGAATTTTTTTAAGGAAATGAAAGCTATTTAAACCTAATTGTAATAAAATTAGTTTTGCAATTGTTAATTTCTCTTTCTTGAAAGATTTCTCATAATCTTCCATGTTTCACACCATTATTTTTGTAGATAGAATCATCTTAACAATATACCTGTGTACCATCAAATGATAAATCCAATATATGTAGACTTTGATGTGCAAAACTATCTATTATGTGGTATTTCGCTTTACCTTTTTTCTTTTTGTACGTGGTATCTGTTACTGATGGATAAGATTATGTTTCTTTGAATGTTATTTTTGGTATACTTAAATGTTATGCATGTGTGAGATGAAATTGAATCTCATAGTTAGTTTTTATGTTTGTATCTCTTGAATTCGTTAGTTTTTAGACTCTTTCATTGCTTCAGATCACCCATGGGATTTAATCATTTGTACCTCATAGTTGACATGCTTTGAATCCCTAAATCTAAAGAAAATTTCCTTAACATTAATGTTGACATGTAGTTGCATTAAGCTTGTGTCTGGAACATTCAAAATTATCCTTATATAAATAATTCACTCCATCTTGTTGGCTTGTAACACTCTTAATGGTGGCTGCATGAAATAGAACCACAATGTCGTATCTAGGTACAAACAACATAATTTTCACAGAAACCTAAATCATGAGCTCTCTTTAATGGGGGTATCCATCTCTTGTACCAATGCCCCTGCATCCAATCTTCTTGCAGTCTCCTTATTCTTTTTCCTTGCAAGTTCTACTTGGTGTTGCTGACGCTGCTCTTCTTTAGTTATCTCTTGTTTATCAGATCATAGGGTTGCCTTGGAGATGCCTAATTCTCCTTCACTTACCTCTACCTTGGGATTTCTTTCTCATCCAAGTCTTCATCATTGTCATTAAATGAACTAGCAAAATCAATGTATACACTGTAATACCTTTGGCTGTAGAGCTCAAACTATAGTTTTATAAAAAAAAATTACTATCCTTTAAGATTTTCACCACTACAAGAAGCTTATGCATGCTTAACGATAGTTGTTAGTATGTTTTCATTCAAGCATATTTTCTAGTTGGCATACATTTTTCATTCAATGCCGATTAAATTGGATGTTAAGGTAGAATATTATAGATAACCGTTAGTTGTAGATTTATTGTTTATGCATATAAACTTTGGTGGATAATACCTTTAATCTACAGATTAATTCCTTGCATGACGCCAACACCATATCTCTTGATTGGAAGTTGTTGATTAAACATCCATCAACACTAGTCTTATTTAGATAAATTGGCATTATATGGATGTTAGATTTATGAGCTATATGCATGTGTGTTAAGAAGATATATATATATATATATATATATTTAGTTATTTTATGTTAAAACAAATGGAGTTAGAGTTATAATGTTATGTAATTAAATTATGAATTTTTATTTAGTGAATCAAATGAACCTTTACAGTTAGAGCTTTTATCATGCTTGTACTTTGATGTTCAATTACAATGATCTAATTTGGGATTTAGCCATGCACGGTTTATTTGTTACCTTGGAGGTATTTTAAAAGTTGAATGGTTTGTGTCATGATTGAGATGTGTTCATTCATGGTTTTTTTTAATTTGCATGATGGATATCCTTTGTAATTGATAATGAGTTATGTTTTTGTAAGTAGGGAGAGTGGCTTTCAATAGGGAATGAAACCCTAAGTGGTAACCAAGGTAACCTATCAGGAGTTTATAAATAAATGAAAACCTAATTAAATGTACTAGGGGTTGGGTAGTGTTCATTAAATAATTTAGATAATTTGAATGCATCACCTAACACCTTAGTTCTTGTATAGATTAAGGGTAGGTTGAGAAGGCCTAGAATGGCATGATCATCTACTTTGTCTTCTTGGAAGGTAGTTCGATTCCACATGAAATTGTATAGGGGTCGGGAATTGGTAGAGGCTTCTAGGGTAAGTCAGTATGAGGGTCAGTAGTCTAGGAAGATTCTCTAGGGTAACCTATAGTAAAATATGTGATGACACTCTTTCCTGATGCATGTTATGTGGTATGTTGTGTAGAGTTACCCTTTATTATGTTGTTGCCTCTAGGAGCTTTGTTTGTGATTATGTGGATTATGTCGCTATGTCGTGATGTGTACATCAAGCCACATGTTTTTAATGTTCTATCTTCATGTTTGTTTGTCTTCGTGGACCTAATATTATCTCTTGGCACGGGGGGTGGACCTTAGGGTACCACATGGTTGGGAAGAACATGCTATATCCTCCATTAGGTTCCCCTTGTAAGTGTTGCGAGGCCTAGATGATATTGTTCTTATGACATTTTCCTAACTTTATTTTGTTCATGAAGATGGATGCTGAGCGTGCTCATGGACAAGGATGAAAGATGTGTTATGATCTTCATTTATATTGTAAATATTTCTGATGTGTATGTGAGACCTTATTGTAATGTTATTATGTTATGAGATTTTTCATAATCTCACTTGATGTAACTTGACTTTATTATGATTATGTAAATATATCATTCATCTGGGTTATTGTTTGTCTTTATGTTTTATAACGTTAGTTTAATGATGTGATGTTCTTTTCTAGTGAATGTTTAAGTAATGTTGTCACAAAACCCTGAGGACGTATGTGTAGATATTTGTTTTGTACTCAAGTTGTAATTGAATTTTTTGTTTTAAAAAAAAAATTGTTCCGTTATTTTGTTACTTTGTGTGTTGTCCTCTGGGATCCTTGGCGGGGCATTACAAAAACCAACTTACTCAATCCATGACCTACATTGACTATGCATCTCCCCACATTCATACTATTTGAATGAGACAAAATCAAAGGATTCTAAGAATGAATCACATAAATATCATCAAATCACTCATACACTATAACATAAGATGTATTGAGAAGGAAAACTATTTCTTTCTTTATTTAAAATGAAGGAATTGCTGCTACAAGTGGATCAATCAAAGATACAAGATCAACTTCTCTTTGCAGAATGCAAAGGAAAAGAAGCAAGAACTGAGGAAAAAGACAATATTTTCCAACATATACAAAAGAAGGCTTCAAGTGCATGAAAAAAATTGAAGTGCAACTGAAGTCCAAAAATATGACCACCTCCAAAAGATCCACGAGAAAAAGAGAAAAGCCTCAGAAAAAGGGGTCAAAACTGAAGAAAATTGATCAAAAATAGGCTCAAACTCCCTCTAACAATTAGTTTGACTGAAGTTGACCTCAAAATTATATGAAATAACTAATAAATCAGGATGAAGAGCCTCCAGTTAGCCTCTGAATGCATGAAAATAACCCTTAGCTCCACCTTCTTGCATGATAAGTTGACTCGATCAAGTCTTGAGTTCCAATCCTCTTCAGATATTTCACATGATTTAAAGTTGGGATAAGCAATTTAAATAATATTAAAGTAATCAGTTATGAGTTACTTTAATATGTATTATATAATTGCTTTCTTTTTTTCTTCTACATGATATCTATTAAAGAAATTTATAATTCATTGCTTTAATATTGTTTACATTATTATCTCCAACTTCAAAACTATGCAAAAATCATTAGGAAATAGGGGCAACATTGAGTTTGAAATGAAGACATTACAAAAGTATTTGAAGGAGTTAACTTGGATTTTGGTTTTCATTTTTTAAGGTATGCATGAAAATATGTATAGGTATAAGGAATACCTAGTACATAAAACTTAAAATAATGCAAAGTCCTTATAAAAATTAAGGCAAAAAGCCTTAAGTGAATAGATGACCATATTAGGGTAAACAAAACCCTAATGACAAAATAAACCTGTGGCCTATCATTTTACAAAACATTTCACTGATGTTTGTTGGGTGTTGCTAGCATGAGAGGCTAGGGTTTGGACTTGGAGTTTACCAGAGGATTTTGGAGGTTAAGGTCGAGAAAGGTAGGCTCCTGCATAGAACTACAATGATATTTCATTCATTTCTATTTCTTAAATGCATTTTTTGGATGCTTTTACCCACGGGTTTGCATTTATAAAAGTTTCTAAAGCCTCTTTAACAAATTCAATTTTCCATATCCTTGTATCATTGCATCTCATGTGATAACAACTCTTTGAGGCATCCTGTCAAACAGTATTCACGCCTTGTCTATGATTTTCATTTTGCACATTTTACAACCTACTTGTGGCCTCCATGGATTTAGAACTCTAGAAAATATTCACTTATTATGCAAATCTCAAGGGTTTTTTTCTTAACAACAAGCTACAACTTTGTTTGCTTCTCTTCTGGGTTTACCCTAAACCTGTGGCTTAAAATCCCCATTCTTTTCATTCTCTAGTTCTCTTTTCATGGCCATGACTTTACATATCACAAATATTGAGGGTTTTATATTTGAACTTTCATCATTCCTACCTCGTGGCTCTGATGGTATTAAGATAATTTCATTCGATTTCTTGTTGAAAGGCCACAATATTATTTCCTATAGTATAGTTCTTTGAGGATTTGAAGCGCTATGACCTAGATTTGTGTTACTGTTATCTTTCAAAGCATTGCCTTTTTACATATGCAAAGGATATGCCCGTATTTTCCTTCATCAAAGAGAAATAATACTTATTTGGAATTTCCATTGGTATCTTGAAAAAATGCTAATGA
This sequence comes from Sequoiadendron giganteum, assembly GCA_007115665.2. Lineage (NCBI taxonomy): Eukaryota > Viridiplantae > Streptophyta > Pinopsida > Cupressales > Cupressaceae > Sequoiadendron > Sequoiadendron giganteum. Next base: position 358,431,151 of record CM021108.1, read on the forward strand.
TCTCACTCTAACTTTGATATGTATCTTATTTATCAATGTCCTCTACTTTCATGTACTTCCTTTTCCCCTAATGCCATCTTGAATATGTATGCTACCTAGAGAAGTCTCACCCAAATTTTATTCAATATTAACACTCACTTGTGGTACACAGTCTCTACTTTCTATATTACCATTGTCTACAACTTCTCTTTATTTCCAAAAATCACAAGGAAATAAAAGTATCTCTCTCCTAGATTTTTCCTCTTCTAAGTCTTTCCTTTCCTTAAAATAACCCTCATTCATTTTTTAACTTTCATCTATTATCAAATTTCCCTTTCAGCTATGACATTAGCCATGATTTGTTCATCAAACCTTTTGTCACCTTTGAAGTAATACCCTTCCACCAATATCATTATCATCAATGTCATAGTCATACTAGATATGGCTTTCATAAGGTAGCTAAGTTCACTATTTGCATCTAGACTGCAACATGACTACTATCTATGGTGCTTATTTTGTCAATATGGCCTCGATCTTTGAACTCTTAGATTTTTATTTTAGTTCATTTGTTTCTCTGAAAAATACCCTTGTTGATTCATGCTTAGTGCTCATATCTGACATTTATCAGAGTATTGCTAAGAAAAAAAAGTCCTCTTCTCCATCCTTGAGACTTTTGTCCTTCAAGGCCCTGTATGATAGTCCCTTGAAGCTCTACCCCATATTCACTTGATATTGCACAATATTCTTGGAATGATACCTGTTATTACTATCTCTACACAAATCATGGTCTTTTTGTATACTTTGATGGTGAATAGACTTTGTTATGATTGTTTATACAAATGATAATCCCCTACAATATTGATGTCTCAGTGGCATAATGATTGTCTTCTTGTTATTGTTCATTGTGAAGCCTAGAGTCCCAATAAAAAAAGTAGATATCCCATCAAATCTCAGATCTTATGCACTACTGAAACCTTTATTTACAAGTATCACTATTTATGCTTTATTTATTATTGTCACTTGACAAGGACTGATTTCTTGCATCCCTTTACTATCACACAATATTGAAATACTTAGTGGTTCAAAAATTCGTCTTATGAAAGATTTGATGACTTTCCATTCCCCTATGCATTTAGTGATATATACAGTCAGTACTTTAGTCACTTGTTGTCATTCCAATGTGACTGTATAATGGATTTGTGGGTTCATGAGCATCTTATGCATTGCTATTTTTGTTGTATCTATGAACTATCTATGTCATTTGTAATCATGCATTTTTTTTGAAATGTCTTGATACATGATGTTGTCCTTATCTTGATGTAATTCCATTGAGTGAGTAATTTATCATTTATGATAGTGATATCAACCAACTCACCATTATAGGTGATGAGATATAATATCAAAATTAATAAATGTAATTCTTTTACACTTTTATCCCTCTCAAAACAAGAGGGCAGCATGTTGGGCTCAACCCTTGTGGGAGCCAATTTTCTCCACATGCTGAAATGTTGAAATGAGATAGTAATGGAATGATGAATGTACTTGTTCCTACATAGTGAACAAACAAGTTAGATAAAACAATGAAGTTCAACATTCTTTCTGATGATTAGATCCCATTTGATCATCTGAATTTCCAGCATATAGTTATTCATTTTTATTTCCCTTGATCAGTTATAAGGTAGCAAGCATTTCCTTGATTAGATATGCATAGAATAATGAATGGAACCGTGAGATCTAACATCTCCTCATCCACCTTTGCAAATTTCTCTCTTAGAGAAATAATTGGATAACTCGACGATGTTGGCACAACCTCCAACAATGGGATTCATCATTCACCAAGAAAGAGTGGGCGTCATATCTTATTTTATGCATTTATTTTCTTATATTTACTTTCTATTTTATATCTCTTAGATACAGTTACTCCCACAACTTTTGTGGGACTATAAAAACATTTCCTTTTTAATATATCAACTATTTCATATCATATAATGACTTGTGTATTTTCATTTGTGAATCACTACATAATATGAAATAACTAAATGAATCTGTTTGAAGCATATGCTTTGTAATGATGAATAAAAGAAAAAAATGCATGAAACGTGAACTCTAGAAAATAGTTTAGCTTCAAAACCTTATAAACTTTGAATGTCTATTTGATTTATCTAAATTGCTCATGTGTCAAAAAAATTCTCACCCCCATTTAATAACTACTTGATAAAACTTTACTAATTTAGCTAGTAACTAAAAATTAGTAACATTATTCATCTAGATGAGGTAGGAGAATGTAAATTTTTTATGTTAAAATCATAATAATACATCATATGGATCAAGATATTATAATATGACCTCATAAATTTCTACATAATACCTCAATTGGTATTTCTATCTTGTCTTTTTCATAAGTAAGGATTCTTGGTAAAATATTAATTTCTACCAATATCCCACCTCTTATTGATATAATTAAACCATAATTTTGCAGCTATGTATGGGATGCAAACATTGTTATAGGGTTTTAATCATTTTAACTTCATCTCATAGTTCTTTGAAACTTGGATGACCATTAATAAAGAGTCGAAAAATAATGAGATGTTCTTAGATCCTAATTTCATTTGTAACATGATCACTAGGAATAGCTATTTGTATTTTGAAATATTATTGGTTCTAAAAATTCAAGCTAAAAAGTGAAAGGGATAATTTTTCCCTCTTGAGAAATCAAGAAACTTTAGCCTTGGATCATGTCCTATATATAGCTCCATAAAATAGAGAACCTAAAGGTTTATAGGTTCTTGCACAATCAATTATTCTCCTAGCTCATATGTGGACTTTGGTTCTTTCTCTTCTTATTTTTCCTCTTCCCTCGTAGTTATTTCAACCATGTGGATTTAAATGTCATATTTCTATTTTTTCTCAACTAAATCGGCCATATGGATATTCATAGCTTATTTGAAAAAGGATTGATGCTAAGCTAAAAAGAGTGTAGGGTTTCATTAAGTGAAGATAAAAGGGGATTTATATTTTTATCTTTACCTCCAAATACTTTAAAGTTCTAATGATATTTATGACCTACTTTAAAGTTCTAATGATATTTATGACCTACTTGGATGTCTCTCCATTTTAGAATATTTGGATTCTCTTGTTGTTGGTGGTTTTAGTTGAATACTTTTTATTCTCTTACTTTATCAATTAGCCACAAAATGGATCTAGGTTGTAGGTTTGATCCATATTAAGAAAATGTATCTATTTAAGTAAGGTAGAGGGAAATACCATCATTTTATGAATATAGGGTCTCCCTAGGGTCATGTTATAAGTGGTTTATATTGGGATAAGGTGTCTCAATATTTCCATTCTAAGGTTCATATTTTGTGTCTTTTATCTCCACTTGGGAATTTTTGTGTTCCATTTGGAGTGGCATATATATCATTTTTAGTGGATTTTTTACTCACATAAGGATGTAGGCATCGTATTTTTTTCTTGACTTATTTTGGACATGTGTTGACATATTGAGATGAGTGTAACAACATTTTGACTATTCTTCATGGGGTTTATAAATGGTAGGATTTTTTCACATGTAAGAGAATGCAAGAAGGAGGCTATCTTAGAATATTTACTAGCCTTATGAAAGTGTTTGACACTTATCATGAAGCACCTAAAGCATGGAAGAGTAAGGAAAATTTGTATGTCCATATTTTGGGTATTTAAATATTCTATGTTATGACACTATGTTAATATTTAAGGAATATTATATTAATAGCTAGGGACTCTTAGACTAAGGAAGGTGTGGGATTTGAGTTGAACTAATTTGGGAATCATACCTCTCTTGGTCTTTTAAATGGTTTCCAAAACCATCCCATGGTTTTCATTTATAATTATTATATGAATTGGACCTTGGTCTAGGAGTTTTTAAGCACCTTGTTTTGTAATTTCTAGTAGTATTGATGTCCTATAGGATTCAAAAAAATGTATTGGTGTAACTCAATTAAATAATTAATACAATCTTTATATCTCTTTGGGTGTAGGGATTTTTTCCTAAAATGTTATCTCCATGTATAGATTATGTTATGGTTTGCATTTATTTTATGATTATTTCTATTTCCATATACAATTTATTATAATTAATGAGCTTGGATTCTTTAAGATTTGATTGAATTTCACTATTTCATTGCATCATGCTTCTACAATGTCTTCATTTATTAAAAAAAATTGGCAATAAGGTTTTATCACCTAATCTGATTGGAAAATAATGAAATGATTTTTTGAGTGTCTAGGTTTTAATGAATTATGAGGGTGCTAATATTATGAGAAATATGTGATTTACTATAACCCATTGTTTGAAGGAGAGAGAATGAGACTATATTGATTCCAATCACTTTATCAATCACATCATATTTAATGCAGTTATCATGGACTTAATATTGTAGGTAAAAGGGGAGATCACCTTGGTTAATTATATCATTATTTGTGGGTAATTTTTTAAGATCAAATGCGAAGATGGTGTTATTTTCATTTGTATTAATTTGAGACAAACTTTCTAAATCTAGGTTATCAAGAAGAGTATTTTTTGTGTGAGATATATTTTGAAAAGGTTTGATATAAGGAAAAATTAAATTGGTAGTACTAGGATATGGTATCTCTAGTACTTGGGTAGTATAAAGTTCCTATTCCTTCTCCAATTCCACATGAATTAACATATTTTGATTGAAGATGAGTTGATGAATTTATTGATGATTATCTAAATTGTGCTCTTTATCATATGAGCACATAAGGGCATTCATAAATATTTATCATTGTTCCTTAGAGAGTTTTAGGATGGATTTGTTGTAAAAAGATAATGAATTTTTATTATGTGCCTTTGTTTAATGATATAATTAGTATGTGCTAGGGTCATAGTGGTAGAAATACAAATCTTATTTTTTGTTATTTGACTAGTGGTTCTTCAATGGTTAGTTATCTCTTGGTAGATTTTTTTGTTATTTTGTAGATACTGGATAATGTTGACATTTTGATTTATCAAGTTGGGATAACCAAGTAAAATCACAAAGTCGTATCACACTTTTATAAAGGAATCAACCAAAACTGGTCCAATTTTTAAAACTTGAATCACTAAAATGTGACATATATGTTTTGAATTTTGAAATGATGTAAACTAATAAAATATTTATTTTTTTGTGTGTTTTATATTTATATATTTTTTAAATTAAAAAAATTATTTGAATATAATTTTTTATAAAATTTACACTATAATTTAGTTACCAATAAAATATCAAAAAATAAGTTAAATGGGATGTTGCTCTCTATATAGTAATTTTTTCTTCTTTCAATTTTGTGTGTGTGTATTTATAAGATAAAACTTTAGTGCATGGATTTATTTTTTCTCAATTTTGATAAATAAATATTAAAATGTATGTGTATTGAAAACACAACTCTTCTCATGGTACATCATCTTTTTTCTTAACTATTTATCCAAAATATTAAAAAAAAATATACCATCTTGACATAAAATATTTTATCTAGTGCACCATATTTTTTTATTTTTTTAATAAAATATAGTATTTTATTTTGATAAGATAATCATCCTTATATTTTGGTGTTGATAACTAATTTTAGTAAAAATAAAAAATAAAAAATAAAAAAAATAAAAAAAAATAAAAAATGATATATATTTGAAAACTTCACTTATAGATCTACAAAAGGGCATTTTCATATTTAAAAAAAAATGTTATATTCATGAGTAGGAGTTTTTGAAACATTTATTTTTCAAATATATATTTTTTTTTGGTAAATTGGCCTCAATGTGGTGCTACATAAGCATTTAGTAAGAAATTTTATTTGAAACAGTTGTGGCCATATATAATTTAGCTACAATGAATCTAGCTAGATCATATGTTTGACCAAAATATATTTTTAGTTAGGAATACTCAAATTCACTTATGCTAATAAGTTGGCTTAAAGTGAGATATAAATTCATACTTTTACCCAAGTTTCATTCCCACCATATTTATTATTATATAGCCCTTGTTATTCTTTGGTGGGGATATGTATGTGACCTTGTTCATTGTTTTATTTTTATTATTATTTATAATTATATAGAAAATGGGTTCTTTCCACTATTATCAATACTTTATGTGTTTGCTACGTGATTTCTGGATTTGATTATGTGCCAATTTTTTACATCAACGTTTCGGATCATACTCCGTGATCCATCATCAGGATGCAAGCAGAGAGCATAAGGAGAAAATTGGCACACAATCAAATCCATAAATCATGTAGAAAAAACATGATGGCTTGTGGAAACTTGATATCATTAATACTTTATATGGTTATGATTCTTCCATAAGTTCCATAGGTTCTTCACCCACTATTGATGGCACCTTGGTCAATTTTCAAAAATTTCTCCAAGGTTTATTTTTAAGATTTATATAGAGAAAATTTTAAATTTCTTATCTTTTATGTCTATTAAGGGCATGAAGAAAAGGTCATACAATTGTATATTTTCAATGGTAGGTGTACATGTTGATGAATAGAGGACTTTCCTCCAACATGTGACATAAAGATCTATGGATTTGTTAGCATCTTGGTTTATTCTTAGGAATTATTATTCATTTCCTTACCAAGTTACTAATATCAAATTATACAACAAGCTTACCAATGAGTTACTAAAAATAATGTACCAAATGCTTAGGGAGGAAATAGTACTAATCCAAAGCAAACCCTTTAAGGGTATTTAGAAATATTCTAGTCACAACTCAATATTAGGGGAGGAGTTACCACTTTTGTACATAGTTTTATGTGCAATTTGGGTCTCCCTCCCCTTTAACTTTTGGTGAATATGGGTTAGGACACTACACCAAAAAGATATGAATTTTCAAGTTTAGGGGTTCTTTATTATAGAATTTATTATTCAACCCGTAGATTCCATGAAACACCTAAAAGAAATTACCTATCACAATAGAGAAGATCAAAAGAAAGATTATGCTCAATAACTTGAGAATTGTATTGATCAAACTAAATATTAAAAATCAACTCCTAAGTTTAGCTTAAGTGAACTTAAGTAAAAAAGCCTCTAGTAATTAACTAATGATTAATTAATTATCAGATAATGACTTATTTACTTCAACACCCCCCGTTAAGATCAACTTAGGGAGAAACTAAACAACTGATAAAGGAAGATAAATGAATGCATAATGGGTCTTGACTACAAGGATTGATGAGGTACCCATGTACATATGCAATGAATGAGGTAGAGGAGAAAACCTAGTGGGACAAAACCCCCTACAATGAGTTAACCTACTGCAAAGAAGCACTAGAAGACAACTGTGGGGTAACACTGGAATCCTAATTTTGACAATCAAGGAAAGAAAATTATTTTTACTACTGAAACCATATGAGAGCCACTGATTGACTCAAGGTGGAATCATGATAAAGCAATATCAAACCCAATATCACAGAACACTAGAAAACTCTGAAACTGGCACAACCTTGGAATCTATGAAGCAAAAGTAGATGACTAACTGATGTATAACTAAAATGAAGTTAAAAGATACAAATTGCACCCTCCCAATTGTCAAAACATCCAAGTAATCTTTAGAACACCTATCAAGCAAAAAATAAAATAATGATCAACCTAGGATAGATACAGAAAAAAGTGCATGGATGATAATGCAAACCTCCTCAATACCTTTCCAATGCCGTAAGAATCATGAAAATCAGAGATCATGGCAAAAAGTTATGATATTGGGATCCATAAATGGATATCTAGTTTTAAACATCAATAAATACAACTAAACTAAAAAACCTGATAAAAATTCAACACCATTAGATAGTGGTTGGAACTAGCTTTCTGATGATATCCCGTTTGCCCAATTTTGATATTGTATGCCCAAGTTATTCCAAAAAAAAAAAAAGTGCTCCTTTAGGGAAAATCAAGGCTACGAGGGGGAAAAGAGGTGTTGTATGATTGTTGACATCATGCTAACATCATTAGTTCATGAAGTTCAATTTGACGACCTGATGGTCATCAATGGAAAAAAGCCCCAATTGAAATTTTTTTGATGGCCGTTGGAAAATTGTTACCTTGTCAGAATAAATTGTTGGAATCTTCCAAGATCCCCTCTAATAGTTTGTGCACCAAAATTTACGCAAGGTTGATTTTAAGAAGATTCTTAAGGAATCTTTGATGCCACCACCTTTGATTTTCCCCACCGAACTGTTTTGCAGGCACTTGAATTTTTGAAAAAGCTACTTTTGAAAAGGTCAATGGCTTATTAAGTTGTCAGCTAATGTAAGTGGAAACCACATGGGCTGAGGTAGGTATGCCTATGTAGGGTACCAGGATTGCGCAAGCAACACAATCTATCATTTTTTGTTGTTTTATAGAAACTTTCCTTTTGATTTTAAAAATTAAATTGCTTTTTTTTTGTATTTGATTTTTCAATCAAATTTTTTTATTAATATATGATGATTTTTTTATTTGCAGGAATTTTATTTTGAAAACCTAAATAATTTTTAAAACCCCTATTGTACCTTGGAACTTCTGCTCACAAATCTATGTAGTAGGGTCTTATGGATTTCATACAGAAGGCCCTACTGCTATTTTTTTCCCCTTTTTTGCAACTGCTCCAAAATTGAAGAAACAACGGGCATTCTTTATGTTTTTGGCTGCTATGAACACGATTGCAAGGCCTATTTTTCTCCAAGATGCACTAATTTTTTTCTCAAGGTCATATCCCTCCAAAAATTGAATAGGAGGTTTTAGATATGCGCTCTGATACCATGATAGAATTGATGATTCAACCCACAAATCCCATGAAACACCTGCAAGCAATTACCTATCACAATAGAGAAGATCAAAATAAAGATTGTGCTTAATAACTTGAGAATTGTATTGATGCAAATAATTTGGATGAATATTACAAAGGAATGTGCAAGCTTTATAAAAGTATTACACAAGAAAACCCTACGTGCAAATTGAAAAGATAGAGACAAGTAATGTAATATCATGCAATGAGACAACTTGTCCTAACTTTAGTCCAAAATAATAAAAGAATCAAACTAAAGATTAAAAAACAACTCCTAAGTTTAGCTTAAGTCAACTAAATTAAAAAAGCCTCTAATAATTAATTAATGATTAATTAGTTATCAGATAATGACTTATTTACTCCAACACTTTTAAGTATCCAAGATATGTCACCATGAAAATATTTTGCATGGAAAGTGTCACTCGTATGAACATAAGCCCCATGGGAGGGATTTTTGAACCAATTTGAGCCTAAAAGCGAATATTGGTATGGTATTAAGGTATAACTAAATGAGTTTGTTGTATATTTTTTTATGGAGATCTTGATGATACCATGCAATTTTACATTATTAGAATTCCACCCAATTGTAAATTATAAATGTGTGTTATTGGAAAGGTACAAATTCCTTTTTAATTATTTAAGAATAAAAATTTAAGTAAGGGGATAATTGAGTTTTCCCTATACTTTATTGATTTTGGTAGTGAAAGGATTAGCATGTGATTTCCACCTTGATGAATTGGTTTGTTCTTTAATTTTATCTTGAAGAGTTTGTTTTGTACCTTGAGCCTCAAGCCTCTTGATCTATTGGATCAAGGTGGATATAAGGTCTATGGGAATTGTAGCCTCTACTCTTTGTTCTTGAGTTTCACCACCTTGAGGTGGATTTTCTTGTGGTAGGGTTGAGTGAACCCATTAGTTCATTCCTCTAGAAATTTCTTTAGAGATACATGGTGTTTTATAGACCACTCAACTTGTAGGCTTCATGGAGGGATTCTGAAGACACTCAAGCCTAATGTAAATGTATTTCTAAGTGAATCATTTTATTTTCCATTTGAGTATGTCTCTATAACTTGAATGTTGGGATTATTTTATCAGTGGAAGTGAGAATTTGGTGTGCTCTTCCTTGATTTTTATTTATCTAGATTATGGTATCTTGACCACGAGAGTAATTTTTAAAGGTCATAAAGTTATTACTTCTTTTCTTATAAAATCTAAGTATCTTCATAAAAAAGTAATGGTAAATTATCACCATAATGTATAGGTGAAGATAATTGTCGAATGTGATGGTGAAAGGTGTTGGAAAAAAGCTACACTGAGAGGGGGGTGAATTAGTGTTGTGCAAAAATTAACTTTATTAATATTTATCTTCAAAGAACTTGTAACATTCAACAAAAATGCATGAACAAGAAGAGAACAATCACAAAACCATAACACAAGAATTTTTACGTGGAAGCCTTGTTAGGGGAAAAACCACAGTGGATGGAAAATCCACAATATGATTTGAGTATACTGAAATAAAGATTACAATATGGGGAATGCACTGGCATTCAGGTGCACTGCCTAGATCTCACTACTCAAAGGGAGGCCTCACTACCTTACAAAGAGAATCAGATTAAAACCATCTGATAGTTTGAACTGAGAGAAATATCATCTACATATGCTTGATTATAGTTCTGATTAGGCACAATATTCAATCTTCTATCTTATAGACTAATTATGCACCTTTTCTCTATTCTACTCACACTCGCAACGCAAATCCTTTATGCACAAGTGAAACTATGCATTATCGCTCCTCTACTTTGATCTTATTCAAAATTCACATCCACACACCTCATAACACACACCAAAATGATATGAACGATCTTATATATATATCCGCAACTTAGAATTTAATCACAATATGTTGGCTTCAATAGAACAAAATAATATTTACATTTGTCAGCTCAAACCATGAGTAAACCTTAATGCACATCCACAATAGTTGGCCAGAACTTAGCTAGGACCCAAATAAAGATGCACAAACACAAAAATACTTAACTCATTTCTTCCCAAACATCCGCGACCTGATACATTCATGAAGTCGGCTCCGGTACTAATAAAACAAAGAATTAGCCAACCAAAACTTCTAACTCACACACGAATCAATATGAGGCATTGGGATTTATGGATAACACTAAAAATACATAGATCAACCTTAACTAAGATACACAACACAAAATATTAACATAAAATTTGTCTATGAATTGATGAACCCAAAATTGTTGGATGCTCTGTTCTTCCTTAACTATTTGCAATCTGACGATTGGTAGGATAAATTGATGATATAATGATCCAAACATAGACTAGGGTTTCCATCAATGACAACACCAATTGATATTCATAGTGTCTCTTGCCAAAAATCTCCCCCTTTGGAATTGATGGCAATACTTAGTGAAAAATGACTAAGCGTCGAATCAGTACCAACATTAATTACACTGCCAAAATTTTCAAAAAATGAACTCTTCTCCAAAATACAATTATCCCCCTAAGATGATTATGCATTTTTCACTCTTCTCTCTCCCCCTTTGACATCAATGGCAAAGGCATAAATCTGCATAACAAAAATTTAACAAAACTATTATGAACAAGTTGCTTATGTACAAACAAGCTTCTTTAACTTACATAAATTTGAAAATGTCTGAAAAATATTTCTTTAGTAGAGCCAAATTCATGTCCCAAACTCTTTTGAGACTCTCCAGGATTGGTATGTGTCCACAAACTAGATAGGATTGTGTCTCTGCAGACTCTAGGTTTTCTAGATCACCCATTGCTTTAGCATCTTCTTCTTCTTTCAATGCACTTGACATAATTTCTATCTTTGGGCCAATTAGGCCTCTAAGATCACATGCTCTTGCAACAATTTTGTCATTTTCATGATTTAAACTCTTTATTTTGTCAAAAAAAGATATCACTTCTCCTTCTAACTTTCCAACACTAGCAGTTAATGGATCAAAAGCACTAGAAATAGTAGCTATTTATTTTTCTAGGGCCTTGACCTTTTTCTCATTGACATCAGTAAATTTTGAAAAAGACAAACAAGACTTGTAAATATTCCCACCTTCAGATAGAGCATTTTGGACATTTAGCACAAAGGTGGATTGTAAGTTTTTATCCTTAGCAATCATTTCCTTCATCCCATTTAATATTTTAGGATCAAATTCTTTTTGAACTTTAATCATAGAAGATTTCTCAAGTGACTCAAAGTGAGGACTTACTGAGTTGATCAGCCTCTTTAGTTCATCAGAGGAGGAACTGGCCAGATCTTTCACATGAGTGGACATTATCTTTTCTAGGACTCCAGATGCAAGATTTAGAAGTTCACTATCCTCAATGTAGGACTTCAACAGTTCTTCTCTGGCTTTTGCTTGGGAGAAATATGTTACCTTCATTTTCTAAATAGGACTCAGAGTAGATAGGTCAACTAGAGCTTCAATCAATTTAGGATCAAACTCTTCTTTCTATTCTACCAAGAATTTCTTCACCACCTCTATAGTGTCTCTTGCTTCTACTAGAATCACCTTTACTTCAAATTTCTTCTCTTCAACCATTGCTTCCTCTATTGCAGGTTCTAACTTATCTTCAGGGATCTCCACTTTCTCAATTAATACATTTTCCAGAACTTCAATTTCCATAGGCATCTTTGCATTGTCCACTTTAGGAGGGATCTGAATATCCTCAGCTGCATCTTGTTTCTCTTCTTCTTCTTCTCCCAGACTAGATGAAACATCATGAGTTCCTTCAGGTACAACATCAATTCTTCTATTTAACAACACTTTTCTCAAAAAAAATTTAGTCTCTTCAACTACTTCTTTAGTTTGACCAATCATCAGCTTATTCACTCTTGTTTTTATTTTGAATTCCTTCTTGGCTTTGTTCGGTATTGACTTTATTTCTTCCATAGAAACTACTAGACATAATTCAACAAGAATTCTTTCTCTCATTTTCTCTTCTTCTGATCTAACATTAACTCTCCTCATCTCCAAAATTTCATATAATCTTTTGGGTAAATTAGGCATTATTTCAATTAAAACTTTATTGAAAATATTCAAATGTTTTATTGTTGCCTCCTCAAGAATTCTTCAATCAGATTCACCAAAAGATTCATACCATTTATGGAGTGGCTTGAGATTCCCATCCTTAATCAAATCCTTTTCAACTTCTTCTACTGACATACCTAGATGGTTAGTTTTTGTCTTCTTATTTGCTTGATCATCTCCACTAGAGGGTTTGCTTTTTATAACAGTTGCTGCCTTAGTACCTTGATGCTTGATTACTTTAACTCCTTCATCAGACTCAATTTATTCATCATCATAAACTACTACACAAAATATTTTTATTTTATCTTTCTTCCTTTTTCCTTCCTTACTAGATTGATTTTTCTGCAGGGGTAGAATGGGATGCAAAGCTTCTAATTGATCTAGCTCGGGAAGACGGTTCTACCGGACTAGCTAATTCAGTTTTTACCGTCTCTTTTTTTGCTTGAGCTTCTTCTCTTTTTCTTCTAGCTTCTTTTAATTTTTCTTCCGATATCCCCATACTTTATGCTAAAACTTCCACTTCTTTTCTAACTCTTAACTATTACAGGTTTTCTAAGTTCATTATGTACCTACATATTCTTTTCAGCATAAGTGTCAAATCTCTCTTCTAATTGATCTAGAGGCTTGCTCAATAAATGTTCTACATACATTTCTAGAATGTGCTCCTCAACTTCATATCCTATCGGCGTGATCTAGATTGTTCTGGGATCAACGGATTCCATCATACATTGTTCAATATCTACCATAAAGAAAATTGTATCCTTATATTTCTCTACAATGGAAGTATGAATCCTCTCTTTTTCCTGCATCATAATTTGATTTTTTTTGAAATATCCCCAAATAGTGGCATTCTTTGTCTTATTATCTATAAATTTGTGAAAGAGATCTCTGATCTAAGCAGCTACTGGTTTATCTTTTTACTAATGAATATTTTTGAATCTCGGAACCTCATCCATGAAGTAAAAGAATAAGAATAATAGAAAGTTACCATACTTACAAGAATTTTTCTTATCCTACTTGATCTTCACAAGATTTTTTATCATTTGAGTTCTTAGCAATTTACAAAGATCATAGTCTGCATTTTCTTTTACCATTTGATAGGCAGAATAAATGGTTGTACTAGACACAGAGTTGTTTTGACTGGAAAGATATATCTTGTACCCAATAACCATAGATGAAAATTTGACATCTACATCAACAATGTCATCAATTATCATTACTCTTTTTTCATACGTAGAGCCTATTGAATCAGTGACCATTTGATTCTTCAATGATTTCAGAAATGGTAATCCACTTGAAGAATTTAGACCTATTACAACACTAATAGCCTCCTTTATGATTTTGAAGGGTATGCTTAACCACATGAATTCATCATGGACTCAACTTAGAATGTAACAAACCCATTCAGACTCTTCAAAGATGATGAATTTGACAATTTGTGTAAATTTCTTTTCTTCTAGGGTTTTATATTCTGGCTTCACGCAGTTTTATTCACCTATGATGTGATTATTATACAAATTCAACAGTTGTAAGCTTCCTAGATCTTCAATATTCACGTGAATATAAACCCTAATATCTTCTATGTGTAAGACACCATACAAATTAGATGAAAATGCTCCTAATGGATCAGTCTCAACAAACTTGTAGGGATGCCATTTGAATTTTGGACAAGGTCTATCCTTAACTTCTACTACTAATGGAGTAGCCATTATCAATTCACAAGTTCACAAAGTTTCACCAAAAAATACCTTTCCATTGGATCATAGTTTGATTTCTGAAAGCTTCTATGTACCTGAATTTTGCCTCAACTCACCTTAATTCGCCTTAGAGCTCTCCAAACTTCTTTCCTTCAAAATGAAAAGTGAAAAATGAAACATAGTAATGGATTTTTATCACTCGCATGCCTAACCATTTTTGATGCAATAAATTATTTTACCCTAACTCATCTGATTGCATTGTTTTCATGCACTATGATAGATAAATATTTTGCAGACCTCCAACATTGCATAATACTTTCTCCAATAGGCTCAACAAAATCTATAGAACATATATGCACTCACTGAACTTATCCACATTCTTATGTCAATTACCAACAAGCAAGTGGTTTAATATATTTTCTTGATAACTCTCCCTAGGCCAAAGGCCTGAAACTATTTCTTGGATGAACTACCAGAAGCAGGTTTTGGTGCTGGTGCATTTTATTCATTAGAGGGACTCTTCTTCACCCATTTCTTCTGCATTTTCTTCCTCACCACATCTATAGTTACTTTTCCTTTTCCATTAACATCCTTCTACATGTTTCTCCTTTTATTTACCAGACCTCTTTTTTTCCCATAGAATGTAGCAATGTGACCAAATTTGTTGCAATTATAGCACACAACATTTTTATGTCTAGACTAGTTGTTCCACTAATTTCCTCTTGATTTGTACTGGTTAGGAGTATGCCCAAATCTATTACATGTATAACATTTGATACTTCTATGAAATTTTTTCATCACATTTCTACTTTGATTTGACTTGTGACCAAACTTATTGCAATTAAAACACTGACCTGAGAATGATGTACCACTTTGATTCATCCTACTTCTACACTGAGAAGCCATGTGTCTAAATTTATTGCAACTGAAATAGTATCCATTAAATTTTTGAGCATTAGGTTTTCTTACCAGATACCTTCTATATTTGTTCATTTGATTTCCTTTCCTAAATCTCCTTTGTCGTGATCTAGAACTTTCTCCTTCATCATATCCAAGACCTCACTTGTCACTATTTTTCCTCTGACTACTAATTAGTTCATCAAGCTTGGTTGAGCTAACTTTGAACTTTTCCTTGTACTTATTTGCAGTAGCAAGTTCATCTCTGAGATCATCAATTTTTTTTTCAAGTACTTCCTCATTATTTTTAGATTGTTCCAATTCATTGGCTAAATGACTGCATACTTTAGATTTTACTTTTAGAGGTTGTACTAGGTTCTCTTCATTCTTCTTCCTATCTTCAATCTCCTTGGTAATTCTCATCATGATAGATTCCATTTCATTCTTTAGGAATGTATTTTCTTTGGTAACCTTTTCACATTATTTTGTCTTTTCCTTAAGGGATTGATTGAGTTGTTCATCTTCAATGCTCTTACTATCATTCTGCTTAATCTGATCACATAGTTCCTTTCTCTTCTCTCTAGACTTGTTGATTTTGTCTTTCAAAGACTCAATGAATTTCTCAGCATCTCTGAGGTTTTCTTGCAATTTCTCAACTTCAGACTTTGACTGATCAAGATCATCTAGGGCCACCAAAATCTATTATTGAAGACTACTTGAATCCATTGAAACACTTTCCAAGATATCCCCAAGTTATTAGAATTATTCTGAGGAACTAGCTCTGATACTAATTGTTGGAAACAAGCTACACTGAGAGGGGGGTGAATCAGTGTTGTGCAAAAATTAACTTTATTAACCTTTATCTTCAAAGCACTTGTAACATTCAACCAAAATGCATGAACAAGAAGAGAATAATCACAACACCATAACACAAGAATTTTTATGTGGAAACCCTTTTAGGGGAAAAAACATGGTGGATGACCAATCCACAATATGATCTAAGTATACTCAAATAAAGTTTACAATATAGGGAATGCACTTGCATTCAGGTGCACTGCCTAGAGCTCATTTCTCAAAGGGAAGGCTCATTTCCTTACAAAGAGAATTAGATTAAAACCATATAAGATTTTGAATTGAGATAAATAGCATCTACATATGCTTGATTACAGTTTCAATTAGGCATAATATTCAATATTTTGTCTTACAGACTGATTTTGCACTTTTGCTCTGTTTTGCTCACACTCGCAATACAAATCCTTTATGCACAAGTGAAACTGTGCATTATCGCTCCTATGTTGTGCTCTTATTCGCAATTCGCATCCACACACCTCATACCACACACTAAAGTGATATGAACAATCTCATATCAATATCCGCAACTTAGAATTTAATCATAATATTTCGGCTTTAATAGAACAAAAGAATATTTACATCCATCAACTCAAATCATGAGCAAACCTTAATGTGCATCCACAATGGTTGGCCAAAACTTAGCTAGGACCCAAACCAAGATGCATGAACACAAAAATACTTAACTGATTTCTTCCCAAACATCTGCAACATGATACATTCACAAAGTCAGCCCCATTACTAATAAAACGAAGAATCAACCAATTAAATCTTATAACTCGCACACGGATCAATACAAGGTAGTGATATTTATGGATAACACTAAACATAAATCGATCAATGTTCACTGACATATGCAAAAAAAAATATTAATAGAAAATCTATATTTGAATCGATGAACCCAAAATTGTTGGATGCTTTGTTCTTCCTTAACTATTTGCAATCTGACTGCCGGTAGGATAAATTGATGATGCACAAATCCAAACACAGACTAGGGTTGCCATCAATGACAACACCAAATTATATTCATAGTGTCTCTTGCCAACAAAAGGATCACTAGAGGGGACTTTCCCTTCATCCTTATTCAATATTGAACTATTTTGAGGGTACCAAAAAGATTTATAGTTTACATTGAGTTCACCAAAATATGAAATGGATAGAGTCTACTCAAGCATCATGTGAGTGAGCTAGACTCCAGAAAACACATATGCCACACCCTTGCTAAGATGCGCCTATTGAGGCACTCTTACTCTAATGGGAAGAACTATTCAAATAGGGTTTGGAAAGAGTGGTCATTCAATTCAGGTATATGTATAATGTCATAAATAATAGTAATTTTTTTTGGGTCTATTTTGTTTCCAAAATGGGTTTGAGTGGATGTTGATGGATAGTTCAATTATTGTTACATTGATTTGGCATGATTATGTGGAAAATTCACATAGTAGGTTATGGTTTTCATTTCCTATTTCATAAATGATGTTTACTTTTTATTTTTCATTTATGGGAGTATTGTTTATGATATATCCTTGAGTCAAAAATTTCCTTGCTATATTTTATCTAGTTTTTTTTTTTTCTATTTTCTATAATATTTTCACTTATTTATTAACTTATTCTTTAGTAGGAATATCTTGAATATGTGAATTCTCCCTAATTTGATTTAGAATTTTTTAGATCCAAATTTTTCTTATATTAGACCACATAAAATGTAAAATTGAATGAAGATGACATAAAATGAGAGAAAGCAAGGCAAGACTATTTTTTTCTCATTTTATATTTGTTGGATACCTTGTGAATTATTGAAGGATTTTATTCTATTTATTTTAAGATTTTTTTTCTTCTCTTTAATGGTGTGATCTAGAATCAATGTAATTGTGAAGGAGATGAATTCACTACTCCCAAGTACCAAGATGAACAAGGTCTAAAGGGAGAGAATTACCCTCGATAACCTCAATGACATAGACCCAAGTGACGGAGGTTCAAGATAAAAGAGATTGAAAAACATACTTAAAATAGAGTTTCCAGAATGATCATGGATAAAGGACTTCGGGGACTAAAAGAGGAGATTGTATAGATTCCTAAGACAAGAGAATAAGCTCTCGACCAAAGGACACCTACACAGAAGTAGGATGATAGCATGGCCCATTGTCATCTTAGAGATGCACTGACATCTTGTATGGACAAAGAACTAGATAATTTTAATATAACTCAAAGAATCTTATAACTATTCATAATTTGAAGTCTACTCAATTTAATAACTTAACAAAAAGTGAGAATGCAAGTAAAAAATGAGAGAGAAATGCTAACTCATGAAAGGTCCTACACTTCGAAGCCTCCTGCAAAGCTCCACACAAGCAACTTGCACACAAGGTGAATGAGG
Source organism: Sequoiadendron giganteum (assembly GCA_007115665.2). NCBI lineage: Eukaryota > Viridiplantae > Streptophyta > Pinopsida > Cupressales > Cupressaceae > Sequoiadendron > Sequoiadendron giganteum. Next base: position 358,449,821 of record CM021108.1, read on the forward strand.
AAAAATTTTGGGGCAATTTTGTGGCTTCCCTTAGTCAAACCCCCACATTGATGTTCCCACCTCTACGAATAACCAAATAGATAGAGAATAGAAAAAGACATAAATTAAAATAGACACAATGAGTGATAAAAGAAAACTTGGTGATGGAGAAGAAACCATATCACAAAATAGAAACAATGAGTGATAAAAAAAAAATCGATATGGAGGAGAAGTCGTATCATGAAATATAGACATAATAAGTATGCTATAAAATATACAAGAAAGTAAGAGAGTGTTACCAATAGTCCATGGATCCCTCTTGGATTGATAGATGTGACATTGAGCACTTGCAAGAGAGATTTGGATAATGGTGAGATTTCAATCCAATAGAGATTTGTCATAGAATCATGATGTAGAAGAGAGATGCAAGTTGGAGTGAGAATGAGAATTTTGTGAAGTTCCATGGGAAGGAAGATTCATTACACTTAGAATTTTGCAACAACGACATGTGTCATGGGTAAAGGTTCTTGAGATTCCTCATTTGAACTGGTAAAGTTTGGGGATGCTAGTGCATTGCACAAACATCTTTATGCTACGTAGACATACCGTCACTTCATCATTACCCCTTATGGAGTTGGAATCATGAAATTACAACTCATAAGGTTCTTGTCATAAATGTGACTAGGTTCCATAAATGTGGTGAGAAAATATGAAAATGTGAAATTTCCACGAGGTGCAATTTTATGAAATTAGATTTTTCCCCCACTTTAGTGAGTTGATTTTTGAGAAAAAGTAGCTACACTAAAGCAAAAAAGAAAACATTAGTGCAAACATGAAAATTTTGAAAATTTTATGGATTTTCATGTCAAAAGGATACTTTAGAGGCCATAGATGTCAAATAGGTAGATATTGACAATGCCCCCAATGATCAAGCTCAACAAGAAACCATAGCATTAGACATAAAGTTTCATTTTACAAAACCTAAGTTTAGGTCAGCTTGAAAATCAGAAGAATCTATCATGGTGATAAGAATGCTCAAGAAAAAATTGATGGTTTGGAAGAAAAATATGATGAAGAGGTGAGTATATGCCCTCTCCTATTTTTCCCTTAGCTATGTGGGGTGAAAAAAAATAAAATGGAAGAACTACATCCATCAAGAAAAATGGGCCAAAAATATCCCATATATACTTGGGAGGGCCCACATAAGGGTCATTGTCATTATTCACCACAAGAAAATTGTTAAATTTTATGAGAGAAAAGTAAACAAAATACCTTGTAGATGTGATTATGTGGGTCCCAAGATCAAGTAGTTGCATAGGGTCATAGCTAAGGGTGACACGGTCGATGAGGTATTTAAATTTTCACCCTTCATTTCCATTTTTAAGATTTTTTTTGATTTTTTTCAAATCCAAAGCAATGCATTCGTCTAATTGGCATGAAAGCATCCAACCTATAGGTTGTCATCCTAACAACACACTGGGGGCCTTCATCTACACTAGAATTTTCAATGTATTATTTTTTCCAAGCAACATTCATGGCGAATGACCTTGGACACTAGCACATTGTGTAGATGTTTGCGTGATGCAACTTTGTTACAAAAGTCACTTAGATAAAAAAAATTGATATAGAATTTATAATTGTTTTGATGTAGATGGATTTGACATAGATTTTGTTTCTATTTTGTAGGATTGGCTTGATATGTGAGAGCACAAAGATGGTAATGTGCTTAATATACTCTGGGATCAGGCAACTCAGATGCATTTGGATGATTAGGATCATCTTTGGTAGGTGGGTTTGTGGTTGTCCTACACCCTGCCCAAGATGCTATACCATCCTTCGATGTTGATGGAACTCATGGAGCATATGGATGCATTGACCTCCTCTTTTCACCTACCATTAGGAGAGTTGATGGTCACACTCAAGGATGTGTAACACATCATCAACCTACCCATTCGTAGATGATAGGAGGCTTTGGATGATAGACACTTTCCCTAAGAGCTATTAGAGGGCTAGTGGTACTACGTCAGGCACATAAATCTCGACAACACCACCAACCACATCTACCTATAGTGGTTTGAGAAAGGAAAAGTGGTATTCCAAATTCTAAGGAGGGTGATGGTAGTCATAGTGACCCTCCAAGTCACCATGGACAAGTGAGGCTCATAATTACATATGGGCCTCATCCATAAAATTCATGAGATGGAGGAGTAACAAACCATTTTTTTCTTGGGCCACAACATTATCACCCACTTGTACCATGAGCTAGGGTGATATACACATTATGAGTACTACAATCTCATAGCTTGCACACTCTAGCAAGTGTGGGATTTTGTACATATTACAACTACTCGACTAGTCAGGTATCCCCAAGGCATGAATTATGTACACTGATGATCCACGCATACTTGTTGGTACACAAGCGGAGATACAAAGACCTATAGTTTTGGTGATCATAGTTTCATACTTTGTAGTTTCATACTTTGTGGTCCCATGAGATTAGATGGTGACCTTATAGAGGAATGTGGTGGCCCATAGACATTCAATAGTCATGACATATGTAGAATGATCATTTCCTAGTGGGGCACATTGACTACATTATAGTTTCTTATTATTGGATCATGGTTTCTCGATAGTTCATAATTTTATAGACCATACCCTTGACTACCCCTACATACATTCTAGCAGCAAAGAGAACCACCAGACAAGATGATCATAATAATTTTACCATAGCAGATTTCATTATTAGTAATGATGGGTTAGAAAATGATGATCAACCCCTAATGCTGCTTGTCGATGATGTAAGGGTTGCTCTCAACTTTAGGACCTGGTGGGAGATAGCGGGTCTTGCCCCAAATTTCTCGATAGACACCCCATGGGCAATGCCAATGCACATGGGAAAGAAAGAGCAAGAGGAGAAGAAGAGGATTGAGGCAATGGTAGCAAAGACCAGTAGGGAGAGGTAGCAAGAAAAGTGACATAGAGGCCAAGATGGTGACAGAGGCTTTCATCTCCTCCACCAACTATCATAGTCTTAGTGGTGCCACCTTCGGCAATCGCTGTCCCCCCAAAAATAGTAGCAATAAGAGCATTGGGTGTCAGTCTTGGTGTCGCACCCCCAAAATCCACACTTGCAACATGGGGATATAGGTATAAGAGTGATTCATACTATTTATTTTTAGTACTTCATATTTTAGTTTTATCTCATATATATATATATATATCATTTAGTACTATTGGTCTCTACTACTCTATGGTGGTAGTGGACACATAGGAGTGGATCACCTTCATCATGTGGTGTATTTTTGAGGTGGCCCTGACTATTTCAATCCAGGGGAGCATCCTTGATGTGTATAGGTTGGCTTCAACAAGGTGACATGCCCATTTTTTTGAGTTGGTTGTGTATCTAAGAACCGTGTTTAAGGAGGCACATGTTGAGATCATGTAGAGGACTACTAATTTCACCACTGTGACTGAGTAGTAGGATCAACAAGTGGTTAATCTTCACAATACTTGTTAGAACCAAAAAAAATCAATTAAAATCCTAAGCCATCTTATCCATTAAAGCCCATATTTGCCTATCTTTTCACAAAAATCATTCACTTTATTCCTTGTCCATTTTTATTATGAATTTCAAAACCTTACCACTCTCTTAATATGCATTCCGTAAGCCTTTATCGCCTTACCGCGGTCTCCCAAAATTTAACCATGGTATGGCGGTGGCGGTTAGCACGTTGGCGTTAAGTGTTTACTGCGTTATCGCACGCGGTCTAAGCATATACCATGGTATTGCGGTGGGTGGTGAGTAAGCGGTGGAAGTAAACAACGAAGTGATGGTTGGCGGTCATTGAGCAGTTACTGCTATACCATAGCTGTTAAAATAAAGACCGCGGTAATGCGGTAAAAATGATGAGGCAGAAGAGATGACCATTGGCAACTACCACAGTACAGCTGGCAGTTAGGCTAGTGACCACGGTAACGTGGTGAATGTGGGGATAGCTGTCACAGTGAATAGAGTCAAATAGGAGGAAGTGGTTAGTAGAGATAGTTACGGTGAAGGAGGCCTACCACGGTACCATAGGGGGTCATTCGACAGACCGCGGTAATGCGGTAAATGACGAGGTTAACCATCAAGGCTAGGCACTGCATAACCATGGGTGGAAAAGTCAAACCCACGATAGAGCGGTTAATGCAATGGAGGCCATGGGAAAACAAAATAAGGGCGATAAAAAGTACAAAATTCTGATAGGATAAGAAATACAGGTGGGAAAGGATAAATTGAAAAATCGAAGGCAGAACTATTGTAAGAAATATTTAATTTTCCAAAAGGCAATATAATTGAATATTTTTAATCTCTGTGATGGAATTTAAATGGTTTTACTAGAATGGTGAAGGGTCATGACTCTTCAGATGTGATGTATATATATTTTGAAAACTGAGTAATTAAAAGGGGTTCTGGGAATGAGATAATAAAAAATAAGAAAAAACCTTCTAGAAATAGTGCAATGGAGATGATTTCTTGACCGAATTCCTTACTGATTTTTGTTGTTGTGATGTTATAACTGTCATTTTTTGTTTAGTTTTCTCCAATTTGGAGTTTTTCGATTATTTGAGTTTAAATATCAAGTATATTTTAATTCTTCAAAGTGCATTTCTTCACTTTGTGTGATTTCATTCAATGGTGTCTGCAAGTTAGAGTTAAATTCCTTTAAGTGAATCATAGTGTCTGTGAGACTTCTTTTGGATAATTGAAAGAGAGCTAAGCAATAAAAATTTTCAACACTATTTATGCTAGTCATAAATTGATGAAGTCACATTCCAATCATCAAAACTTCATCCCGTAAAGTGTCTAACAATTTAAATTGTGTCAGGGAGAAATATGTATGTATAATCAATAACATTTTTTGACTCCATTGCCCAGCAGAAAGAAGGCACTGATCTGCCATATCCCAGAGTAATAAATTCATTATAAATAAAGAATTGATTCAAAAACCTTTCATTTAATTTGAGTGGTGGGATTAGTTGTGGTGTCCTTTTGTCTATCCATGTTTACTTGCCATTGTGGATAGACTGTTCAACATGAAGTTCATTTCAAATCTACACATCTCATATAGGTTTACCCACCTAGGTCTAGCAGAACCTAAAGAGTTGGAGGTTTAATTGCATAATTGGCCTTGTATGTTGTCCAATAATGTTACAAGGGCTTGGAAAACTCTTATGGTTAAAACCTGCATTTTTGAGTACCAACACTACCCTCACTAAGTGAGATCAGACAATGACATAGGTAGAGAGTGTCGAGAGGGCACACGACATCCTATAGATCGAGCTTGATGACCTCAATGGGTAGGCAACAAGCATGAGGCTGGCTATAGATCCCTAGCCACAACAACTTTAGGAGGAGTTATGGAAGTACTAGGAGTGGGAGGCATGGTTATAGATGGAGGTTGTGGAGTTGCACAAGGAGATACTAGGACTGTGAGTAGGTTTATCAGTGTCACAATCACATTGATTGTGTTCCATCACATCCGTTGAGCATTGACTTCCATCACCCAGAGGACCAAAGGGATCGAGGATTCATGCATCTAGGGGCTAGGGGCCCATTTTGAATATGTTCCATATTTTGATATCGATGATATTATTGTGTATAGCATTGTTTTGATGTATATACATATATAGATATACACGAATCACATTTTGAGACAGTGGTGTGATACATATACATGATACACATTTTGATATATATGATATTTTGATCTGACATCATGGTTTTATTTTATGTGTATGCTCTTATTTTCATGTATTATTATGTGATAAATGTTATAATTATGGATGTATGTTTAGACTAGATGCTATTATGATCTAATAAACACACATGGATGTATGTTAATTAAATACAATGATGATCTTAATTGTCTAACTAAAATATTTGTCTAATGTAATACATAGATGCATAGCATAATAAAACACATGTATAGATAATTCCTAATCAAATAAATTAATCGCATACACATGTTTACATCATAACACAAAATAATAGAATAGTTGTGTTGATGAAGGAGTGTCATAGCATAATGAACTACAATCCATGAGGGATGAGTGTTATACACATGACACATAGACACTATGCATAGTATTGATGAAGAAGCATCACATTGAAAAGTTCTTTTAGAGGTGTTCCATCCATAGATGAAAATACATAAGCACCAAAATGATACATGGAGATGACAATGTAAGGGCCCAACTAATTAGGACTAAAATTTCCCTTTTGATCAAGAGGCACATTTAAATTTCTTTGATTCTCATAGAGAATGAAATCACCTACCTTGAAAGTTCAAGAAATAACACCTTGATTATAATGTTTAGAAAGTGATCATTGATAAGCTTAGAGATGATCGAGGGCCTGCAATCGATGCTTGTCAAGCAAATCAAGCTGATGCAAATGACTAGCATAATAAGTGTCATTTCCAATTAATCCTTTAAGGGAAACTCACAAAGATGGAATTTTCAACTGCAAAGGCATGCTAGCCTTGGCACCATACATGAGGTTATATGAAGTTGTACCGGTCACCATACAAACACGCGTGTGATATTCCCCCAAGGCATATGTTAATTGAGTATTCCAATATTTACCATGCTTATTTACTATTTTTTGGAGATTCGAGTCAAGATTTTTTTTGATGCTTCAACTTAGCCATAATATTGAGGATAGTATGGTGTAGAAAATCTATGTTGAATATGAAACTTCTCTAGGAATTACTTCACCTCTTTGTTCTTAAATAGAGTACCATTATCAGAAATAAGGGTAGAAGGCAATCCAAAATGAGAAATGATGTTGTTTAGAAGAAAGCTATAGATTTCTTTAGCATTCATGGATTGAAGTGTAACAACTTTGACCCATTTCATAAAGTAATCAATAATAGTGATGATGAAGATATGTCCTTTAGAAGAAAGAGGTGATATTTTTCCTTTAATATCCAACCCCCATTTTGTGAATGGTCAAGGAGAGGTATGATTTTGAAGCTCTTGAGTAGCAGCCCAAATAAGGTTTCTATATTGTTTTTTAGAAACACAGTTGTCATTACACCAAAATATTGACCTGTTAATGCCCGATACAACTCTGAGAGTTAACGGATCCATGAGAGGTGGTTAAGCCATGTCATGAATCCTGAGGGGAGCACTGACAATCTACCAACAATCTCCCCCTCAATGTTACCTAAGGGGATTCAAATTTGACACATTTGGCTCTGATACCAATTGTTGGAAACATAGTTGTCGTTGCACCAAATATCGACCTGTTACTGCCCAATACAACTATAAGAGTTAACAGATCCACGTGAGGCGGTTAAGCCATGTCATGAATCCCAAGGGGAGTGTTGACCATCTGTAAACATTGTTGACATTGTGGAAACTTCTTGACAAAGGAAAATGAGTATTTCTCCATTGTTTTCCAAAAGTATCCCACGTGAATCAATTTATGTACTAGGGATTTACCACCAAAATGTCCAACTCCAGAGCTTGAATGAGCTTCTTGAAGGGAAAGGGTTATTTATACCTTAGTGAGACACCAAATAAGAAGACCATTATAATATTTTTGATAGAGAACATCTAATAATATAATGTATCAGATTGAAAGTTTTCTTATGTGAGTGTGAGCCTTCTTCATCAAATCATCAATAAAATTTCTAATATTTAGATAATTATAAATATGAGAATACCATTCCTCTGAGCCCACATGAGCACACACTAGAGAATTGGATTCAAGTTGATCTAAGACAACAAGAGAGTATACAATACAGACCATAAAGTGGTACTCTTTGTATGCCATTTTTTGAAGATACAAGGGAGGTGACACTCGCCATTACATTTGCATGTCAATTTTCTCTCTTAGGAACACTATCTATTGTAAAAGAATATAAATGATCAAGCAAGGATAAGACTAAATCCCGATACTAAGATAGCTTATTTTTCTTCATTTGGTACATTCCTGTAATCTAATTTACAATAAGTTCAAAATCATCATATATGAAAAGGTGTTTAATGTTTAGTTTAATCATGGCGTACAGGCCAAATATTATGGCTTTGTACTCAGTGATATTATTAGTACAATGAAATTCCAATTGATAGCATAGAGGAACTAGATTTCCTTTAGGTGAGATTAAAATTACACCTACTTCAGAGCTAGCTTGACACCTTGATCCATCAAAGTACATCTCCCATATAGGTTCATGGTTTGTTGCAAAAAGGTCTTCATATGGAAATAAACCTAGATTAGGAAAGGAGTGATATGAGGGAGCTTTTACCAATTGATCAACAATTGCTTGAACCCTAATTTTTTTCTGAGTAACGATCCTGATGTCAAATTTCGAGAGAAACATTACCCATTTCACCAACCTTCTTGAAAAATCAGTTCTAATGAACAGATGCTTCAAAAGATCACTCTTTACAATGGCATGAGTTTCAACATGAAGAAGATAATGTCACAAATTCTACGTTGCAAAGACAAGATCCAAACATTTTCTCTCCATGGAAAAATAATGAGTTTCATAATCAGCTAGAATATGACTAATGTAGTAGACCACTCTTTCTTTACCATCATCATCATGTTGAGCTAACAAATGTGTTAAGGCATGAGGTGATACAAATATATAAAGAGAAAGGATTCTATCTTGTGTAGTCGACATTATGATAGGATTATTGTTCAAATAAATCTTGATTGACTCAAAATATTTTCCATACTCATCATCCCATCAAAAGTGAATATCTTTCTTCAACAAGCCTATGAAGGGAAGGGTACGATCAGACAACAAAGATAAAAATATATGAATTTCTTGAATCTTCCCCTATAGACTACATAGATGAGAGATGTTTTTGGGTGGAGGCATGTTAACAATTGCATCAATCTTATTTGTATCAACTTCGATTTGATGGTGAGAAACAATAAATCCTAAAAGTTTTCTTGTGTTAATTCCAAAGACACACTTAAGAGGATTTAGTCCCATCTTATAGAGTTGAAGCCTTTCAAAAATAAGATGGAGATATTCTACATGATCTTGATGGGTTATAGACTTAGCCAAGATATCATCAACATAATCCTCTAGAATTTTGTGAATGAAATCATGAAAGATAAGGGTCATCACCCATTGGTAAGTTGCTCCTACATTATTTTATCCAAACAACATGACCACATAATAGAAAGTACCCCAAGGGGTAGTGAAGGCTTTCTTATGCTAATCTTTCAAGTTAATATGAATTTGATTATATCCCAAGAATCCATCCATGAAGGAAAACAATGCATATCATGCAAGTGGGTCTACAATCATATCAATATTAGGAAATGGAAAATCATCCTTAAGAGAAGCCTTATTGAGATCACGAAAGTTAGTACAAATAAAAATATGTCAATCATGCTTGCTAACAATGACAATATTCAATATCCAAGGTGAAAAGTCAATAGAATAGATAAAGCTAGCTTTTAATAGCTTCTCTATCTCAGTCTTAACTAACAATGCGACCTTGGGATTCATCTTTCAGATCTTTTGTTTGACGGGCTAAGCATAGGAACATAGAATGATATTGTGAACCACTACAAACTCATTAATATTAGGCATTTCCTCATATGACCAAGAAAAGATATCAGGATGAGAATATAATAGATCAAAATGTTTCTTGGAATTTTCTAAAGAAAGACACTTTCCAATTTTAATCACCTTTTCAGAAGATTTAGGATCCATGAAAACATTAATAGTATCCCCTTTAAGGAGAGAACTATGGTCTTCAAGATGGGAAATAGGAACATCATCATACACATTTGATAAAGGAGCCTCCTCATCCATCCTCAAAATGGATTCTCCAAAGTACACTTGTTTATGCAAGAGATGTATGAGAATCACCGTTTATGGTGATAAGAAGGAAAAAAAGAATAGACACCTAGGAATTCTCCAGGTGCTTCCTCTAAAGATAAGAAATATAAAGGAACTTTGTTAGAGTCTACTTTACTCTCAATCATCTTTGGATGAACTAGACTAAGAGTTTTGAAGGAAATCATGATGACACTCCACCATGGTTTCCATCTAGACTATTCAAGAGAGAAGCCAAACCCTAAGTTATGTCTACGAGGTATACATTCTATTGAGACTTGAATGCCTTTTTTATTATGCCTACAATCTTTATTTCCATAGCCATATTTAGAAACTAGTTTATAACCAGGGTAGTAATGTGTTTGCAAATATTGAGGAGGTGGATCAAAATAGAGAGCATCACTCCACCAGTGAGTATCAAACTCATCTACATGATCACATTCATTCTTATTGATAGGACTACAAACATTGTCCTCCTTAATAGAAGAATGATTATCTTCCTCAACAGGGGTACAATCATTTTCCTTGATGAGATCATGATTGCTTTTCCCTATGGGAGGACAATTAATTTTCTTGTTAGAGGTATATGAAATTGTTGGAAGGTCAAGCTGGATAGGGCCAACTTTTTATTCTCTAATGAAGAACTCAAAAAATTCCAAGTACCCCCAATCATCACCAAGAAATGCATTCAATTCAAAAGAAGATGAAGAATGGATAGACTTAGGATTCTTTGCTTCAAGCCGATCTTCTTTAGGGACATCCATCTCAAGGGAATCTTTTAAAATAGGCACCATCAAAAAGCATGTCAGCACATCAAAATATAATAATGGAATATAATTTTTAAGAGTGGAAACAACTGAGGCTTGAAAAATAGCTACCATCTCATAAAGTTGTATAGCATCAGGGTCAACCTTAACTATCATCACTTCGTTATTAGCAAAAAAATTATACAACAATGTAAGGTGAAATTTACAACTCCCAAAGAGTGAATCTAGGGTCTTCCCAAGAGAATATTATAAGGTAGAGTCACTAGACATCACACAGACCAAGGTGGATAAGGTAATGGGTCCCAGCCTAAAAGGCAAGATTATCATACCTAGGGCTTGACGACTAGCATTATCAAATCCATAAATATACAAAGAAGAAGTAGCTAAGGAAGAAGAATCAATTTTAATCTTATGTAGTAAATCAATGCTACATACGTTGAGAGTCAAAGCGGTGTCAACGTGAGCATGCCTAATACTGATGTTATTTATATTAACTATAATCATTAGATGATCTTCTTTCTTCTATACTTTCAGGGGTAGGAGTTCTTGCAAATAGAATGTAATATTTAGAAAAATTTCATGAATATGAGTTATCAATGCATTAACATCCACTAGCGTAGTAGAAGAAGGCAATAGGATCTTTTTCAAAGCCTCCTAGAGCATACTCTGATAAACTGGAGAAAATTGAAAAAAATCCCACAATGAGATCTTGGTTGGAGTAACACAAATTTTCTCAACAAGATCATAATCACCAAGTGCTTTAGCTATAGGTTTAGGTGCTATAGGAAAACTTGGTTGAGAATGTGGTATAGAAGTAGGAAAAGAATTAGGTTGATTTAGATTTTTCTAATTTCTTCTAGCATTGTATGCATGTCCTACAAATTATAGGAGGAATGTGTAGCTTTTAAGAACCTATTATAAGGGTTTGATGAGTCATTAGAGACTATAACCCCATGAATAGAATGAATCCTCTTAGGATAAGGGCTAGTCTAAGTCACATAAATAATAGGTCTCTTAGGCCTTTGAGGGGCCATGAAGACGGTCACTACATTCACAAACTCTTCAACTTGCAAAGAGGAAGTAGATGGTTGTGATGAAGAAATTTTCTCAAGAGATCTATAGATAGGAGAAGATTCCTCTAAAAAAAAAACTAGGGCATTGTCTAGCATATCAAAATCTTCCTTCAAAAAATCATTATCATAATCATTAAAATATTGTAGAAAAATATCCAACATGATTCATGTTCACGTCGGGTTCACAAAAATGTTGAGGGGATTCACTACTCCCAAGTACCAAGATAAATGGGGTCTAAAGGGAGAAAATTTCCCTCAGTTACATCAATGAAACAAATCCAAGTAACGAAGGTTCAAGATGAAAGAGATTGCAAAATGTACTTAAAATAGAGTTTCCAAAATGATCATAGATAAAGGACTTTGGGACCAAAAGAGCAAATTGCAAATATTCCTAAGACAAAAGGATAAGATCTTAGCCAAAGGATTCCTACATAGAAGTATGGTGATAGCACAACACACTATCATCTTAGGGATGCATTAGCATCTCGTATGGGTAGAGAACTAGATCCTTTTCATAGAACTCAAAGAATCTACTAACTATTCAAAATCTGAAGTCTACTTAGTTTACTAACTTAATAGAAAGAGATAATGCAAATAAAATACAATGAGAGAGAAATTATAACTCTCAAAAGTTCCTACACTTTGAATCCTCCCGCAAACCTCCACACAAGGTAAATGAGGAAAAATGTTGGGGCTATTTTGGGGCTTGCCTTAGTCAAACCCCCATTTTGGTTTTCCCACCTCTACAAAAATCTAGATAGATAGAGAATAGAAAAGACACAAAGTAAAGTATACATATTGAGTGATAAAAGAAAACCCCATAGTGGAGGAGAACCCATATCATGAAATAGAAACAATGAGTGATAAAAGAAAACCTCGCTATGGAGGAGAACCCATATCCTGAAATATAGACACAATAAGTATTCTAGCAAATAGACAAGAAAGAAAGAGAGTGTTACCAACATTTTGTGGCCCCCTCTTGGCTTGATAGATGTGATATTGAGCGCTTGCAAGCGAGCTTTGGATATTGGTGAGACTTCAATCTAGTAGAGATTCATTGTAGAATCATGATGTAGAAGAGAGAAGCAAGTTGGAGCAAGAGTGTGAGAATCGATGCAAATGAGAGTGAGAATGAGATTCTTGTGAAGTTGCATGGGTGGGAAGAGCTTCTACACTCAGTATTCTACCATGTTGATATGTTTCATGGGAAAAGGTTCCTGAGATTCCTCATTTGAATTCACAAAGCTCAAGGATGCTAGCGCTTTGCATAGACGTCCACACATCACATAGGCGTCCAGCTAATAAATTTGCAAGAAATGATGTGGTAGACTGATGTAACTTTATCATTTCCCCTTATAGAGTTGAAATCATGAAATTATAACTCATAAGGTTCCTATCATAAATGTGACTAGGCACCATAAATGTGGGGGCAAATGTTCAAATGTGAAATTTCCATGAGGTGCAATTTTACGACATTATAATAATTTGACTCTATATTTTTGTATTTTCCTTGAAAAATAAATTATTTCTTAGGTAAAATATGTTTTGAAAATAAATATTTACCTAAATGGATGCAACTAAAAGGTTTCTTGATAGATTTGATCTCTATATTTAATTTTTTGTCTCTCTTACTACCTCATTTTAGGATTGAGGGCTTATAGATAATGCAAAGTTAGTATATTTTAATCTAAAGAACCAAATAAATTCTAATCAATAAAAGTGAATAAAATCATATTAAAACTAAGAAGAGGTAATAAAGTGTTAATTTTCTTTTAAAAATAAAAGTTCTATTACTAATTGACCTTTTTTAATGAAGTAAACAACTTGTGAAGCTCCAAAGAATACTTTTGTGGTTCTTATGTTGGATTCTATCTTAGAGAGTCCAAATTATTTTAGACCCTCCTCTATGAAAATTTAAAACTCTTCTTGATGAAAATGGGGATACGTGAAGTTGTAATTTTGGGAAATTGGAGATTTTATAGAAAAATAAGAAGGTTTTAATCTTTAATGGAAAAGGGAAATAACTCAAGAAGTTTTATATTGAGCATAAAAATGTTATGTCAAAGCCTAAAATATAAATGATTTTGATCTCTAAATATGATTCACTATCCTTGTTAGGATCAAGGTAAGATGACATGAGACATACTAGAAAGAACATGGAAAGAATGTAGAAAAATAAACCGTTGGAGATTTGTTGGTGTTGTCATTAGTGTTTTCATTGATTTCAACCTCCAGTATGGTCAGGGAGGATTTTTCCCTATGTTGGCCTTTGTGTTATTATTTGATGTCAACCTCTAGTGTGGTCATGTTGAGAAGTGTTTGTGGTATTGAAAAGTTGTTTGTGGTGTTGCTGATGCAGTTGGTTCACTTGGTTTCCAAGTGCTTTTGAGAAAATTTGAATAAAGGAGTGTGTAGTGTGATAGAGGTGTGTTCAATGTTGTGATCCACATTTCTTCATGGTTGAAGATATGCTTTTGAAGTCTAGATGTGATGATCAAATATGTTCAAAGGTGTTATATCCAAAGTTTTAGGTAATGGATTGTGTAACAATGGAAGTTTTTTGGGAGAAATGGAATCACTCCACATTTCTCCACATTGTGTTTTCCTTTCTTTCTATAATGGCATGAATTTTAACCCCTTTCAAATATCCCATTTAGACCCCTTACCTTAGAAAAATAAAACTTGATTATGTTATTCCACCTCATCCATCTTCTTTCCATCCATTTGGCGGTTGTCTATAGTGTTGGTGGGGGAATTTATGTTGGGGATGCAAGCATTGTGCATAGACGTCTGTACAGTGCATTTCCATCTTGATAGGATTCCCACCTCTGGAATCTACAGATGTATTACACTTCTCCATTGGCAATGAAGCTATAGTCAATGGAAATGGATGCTCCCCATCTTTGAGGCATAAACACAAGGATAGGGTTCCTATTTCACACTTGCTACACTCAAAGACACCTTAGAGATTTCAATCCAATAAATAATGAAGGGAGATATATAACAATAGGGTACCTTAGGATATTATTTCAGATTCGAAGAGGTGTTCACTACCAAGCTAGGTCTTTGAAAAATGTATGTCATGCAAGATGAAGTGCAAAACCTAGTTTGTTGCAATGCTTCACTAAATAACTTAAAAATGCAAATGAAACAACACAAAAAACTGTGAAACAAAATTTGTGCACCTAGAAATGTATTGGATATGGAATAGAGCTCTGAAATCCTAAAAAACCTGATTTTTTGGCCTAGTGGGACTCATTTGCCATTCTGGGTGAATCAGTCCTAGATTTAGGTCTCTACACAATATCAAGTTTCATCCAAATGGGTATCCAAATCTGCAAAGATATTTGAAAAATTCTATAGTGGGACTCATTCACCACTCTTGGTGAATAATTCCAACTTGGATTTTCTAGAAATTCACTACTCCTCTTAGTCTGCTCAATCTATTCCTCTAGATTTCAGATCTGGAACCCTGATTTTTGGGGTTGTAAGTGACTTTTTGTGAAGATTTTGACCTTGCAAATGGGGAGAAAACTCCAAAAACTTATAACCTAATATTCAATGATCCCCAAGGCTTCAAAGCGCCTAGATCTGTAATCACACAAAGAAAGAGAGAGAAAGTGTTGATTGTTAGGGAATAGGAGTTTGCCTTGGTCAAACTCCTTTTAGGTAAATAAATGAAATGATGAAATAATGAAATATGAACATGAAACATGAAATATAGGAAATGAAACATGAGAATTGATACCTTGATTGATGTCTTGTACATCTGCAACTCAACATGAAATGGCCATGAAGGATGTAGATCTTGATCTTTGATAATAGGAATAGAACAATGCTTGGTCTTGGATCTTCAATGCTACATCACAACACTAGCTCAATAATATGATTGATTCTTGATAATATTTGACATGATGATAGATATTGAATTTTTACAACAATTGATGAAGAATATTTCCCTTGAATGCCTTAGAAATGATCTTAAAATCTATCTTGATGATCTTGGAATGCTTAACCCTTGCTTGCTTGACTTGATATCATGAATTCTTATGTTTCTTGGATGAAATAATGATTTGGAAGATTTTTTATATAGGAAATGCACACAAATGACCGTTAATTTGATCTACAAGGATGACATAGGATAAATTTAAACTTAAGATCTAGTTTTTACTGCTCAAACCTCAAAAATAGCTCAAATGAGACTCATTCACCCAAGCTAGTGAATGGGTTCCACATGGGTTATTTTGCCAGCTAGAATGTTGGGGAGTGAAGAAATTAGATTTATATGTTGATTTTGTTAGGTTTTTGATCAAAATATGCCTTGGGATGCACAATATGGGGTCATAGGGGCCTATTAGTGAGGATATAAAGGTTGTAAATTCAATAGGGCCCAAAATCCAATGTGAAAGTGTAAATAAATATGCTTTACAACACTAAATTAAGGAAAAATTGAGTCTATTTATCTTAAAAGGGCCTTGAATACCATATGAATTTTTAAAACACATTACAACACTAGATTAGGTCCACTTTAGTTTACAATAATCCTAAATTTAATGTGAAGATGTAAATAAATATATTTTACAACATTAAATTAAGGCAGAGTTAAGTTAATTTAGCTTAGGTGGACCCAAGACCTAATGTGGATGCATAAAACACCTCACAACACTAGATCAAGGTGACCTTAAGTCTAATTTATCATTAATTATTCTCGAATTAAGCAAGGAAAAGGTGTACTTTTTTAGTGACTCCATTTAGCTCCCACTTTAGTGAGAGGATGAACTTGCTTCAAACTCACACTAAAGTAGACATTGAAGAGGGGTCCAATCGTACCAATGTGGATGGTGTAGGATAACAAAGATCAAGGAAGTAGTCATGCCCCCAAGATCCAAGATCCTAAGTCAAATTGACATAAGCATGAAAGGACATGCACAAGATGTATGATTTGCGGTAAAACAAGATACACAATCATGCAATGTCATAGACATAAAGAAGAAAAGAAAGAACAAGATAGGAGGTTCTTTGATTAAAATGCGCTCACTTTGGGGCCATGAAACTTTAAGTCATCCATGGGGTGAGTAATCCATAATATCCTCGCTTTGAGGCCATAAAACTTTAAGTCATCCATAAGGTGAGAAGTCCTAGAAGGTGAGACACATACACTCATGGCTGGTATGTGCTCACATGCACACGCAAGTGGCTATGGGGAAAGTCATGCCTCAGTCGGGCTTCTTGCTCAAACCATACCAAAGTTATACCTCTTGATAAATTTAATAAGGTGCCACACAAAAATGATTTTCGAGCTTCATGAGACAAGAAAAACTTCATATTCTTGGAGCTCATGAACAAACAAGATGGATCTATAGGCATGCAAACTATGTTATGCAAGGTGGCCATATAAGTAAAATTGTAAATGCAAAATAGTGTAAGGAATTTTCAAATGTTTTTTTCTTAGTTTATGTGAAGTCTCTTCTTAAGTAAAATCATGCTTAATGTTTCCAAGAGAGGACAATTCAAAGAAATATCATGCTCTTGGAGGAAATCAAGCCCAATGACACTACCAAAGAAAGGACGTATTGCAAGAAAAAAGAAAAATCACATAGAAAAACATGAGTGTCAATGTATGCCCCCACTTTAAAGAAGTTTCTAACACCATTTCTATGAGAAATTGCTTTAAATTAGAAGAAGATATGAGAGCTTATGCAAAAAGTCCCTATTCCAAGTCATATTTTTTTGATAAGCTATGTCATGAATAAGTATGTCAAATTTGAGTCATCTTAAGGCATGTCAGCCAAATCACAAGCTTGATCTTATATGTTCATGATCCAAAAGGAGGCAATAACAAGTGACATATAAGGACAAGGCTAACTAACCCATTTCCCCCACTTAGTGTAGGACAAGGATGAGCCAAATAGGATGAGAATAAGTATCAGTTAGAAGAGTTAGGTGCTTCAACACAAGGAAAGCACCACACTCCTTGAGATGTTGAATTCGATTACTCAAATCCTTACATTCATTAGTGGCATGACCATGAACTCTATGATATTCAAAAAATGAATTCTTTTAGTATAATTTATTTCATTTTTTTGGAGGGAGGGATATCAAACGATCTTGGATTAGTCTTGCCAAGATACTCTCTTGATCAAAAGTAGAGGATTTTTCATTATTTTGTGACAAAGATATCTCTTGCTTAGTATTAGATGTCATACTTACACAAGACTCTTTAGATTGTGATTTTTTGTTCTCTCCTTTATAGGAGGGTGTAAAATCTAATGAATTCAAATCATTAGTGTTTTGTGCGATGATATTTACATTAAGCGAATATTTCTTTGTTTCTTGCAAATGATAACAATCAAAACCACTAGTATCTATTAATTCAAGATGCACTACTATTAAGGTCAGCTTAGAAGAATCTTTTGTTAGCGTGTTGATGTTAAGTGAAGGTTGTTTGATTGTTTGATTTCTATGAAAGAACAATAACCAATACCTCGATTCATTTCTTGTGTGTTAGGATATATAGGGTTGTGGATATCTTGTTCTTTAGCACCACATCCTTTTCCACTATATCCAAGTTGTTTCATAAACTCATAACCTTTTCCATAAATATTTTTCATTTCTTTTGGATCTAATGGTTTCTCATTATTGATTTCATCAAAGTTTGTTGTGTAATCTATTGTCTTTTGTTCTAAAGTGGTTGAGTTGGATGCTTTCGAAGGGTCTTCAAATTTTATGTTGACATTACCACTTTTTATTTTCCCTTTTCAGAGTCTTTGTGTATGATCTTGTATTATCCCATGAATGTTGGTGTGAAGTCTAAGGAACCCCAATCATCTTTTAATAGCTTTGTGGATTATTCAAAGTGTTTTTTTTTGTCTTTCTATTGTGCCGGTTTCACTTGTGTAGTTGGTGTTAATGTTTCCCAAGGATTCTCCTTGCCTTTCTCAATGCTCAAACAACTGTTTGGGTCGGGATAAAATTCAAGTGTGTATACTTTATCTATGTAAATATACTTTATTTTGTGATGAAGAGTAGAAGGCACCCCATTCATTGCATGAATCCACGACCTGCCTAGAAGGAGATTATATGAAAGATCATGAGGAATAACGTGGATTTTTGTTTCTAATGTGGCCTTTCTAGCTGTAATAGGTAAATTGATCACACCAAGTGATTTTTTTCCTACATTGTCAAATCCTGTAATAGATAAAGAATCAGGTTGAATGTTTGATTTATCAATGCCAAGGCTATCTAAAAGTGTCATACTACACACATTAAGGGTAGAGCCATTATCCACAAGGATTCTCTTTATCCATTTTCTTTTATATTGAGATATTATTATGAAAGCTTCATTTTGTTTTTGCACTTCCAAAGGGGGGAGATCACTTTGGTGGAAAATAATGCCAGCATTTATTCCTTTAATCATGGTTGCTATGTCATTTGGTTGCGCATTAGAAGGTATAGGAACCTGTTGTAAATCTATTTGAAGCATAATGTGATAATTAGGTGAATTATGAATTAGATCCCATAGGGATATCTTTGTAGGAGTATTCTTAAGTTGTTCAAAAAGATCATACTCCTTCCCACTATGCAAAGGCAAATGAGGAGGACTGGGTAAGATAGAATTAGGCAAAGGTAAGGTTATTGGGGTTGATTGTGTTGGTTGTAGATTGTTTCTAGTGTTATATGTATGAGCAATGATTTCATGACTCGGCTGCTATGAAACATTATTCTTAGGTGGGTAGAGGATGAATTTGGGTTTGTTTTGAGTTTGCAGTTTGTGTGAAAGGGGGTAAAGGATGAGTTGAGTTTGAATAATATTAACATCCCTTAGTGGGTGAGAGTCTAGTAATACTTTATCATCTTCATCTAATGGCATAATATTATTATTTTTAATGTTTTCCTTTTCTTGCACCATGATATTCTCCCTAGGAGGAGAGTTTTTAAGAGAAATACAAACCAAAAGTTCTTGATATTCAAGGATTGGTTCTCCCAAAATGATTTTATCGCAAGTAATGGAGTTATCAATGGTTTGAGTGGGGATACTAGGAGAAGGATCTATTTGATTGTCTATTTTCTCAAAGGTCTCATTCTCTTGTGCCATATTATCTATCCTAGTAGGAGAGCTTGTAATATGTTCATCACATTCCATGGTTAAATTTTTTTAAAGTAGTTTCATCAGAAGTAGGGGGGGAATCAAGAGGATAGCTATAAATTTCATGCTTTTGTTCAAATAGGTCTTTCAAAATGTTATCTTTCAAAATGTTAGGGACATTAGGAAGGAGAGAGATAAGGTTATCACTTTAAATCCACATGTCTTCCTGATAAATGTGATTTTCATGATCATTCACGATTGTATCCTCTTTTACTAAAGCATTCTTACAATTAGGGGAGGTGTTGAGAGATGGATTTGGGATAAGCCAAGTGGTGGAAATGATCTCATATTCTTTTTTTATAATGTCTTCCAAAGGGGGAGGAGGATAGGGACAATCAAGACTCTTAATGCTTGTATCTTCTTTCACCAAGATACCTTCATCACTAATAGGAGAGGTATTGGGAGAAGAAAAAGTATGATTATTATGATTGTCTACACTTGCATCCTCATTAATAGGAAATGTAATATTAAGGATTGTTTCAATGGTTTGATCTGATTTCTATAGGATGTTCTCATAACTATGAAAGATAGAAGAAGGATGACTAACATGTTTCTTAATGACCTCATTGTTGTAATCTAAATTGAACTCATAAGAGGGGATGTTGTACTTATTAAATCCATTTTTAACCATATCAAAGTCACATCTCTTGAAAGAAAACATGCTATCATGGAAAAGTAAATAAAGTGCAACTCTATGACCTAAAGTGAAATGCAATTTTCAGATTTGAAACAAGATAATTTATTGATTACACTATGCAAAAATCTGAAAGTGAAATATTGTAAATACAAATTTTGAATTGAGCAATGAATGAAATGGGCTAATTTAAGCTAGATATAATGCAATGCAACTAAAATAAACTCAACCAACTAAAACAGATAGTAATGGCAACAAATATAAGTGCAAAAAGAGGGTTTTTAAGGATGTAAAAGGCAATTTTAGGGGTGCACTGGGAATGATTCACCTAGGGTGGCGAATGAGTCCCAGTAGGGATTTTTTTTCAAAAAATTTCAATTGATTTTTATGATTTTTAGTTTGTATGATATGTATCCTAAATTCAAATGCAGTTTTGAGGTGATTTTCCATGATTTGAGATGCAAAAATGAAACCTATATGCACTTTCACTAATGTAAAATTTTAAAACCCTAGAATGCCAATTAACTAATGCAAAATCTAATGCAAAGCTAATGCAAGATAGATCTAGGATGATGATGGAGTCCAAATAAAAAAAGAAGTTATTCTAAATGTAGGTTAACCAAAATGTAGTGAATGGAAATGGATGCTCCACTTCTTTGAGGCATAAACACAAGGATAGTGTTCCTATTTCACAATTGCGACACTCGAAAACACCTTAGAGATCTTGATCCAATAAATAATGGAGGGAGAGATCTGACAATAGGGTATCTTAGGATATGATTACAGATTAGAAGAGGGGTTCACCACCAAAATAGATCTTGGAAAAATGTATGACATGCAAGATGAAATGCAAAACCTAGTTTGATGCAATGATTCACTAAATAACTTAAAAATTCAAATGAAACAACACAAAAAACTGTTAAACAAAATGTGTGCACCTAGAAATGTATTGGAGATGGAATGGAGCTCTAAAATCCTAAAAAACCTATTTTTTTGGCCTAATGGGACTCATTCGCTATTCTGGGTGAATCAGTCCCAAATCTAAGTCTCTACATAGGATCAAATTTCAACTAAATGGGTGTCGAAATCTATGAAGATCTTTGAAAAAATCCTATAATGGGATTCATTTTCCACTCTTGGTGAATGAGTCCAACTTGGATTTTATGGAAATTCAAAGTTTGGATCTACTCCTCTTAGTTTTCTCAATCTGTTCCTCTAGGTTCCCAAATATGAAAACCTAATTTTTAGGGTTGTAAGTGACTTTTTATGAAGATTTTGACCTTGCAAATAGGGAGACAACTCCAACAACTTGAAAGATTGGATAGGCATAGAGTTTCTTAGTGGCCTTAACGATTTAATGGAAGAATATGTCCCTTCCTATAACCCTAGGTCAAGTATTACCCGAGGTCATGTGCTTGACACTTATGAAAGAAAAATTGGTGTCTTGATGCCTATGACATCAATATGCTTGGAAGTGGGATTTATAGTGGAATGAAAAATTGGCCCTTCCATCAACATCTTTGTTCTTGCTCTATCTCCGATTGTCAAAGTAAGAAAAATACCCTTAGGATTCAATTTTCTTCCTCCTAGGGAAGCTCTATCCTTGGAAGTGGGATTTATAGTGGAATGGTGGCTGGTGGTCTTCATATGCCTATGGATCTGGTGGCATCTTTGGCAGTGGTCATGATGGTGGCTTCAATGGTGGCTACAATGGTAGCTCCGATGGTGGAAAACCTGGTAGTGGCTCTGGTGGTGGTCTTGGTGGTGGCTCTAAGGGAGGCTCCACTGGTCCTATGTCTTCATTTGACCCTATTTTAAATGCCTTACTATAAAATATGGGTCAAATTCAGAACTAGCTAGCAAGTTTGTCCCAAGCCTCTACCTAGCTTATGTTTCAACCCTTCTTCCAACATAGTTTTTTTTTTATGATTATTTTGAATACTCCCTTCCCTTAAGGGATAAAAATTCCTAACTTTGAAAAATACGGTGGTAAAGGAGACCCTAAAAAACACATGTTATCTTTCAATGTGATGTGTACAAAATTCTTTCACCATGATGCCTTGATGGCTAAATTATTTCATCGTTCTCTCAAAGACACAACACTAGAGTGGTACTTTTTTTCTAACAACTCTATATTCTCATTTGATCAAACTGTTAATCAGTTTCTCTAACAATTCTAGGCTAACATCGGGCTGAAGATGACTTTCTTAGATCTCATCCGATGTAAGCAAGGAGAGCATGAGAAGATTACTAATTTCATTGCTCAATACCAAGCACTATTTTCACAAATCTCTTACCCACTACCCGACTGAAATATACAGAAGTTGTTCATTAGCAACCTGTAGCAATATTGGTAGGAGAATTTTTCCTTAATGAAGTATCCTTCTTTCAAATATTTGTGTGCGGAATTGTAGGAATATCAGCTTATAGTTATTCAATTGAGGAGATCTTCCTCGCTCTCTCGTCCCGAAGGAAGATGTATAGTATCAATTTTAGGAAAAGGAAAATCTGTTGCAAATGTATTCACCACATCTAATGACAAATGCCTCAAGCACAATAGAAAAGTCAAAATTATATAAATATTATTATTCTACTATGCAAAAACTATTAAAAAGATAAAGTTATAACCTTGGAGGATCCTCAACCTCTTAGAGAGCCTTAGCCTGACTGGTATGATGGAAATTTATTTTTCCAATACCATCATGTCCA
The DNA here is from genome assembly GCA_007115665.2 of Sequoiadendron giganteum. Taxonomy (NCBI): domain Eukaryota; kingdom Viridiplantae; phylum Streptophyta; class Pinopsida; order Cupressales; family Cupressaceae; genus Sequoiadendron; species Sequoiadendron giganteum. Next base: position 358,472,983 of record CM021108.1, read on the forward strand.
CAGGCATGATACTGAATGTTGTATGTGCTTGCATCATAAGATACAAGACCAAATCGATGATGGTACCATTCACCTTGATGGTAAAAAGTAGAATACAAATAAGTCAGTGGCTAAGGTGAGTAGTGAATTGTCAATTTATACAGACCCATTTCCATCTCACTCTTTGAATTTAATTATTGATCCTTTTGTGCTTCCCTCGAGGCCTCAATGTACATAAATGTTGTTTTGTTTACTCATAGTTCTCCCCCTCAACCTGTGACTAGTTCAGCAGATATAAATTATAGATTGTAGGATCTACCCATGAATAATAAAGCTTATCCTCTTTATATTCGTGCTTGCATCAATGGAACCATTGTGATAGGAGTCATTATGGACCTCATGAGTTGCATGAAAATTATTGTGGAGGAGACTCTTTTGCTAAATTATTTATAAAGAGAGGAATATGAGAAGATGAATACCACTACACGTACCCATCATGGCCTCTCTCTTGCTCCTTATGGCTCTATAAATATTTCTGTACTAGTGGGACCTAGGGCTATGAATACTACCTTAGATGTCATTCCAAAATTTGACTTGTTTAGAGTGAAGCTAGGCATCTCTTGGCTAGCTTCCGTGGATGGAGTCACTTCTAATATTCATAAATTTTTGAAATTATCCCATGAAGGTGTAGTTCACATTGTGGATGATGTTGGATATTAGTTATTGGTATCACATGGGGGGTATTCACTAGATAATTTTTGGCCCTCCCTAGTTGGTCTGCTTCCTCCAAGAATGAACCTACTTTATCAAAATTACATTAAGTATAAGACCAAGGGCAAGGTGCAACTGAAAATGACTTACCCTGTAGCACAATTATAGGATACCTCTTCCTCCCAAAAGGGGAAGGGAAGGACTACCCATGCTTAGGTCCCTTCTTCTTCATCCTTTGTAGTTCCACCTACTTCTTCCTCCCACCCTGCTATGACACCTTTGACTTCTACCCCTATGTGTCTCTTGGGGAGTCTGATGGTACTTCCTTGGTGGAAGGCCAAGTGTGAGGTGTTTGACCTTCCTGTATTGCCTGTGGTGCCTTGACCCATCTTGTATGGTAAGGGGAAGGGTCCTCATGGAGTCACCTCTATGTCTTGGCCTTTGTGGCCTCCTACCGCTACTGACCCCAAGGTAGCAAATGGGAAGAGGTGCATCGCTAAGGTGATTGAGTATGATTCCCCACCTATTGTTGTCTCTTCTCTTGCATATATTCCTCCTGTTCCTATCAAGGAATCACTCCCTCCATCAGAAATGGCTATGATGAACACTTTTATGACCGAACAAGAGCCTTTCATTCCTCCTCAAGCTGTAGCCTCTAGCTCTTGGAGCCAAAGAAACTACCCTTCTATTTCGATGTCTTCTATTGTGTCCTCCTCCTTCATCCCTTCTACTTCAGTTCCCTTTGCCTCAATCTTTCTTTCAGATCCCTCTATGAGCATGGACAATACTCACTATAAAAGGGTGGAAAAGTTCATTACTCCTTCGACTGAGCCTCCTTTGTTGATGTCCCTTCCAAACATCCATCATTTTTCCAAGATCATGGATATGCCAAATACCTCGATGGTGTCCGTTGCGGTTTTCTTTGATTCTTCCTTGCCTTCTTCTTTGTCTATGGGGATCTTAGATCCTTCGATGAAGCAAAATTTGGATGAACATCCCACTTCTAATGGAGCTTAGGAGAAGGGATCACCTTCTTTAGAAGCTAGTTTTATGTTGGATTGCACCATCCTAGTGATGAAGGTAGCCCTGACATCCCTAGAGTTTTTCACTACCCCCAGGTCTTTTAGTGAGGTCGCTAGTGGATCTCAGGTGCCTCCTTCATCACCTACTCAATTGACACATGGCACTCTCATCAAGTGCATGTTCAATTTATTAGACGATGTCCTAGCTTTGTCAATGATTTTTACAAAATAAATGGTGTTTACCTCACAAGAGTTGAGTGAAGAAGACCTTGAGGGGCCCTCTTTCTTGGCTCTTGTCATATGAGAGTCATAGGGTGCTGCCCTTGCTATCCTGCCCTTGCAATATCATTGATCTTCCCATTATAATGATCTAGGTTGGGGGAATTATGACCTATTGGTTGATGAGGACTAGGAGGGCACCTCTTCTTTATTTGTAGAATAGAATTTTGTGTGTGTTGTGTTTCCCCCGTGCTTGTTTTATGTGTTCTTGGAGGACCCTTGTCACCCTTGTAGGTGCTTGGATACAAGAGTGTTTTTGTGTCATAAAATTCTTCTATTTATCACATCATTATTCGATTTTTTGTGCCTTGATTTTTTACAATTGGAGATGATGCAAAGTGTTGGGGGGAATTTATGCCTCCCTTCTATGCTGACCCAGTTTTTTTGTTTTCATTTTGTTTTCATGTAAATTTATTCACATGGTTTGATATAGTTGGGAGTTGATGACAATTCATATATGTTATTATTATTTTAATCTATTTATATTTATGAGTAGCTATGACCCTAAAATATTAGATCCTTATGTCTCTTGTTCGTCGTGTCATTTCTTATCCTTTCCTTTTCTCTTCTTTGCTTGCTTTGTGATGTTATCATGCTTATGTGTTGTCCCTCACATGTGCAACACCATTACCATGGTTACATCTCATCATGTTTCTCAGCCACAACATCACTTTCATTCTTATTTTTCTCTCCTTAGGATGTCACCTGCCTCTGTGTTTAGAATGCACCACCCTAAGGGGGGCCTATCATACTACTTCAATTTTCAAAAGGTGTATTCGGTGGACAAAAAATCCCTCATTGAAAATCTCTTATTTTTCAAAAAACAAGGATCCCTAGTGAATTTTTTTTTTCATCACAGATTCATAGGTTAGAATCTAAAAACTTGCCTTCGTGAAGGGATTACTTTTTTTGATGAAGAAGTCTAAAATTTTTCCCTTTTGAGAGAGTATTCTTTATTTTGAATTCCTTGAGGAAATAAATCTTTCAAAAGGATTCCTTGATGCTAGAATCATTGGTGAAAGTTGTTATCAATTTTCAAATAGATCATCCCTTGAGCGGAGCCCTTTTTCTTTTAAAGGGTTCCTAAGGGACCCCTTTGAAAGATTTTCCTTCAATTGTTTAATATTTATGTGACTATCTATCTGTGTATCTATGTGTCTTTTTATTATCTAACATGTTTTACCTACGTATTGACATGTTGCTTTGTAGGGGCACCTGTGAAGCTAATTTTCAATCAACCTTGTAGGAATGAGCACCTATAAGGGCCTATCAAACTTTGTGAAGCCTCTCACATTAGGATTCCCTCAAGATCGAGCACTTAGGGTGCCCCTTTTCAATTCCAAGGACATATAAAGGGATTTTATTCTACTGGATCTCTTTGTTCAACTTTATAGGACTGAGCACCTATAGAACCTTTTGTTCACATTTCCATAGGTCTACAAACCTATGGCATATTTTTTCAACTCTCCTTGGGGTTGAGTGCCTATGGAGCCTTCTCCTCTTCCCACGATTTTAGGTGTGTCAGATTGTGATTTGCTTCCTTGATGGTTTATGTATACTTTCTTTAAACTCTTTCAGTCTACTTTACCTTGCATTTGGTATCACATATGCTTGCTAAAGTGGGGGAAAAATGTAATGGTGTGAATTTTCAACCCTTAAAAATTCTCCATTTACACCCCTTATCTTAGAAAAATCAAGCTTGATGATGCTATTCAACCTCGTCCATTCGATTTCCATCCATTTGGCAGTTGTCTATAGTGTCAGTGGGTGAATTTTTATCAGAGATGTGAGTGCAACACATAAACATCTGTGTGACATGCTATCATATTGATAGGATTCCTACCTCTAGAATCTATAGAGGCATTACACTTCTCCATTGGTGATGAATTATAACAACTCTGCACCTTTGATCAACCTTGAATGACTCTTTTGGCTCCCATTTCATCGCCAAAAGACTATCTTCTTCATTCAATGGATCTTCTTCAATCTTATTCAATCTCACTTGATCACTCTCACTTCTACACACTTCATTCATAATAATTCCACCATTTTTGAAGCTCCAAGTTGACACTCTATTGGTTTTATTCCTCTTGTTGTCATGACAACGTTTACATCCTCAAGCTTGTGAGCTCACATCTCCCTTCACATGTCTTAAGAGCATCTTGGTGGGGAGGTGATATCCATTAATTTAGCATTGTTGTATGGATTTAGTAGCATATTTTTGTTAGCATTGCTTGGTATTCTTCTTTTCAGTGTTTTCTTTACCATACTTTCTCTCTTGTGGCTATTTTTTCTATCCGTGGAGGTGGGAAGATTGAAACAGGGGTTTGACTATGACAAGCCCCGAATCAGCCCCAAAAATTTTCATCATTTTGTTATGTTTTTGTATTTTTATCATGTGGTGCTTGCGAGAGGCTGGTCCGACCATAAGTTATATTTTCTCCACCTTTTCTCTTGTCAAATTCTATCTTATTAAGTTAAATAATTCTTCTTGTTTTCTCAATAGCTTATTTTCTTTATGTTCCTATTATCATGTCGTACTATCCTTATTAGGTTGTTAGTAATTTCTCTATTATTTTTTACTATAATTTTTACTCTTTATTCATATAGATGCCATCATCTAACTAGGATGCCAGCACACCATGTTGTCATATGTCTTATGCACTGGAATCCTTTCATAGAGAGTTGCCTAGGTTATATTCTAGACAATAATTGTTTCACCTGACTTCCTAAACCTTTCATGTTGATAGAAGGAAAGAGGTAGATCAATTTCCCTTCCTTTTCACCCCCTAAAACATCAAACCTATCTTAAACAATCCTTTAGCATGAGGTAGATCAAGGAAACTGATTGTTCTAGACCTTCCTATGACCTGGGGTCTTGAGTAGTCTATCCTAATCCTCTACAATTGTAGACTTAGGAACATCCTAATATTGATTGTTCCTACCTTTCCTTGGAATATCTAGTGTTTTTCTACTCCACAAGCTTGGATTCATAAGTTGTGTTATATGGAAGTATCTCTAGTTGCATAGAATGAATGTGTTCTTCAGTTTCAGATAGTTGCATTAGTGGTGTTGGATATTTTGATGAAGTTGAATATTCTTGGAAGTTGTGGAATGTTTCTATATGGTCCATGTCGTGTCTCTTGACCTGGAGAGGCATGTTTGTGGTCACTTTTTAGTGTTAGTACTAGTTTGGTTGATTGGAATTCTAGCAATAAATGTGGACGTTGTTTGATGTTTTTGGAAGTGTGGAAAAGTGTGTCAATGTAGATTTGGGTCCTATCTAACCCTTGGTATTGTCTAACTTCACTTATTTCCACTTTGGAAGTGTTTCGTGTTGACCTATTTGGTGGTTGCATATTTGAGGTGCATACATTTCATTGCGGTTGACATGGAGAAGGTTTTTGAGGTTATGGAGGATATATAAGAAAGGATAATTGTTGAAGATGTGTGTGTAAGATGTGTGAGTGTTGTATAATGTGAATTTTATCAAGTGTGGTGATTTGAGTGTGATATTATATGTTTAAGGATATTTGATGCAATGAGAAGAAGGTGTTTGCTTTTTCAATGTGCTTAAGTTGTTGATGGTAGTGATTTGAAGGTTGTGGATGGTGTAGAGTTGTAGTGGTGGATTTTTCTTGTTGCTATAAGATAGTGAATCTCTTTGTAATAATATTCTTCTATTATTCTTTCTTTTGGATAGTCAGTCCTTTGGGCAGTGAGACCTTGGTAGTGATCCATTCTTCTCTTTTAGGTAGTGGTCCCTTCTGGAAGTGAGCTTATTGTATTCAATGTTGCTATTCATATATATATGCAATCTAATCCTCACCATGGTTTTTCCTTGATAAGGGTTTTCATTGTAAATTTGGTGTTCTCTTGTGTATGGTGTTGAATGTGTTTATGTTTCATTTGTTTACATTCTATTGATGATAATAAGGGTTTGATGGTTAATGAGGGTTTAAGGTTTTAATATACAAATGATATTAGTTGTCTTGTGTGTCTAACAATTGGTATCTGAGTTGTGGTTCCTTGGAAGAGGCTTAACCACTTGAGGTAGATTCAGATGGTGCATAAGAAGGGTGTCAAAGATCTTGTTTGATGTAATGAATTATTCTTGTTGGAAAGCCAAGATGGAAGCCTTTCTTGTATCTCTAGGGTTTGGAGTTTGGAATTTAGTTGAAACTATATATACTATGTTTGCTAATGGTTTGACAAGTCATGATGAGTTCAAGGATTATGAGAATACTGGCAAAGAAATAAATGCTATATTGAGTGGTCTTTATGATTCCAAACTTGGAAAGGTGATAAGAATCAAAATTATTAAAGAGGTTTGGGTGAAGTTGTAGAACATTTATGAAGGAGATGATAAGGTCAAGCAAGAAAAGATGCAAAATTTCAAAGCCAAATTTGAAAACCTAAGGATGTCAAAAGATGAAGACATTATAGCCTACATGCTCATAGTGGATGAATTTTTTAATGGCATCAATGGTCTTGGTTGTAAGCTAGAAGAAAGAGAAATTATAAAAATGGTATTGAGAACTCTTCCTAAATCTTACAGTTCTAACATTTTTTCTATTGAGGAAGCTCAAAATTTGGATCAATATTCTAGAGATCAGATGTTTGGTGCTTTAATTTATTTTGAATTGAGAGAGTTTGGTCAATATGATACTAAGAATAAAATTCCTTTAAATTCAGAAAATCAAAGAAGGATGATGAATTGGATCTTGATGATCTTGATGAGGTGGAAGAATTTTTTGTAAGGAGATTGAAAAATTCCATAGAAAAATATAGAGTTAAGTTACCGTTTAAGCATTTAAATTTTGGAAATATAGGTCATTATGCTTCTAAATGTCCCATCAAAGTTGCAAATGAAAAACACAAATATCATAAAGGTTCATATTTCATGAAGAGCTATTATGTTGCAAAAGACAATGGTGTATCTGATGATGAGGAATCAAACTATCTTGATGAGGATAGTGATGAATTCTTGTTCATGGCTCTAAATGTGGGAACTAATTCTACTAATCTTGAAATATTTGTGAAGGAAAGTTCTTTAGAAATAGGTCACAATATTAAAGGAATTATGTTGACCACTTTTCATGCAAGAGAGGAGAGAAACTACTAGATAATTGATAATGGATGGTCAAATCATATGATAGGTGACAAGAGTAAGTTTTTAAAACTTTAGAAGTATGATGGTGGTCTTGCTAAGTTTGGTGATGATACATCTACTAAGATTTTTGAAAAAAGGTTCAATTAGTTTTGATGGAAAGCATAAAACATATGATTTTATTTATGTCAAGGGTCTCTAGCATAATCTTCTCAATGTAAGACAAATGTGCAGTAGAGGATACAATTTGGTGTTTCAATATGATGATTGTGAAATCAGAAAAGGAAGCTCTAAAAATTTCGTTGATGTAGGAACAAGGACAAAAGGAAATGTTGACCAGCTCAAAGATGGTGGTGTTAAGTGCTTTATGTCACAAATAAATGAAATAAATGGCTATGGAATAGAAGAATGGGTCACATTAACTTTGATAGCCTAGTGAAGATCAGTTCTATTGGTGTTGTGAGAGATCTACCAAGGATTAAAAAACCTACCAATGCAATTTGAAAATTGTCAGTTTGGAAAGAAAACAAAGAAAAGGTTTGAAACTAAATAATATTCTACCATAGGACCTTTGGAGTTGGTGCATATAGACCTATGTGGAACTACTAGAATAAGAAACTCTTAAGGTGAAAATTACTTCATGTGATTGATAGATGATTATTCTAGAATAGCTTGGGTGATATTTCTTAAAGAAAATTCGGAAGGTTTAGATAAGTTTAAAGAATTTAAGTCTATGGTTGAGAATAAAATGGATTTGAAAATAAAGTTCTTGAGGTCCGATAGAGGTGGCGAGTTCACCTCCAATGAGTTTAATAGATATTTTTAAGATAATGGAATAAAGAGACAGTTATCAACTCTTAGGACTCCTCAACAAAATGGAGTTATGGAGAGGAAGAACAAGATAGTTCAGGAAGCAACAAGAACTATGATGAAGGAAGAAAATATATTTGATGTATGTTGGAGAGAAACAATTCATATTATAGTATACATAATTAATTGAGGATAAGAAAGAGTGAATAATTCATAGACTCCTTATGAGTTATGGTATGGAAAACCTTCTACTATGAAATATTTCAATGTTTGGAAGGAAATTCTATATTAGGAGAGACAAAGAAAACTTGGGAAATTTTAATGCAAGATCTAGTGAAGGAATCTTCCTTGGATTATCAACAAAAATAAAGACATACAGATGCTATAAAAAAGGTTGAAGAGGATTATTGAAAGTGCAAGTGTCAAAGTAGATGAAGAACCACATCAAAGTTTTATTGATAGAAGGATATGAATATGATGAACCCCCTTGCAGTGAAGAAGAAAAACAAGAAGATAAAGAAAAAGAGATGACAATGGAAGAGGAAGAAGCTCCATAAAGGATCCCTAAGACTCCTAAGTATGTGAAGAAGAATCATTTTGAAGATCAAATCATTGGAGATAAGAACAAAGGTGTGTTGAAAAGGAGAAAAGTTGCTATGATATAGGAATAGGTAAAATTTTGCTTACTTTTAGAATTAGAACCTAAAAAATTAATTGAATCATGCAAGGATGGGAACTAAATCAAAGTTATGGAATAAGAGTTGAGACAAATTAAGATGAATAAGACTTGGGAATTGGTCCCAAGACTAGCAAACAAGAATTGATAGGAACTAAATAGGTTTTTAGGAACAAACTGAATGAGGATGGAAAGGTTGTTAAAAATAAGGGTAGACGTGTGTGTAAGGGATACTCACAAGTGGAAGGAACATATTTTAAAGAGAATTTTGCTTCAGTGGCAAGAATTGAAGCTATTAGAATGTTTTTGGCTTTTGCAGAACATAAAGACTTCAAGTTGTATTAGATAAATGTCAAGTTTACCTTCTTGAATGGTAGATTAGAAGAAGAGGTTTACACTAAACAAACATAAGATTTTTCATTGTCAGAAGATATTGATATGGTCTGTAGATTAAAAAAGGAATTTTATGGACTCAAACAAACTCCTAGAGCTTGGTATGCAAGAGTAGATAGATACGTGTTGTAGTAGGGATTCAAAAAGGTATCGTAGATAGAAATATTTACTTCATGCTTGAGGGAGATTAGATCTTGATTGTGGTTGTATATGTTGATGACATAATCTTTGGAGGAAATGAAGGTATATGTAAGAGATTTATAGAGCATATTAAAAAGAGTTTGAGATTTCAATGTTTGGGGAGATGAATTTCTTCCTTGGGTTACAAGTCTGTCAATCGAAAAAGAAATTTTCATTTCACAGTCAAAGTATGTCAGGAAAGTTGAAGAAGTTTGGAATGGAGGATTCTAAACTAGTGTGTACTCCCATGGTTACTAGTTGAAATTTGTGTAATGTGGGATTTCTGCAAAACAGATTGTTACTCTAATAAAGCATGCATATTAATTAATCCAACAAATAATGAAACACATTAGAGATAAAATGAGAAAATGAATGAAACTAGAATAGTCTCACCCAATATTCTCTCCTCCATGATTGATTTCCATTTTACCTCCTTAAGCTTGCTATGATAATGGATGCCCTCAGATTTGTGAGAAAAATCTATATGCCTAGTCCTAAACAAAGCCTTTGAAGGATTTTTGAAAATATGATGTTGCACAAGAAAGTTAATTCTAGAATGCAAGAAGCTAAGATGATAAAATGTGATTAAAAATGATAAGATTACAAGATAATAAGAGATTAAGAGATAATAATAATAGATGTCGAAAATGCAATCTTGAATGGACATACGAGATGAGAGATTGAGAAATGCCCTATAATCAATGGTTAAGATTCAAAATGACAACTCTCAATTAGGGTTAGGGCAAAAATCCCAAATGTGTGGACAAGATTTAATTTAAGAAATTAAATCAATGGTGGAGAATAAACATGGAATTGAGATGAAATTAGTAAAAATCAAGAGATAAGAGGATGAGATTTTTAGAAAATCAATAATTTTAGCAATTACTTGATTTGTAGAAGAATATTTCCCATTTTGAATTAAATTAATTCAAAATATGGATTTTGTGAGATAATAAGTAACTTATTTTTGAAATTAATTACTAAAAGAAGAATCAGTTAACTATGTGAGACATTTTCAAATAAATTGTTTTATTTAAAAATAAAGAAGTGTCACATACAACAATTAAATAATTAGGAATAATTATTTAATTTAGAAGTAGTTAATTAATTAAATAAATTAATGAATCTATTTAATTAAGAGAGGATTTTTAGGAATTAGTGACATATTAAATAAATATATTAAAATATATTTATTTAATAATCAGGAGGACATTAATGATAAAGATTAATTAAATAAATGAGACTTTATTTAATTAGAAGAAGACTCTGATAATTAGTGACATATTAAATAAATAAATAAGATTTATTTATTTAATAATCATGAAGAATGAAAGATCATGAATTAATTAAATAATTATTAATTATTTAATTAATAGTTGAACGTGGGTTATAAACATAATTAAAATGTCATAATTATGCTAGGATGAAAGGTGATAAAATATTGCTTGCAGGTCTTGGTCATTTTTATGTGTCTACATTTGCCCCTCTTTGTCATAATGAAGTTTATTGTGTTATGGCAAAGAAAATAAGTCTAGAATATGTTCTAGCGAAGGTACGGAGTGCCTATGCCCCCTCGAGAAAATTTTTGAATTTCAACCCGGGGTTAGAAAATTTGGAAAGTGTCCCGATTAATCAAATTAATGACCAGAGGAACAACAACGTGATCAGATTCAGAGACAGAGGATGCTTAGCTAGCCAAAATGCCATACAAAGACAATCAAATGAGTCTCCAGTACAAACCCACCAGGTCAAAACCCTAATTTTCAACCTATAAATAGGTTGAAAAATCAAAACCAAGTGTCATTTTCTCATTTGTTATATAGAAATTTTAGAGATCAGAGCTCAGAGAGACAATGGTGATTCCAGTGACTACCCACCATGGATACCACATGCGGACTTTCCGACGACCCGAGGGCGCAGAGGCACTGGTAAGTACCCTATCCAACTTGTCAAATTTTAAATTTAACATATTTATGAGGGTTTAAGGGGGGTTGAACAAATATGTTGCAATGCAAATGTCATCGCGTAAGCCACAATTTCCTTCACGTTCACCGCATTTGTCTACATTGCGACGCAAGTGCAACAGGTAGCTAGGCTATTTTGTTCGCTCACGCATGCACGAGGGGAAACAATGCAATTGAGGCAATTTGCGATGCATGCATGTTGTTGCGACACAATTTACAGGTCAAACGCCATGATTGAAAAATCATGAAACAACTACCATGTGGAACGACACAATCATTGTTAGGTTGGACCATTGATAGATAGAGCACCACATTTGACATGTTGTGATACAAATGCCATGTGTAGAGCCACAACTAACTAATTGTGATGCATTTATGGTCAACGCAATGCAATTGTAGTTGACCAAAGTTGAATTGTGTTGACCTTAGTTTTAGATGCATTTGACTTTAGTAATGGTGACCCATGTGTGCTAACTCTTTCCTTTTCTTGTGCAGAGTCGACTAGTGCCTATCTATACCTAAGAGTTCAAGCCGACAACATATACATTTAGAGACCATTTGAGCGACAGGGAGAGACAACGCCTGATGTCACTAGGTTTGTACTACATTGCCTATATGCCCATTATTTAGGCAAATAGAGGCTTGTTGACAGTGCTTTGTGAGAGGTGGCACTCAGAGACCTGCTCATTTCATCTACCTATAGGAGAGGTGATAGTCACCTTAGAGGATGTGTACCACATTCTTTGCATACCAATCCATGGAGAGGGTTGTATATGACCCACACCGAGGGTGACAGACCCTTTTAGATATGTATGAGGATGCTGGTGGTGCCCAATTGGGTATGGATGGTTATGATATTGGTTTGGATGTGGTAGCCAACTGGTTTCCTAGGTGGGATGCTATGTTGATGACACTGATTATTGGATTACTGATTCTAGATCACCGTGCTCATGGATTTCCCATTGGATGGGGGGATGTACTAGTCCAGATGTGAGGACAAAGGACCATTTTTGCTTTGGGGCCTTGTTTGTTTGCCATGTTATATCATCAACTCCATGAGGTTATTTATCACTAGGGCCATAGTATCAGTTGTAGGACTACCCTTCTCATGATCTGGGCATGGGAGTGTATTCCTATCTTTTGGCCACCAATACAGATGCAGTAGCTGGGTGATGGGATGCTGTATGTCTACCTATATGCAAGCTCGGTTAGTCAAACTCACGTTGGAGATACTGGATACTAGCATCACAGGATTGACACCATGATTAGTTTTGTCTGGAGGCCTTACAAAGATTGTGGTCAGTGGCTCGATGAGGATGGCCATTTATCATTGTGTAGACAATTCAGATACCTGATTGACCATACAGTGTAGAGTCAACGTATCATGGAGATGTACCTTCCCCAGCAGGTACTATGGTAGTTCGGAGAGCAATAGGATGTGCCAGTAGGCACGACAGAGTATGCACGGTCTTTTAAAGAGACCATATGGGGGCCGCCCATATCAGTGATAGTGGCCAAGCAGCAGGTAGATGGCCTACTTACAATTCCATGGGTGTGGAGGGGAGGTCTAGTAGATGTAGGTACATCTACTAAGTTTGATGCCTGGTGGAAGATTCACAGGCCTATCCCCTTGACAGATCCATATGGTCCATCACCTATAGATAGGAGGTCAATTATCCCACGAGTACTGACGAGAGGCCAGGGTGGAAGGGATGGAGGTAGAGATGGTAGAGGGGCCGGGGGGAGAGATGGAGGTAGGGGAGATGGGGCCCGAGGAGATAGAGGCAGAGGAGGTAGAGGCCAAGATGGGGGATATGATGGGGGTGGTGGAGGAGGAGGGGATGGAGGAGATGGGAGGGGTGTGAGGAGGAGGAGGGATGGTAGAGGGCGGAGGCAGCCTAGGAGAGTTAGGAGGAGAGTGGGTGGTGCACCACTATCACCTATTTGTGAGGAAGGTGAGGAGAGAGAGATGCCAGTGGTGTAGGAGGTAGGGAAAGAGCTCAGAGGGGGTGAGGAGGAGGCATAGGTGAGGGGTGGAGAGGAGGCAGAGGTGAGGGCCAAGGAGGTGGTCAGGGGTGGAGATGAGGTAGAGATGAGGGCCAAGGAGGATCCATTTGTTAGGGGACAACCTCTTGATATTGATGTAGATGAGATCCAGGCCAAGGAGGAGAGGGATGAGGAGAGAGATGAGGAGGAGGAGCAAGTAGACTGGAGGCTACGAGAGCGGATGATTACTAAGGATGATGAGGGTGACAGATCACCCATTTTTCCTACCGATACTACTATTGATCAGAGGATCATGGATCTTCAGAGCATACTTCATGCGGCCTTGTCTTAGAACAAGGCCTTGGCGGCAGAGTTAGAGGTCACCAAAGTGGAGAGAGATCAGGTTGTCATCCAATGATAGGAGTCTGATCAGTGGGTTACCAAGTTCACTGAGTTATGCTCAGGGCCGATAGGGGACATGGCTAGAGAGCTAGCTAGGATGATAAAGAGTAGGGGGTGGTACATGTTGCGATATGAGCAAGCAGCTCCACCAGAGAGACGGGACCCAGGATTTTCCTGATCCTATAGTAGGATAGGCAGTGGTACCCAGACACACAACAACAGTAGGTCACACAGTGGCAGTCATACTAGTGCTGGGGGTCCACTACAGCAGGTCAGTCATCAGACCATAGGTCACACAGTTTGCACAGGCATTCATCGAGCCATAGCCACAGGTCAGAGCATGGGTACAGATCAGTGTCATTAGGACACCAGATAGAGTAGAGCCAACCTCATGTTACCGAGGCCTTAGGCTCTCAAAGTTAGACTCATGAACTCCTATTCAAGTCACATTCCACATGGTTGGTCAGCCAAAACTACCTCATAGTTCACCACCACGGGATAGAGGAGGGACCTCATAGGACTTGTTTGTAGACACTTTTGTATTTTGATATTCGAGCCTACGAGCTCCATTATTGGGATATCATATGACTATCTTGTGACATTAAATTTTTTGATATTTTATATATATGCGATGCAGTTTTGATGTGGCCTATATGATTGTATGTGTTATGGTACTTCATGCTTTTATCAGAATGTTATGCAATGCTTTTATGATGCTATGAGGCATATGGATATTATGCTTATGTTTATGAGTGTAATTATGGATGTGGTTATGTATGTATGCATTGTGTAATGTGATGATGATGTGATTCCTATATGTTAATGCAAATTTTATCTATGATGCCTATATGTTGATGCAAATGATGGTTTTATGGATGGATGCAAATTCCAACGTTATGCAATGTGAATTATGGTATTTGATTTATGTAGATGTGAAATGTGATTATGAAATGCTCATGTAATCATGTATGCAACTTTGTTTTTTTGTATGTCATAGGATATCATCAGAGAACAAATGAAGAAAAGGCGAAGATTGATGTTAGTGTGAAGAAAGATATGCATGTTAGTGCTGAAATAAAAAAATCCTTCAAAGATTTGCTATAGTACTATCCTAGTTATTGCTTTTTAATCATCATTGGGAAAAAATGTCATGATGGCTGACAAACACTATGATATGATGTAGATCAATAGTGTGCAAGGTCAAACCATCATGTAGATCAACAGTCACAAACAAAGGATGATCATGACTCATACAAGGAACACAATTTACCCTAGTCACTTTGTCATGACCAACCACCAGAAAAACTAAACCAATCATGAGACATCGCTGCTTCTCTAAATCTTGACGTTAGGAAATCCTTGAGAAACTAGCCACATGATAGTCAAAAATAGACAGTAAAATCATCGTACTACATCGTGGCTTCTCTAAATATTGAAATCAGGACATCCTGGAGAAACTAATAGTAGAGTGATTCAAAAAGACAAGGATAATCATTGTGATATGTCGTGGTTCCTAAGACATAAGGAACTAATATCATGATAATCATCAAAAAGAAAGATAAAGTTTTCCAAGTGTTTTCCAAGTGTTTTAATGTTAGGTGTTGCCAAATGTCGAGTGATATCAAATTCAGGAAGGACACATCCTGAATGATGTTGATATCTAGGAGATCGATTCTCAGAGTTAGGAGAATTCATCAAAATTCCAGATGATGATGATGGTGCTTAGGAAGGACACATCCACTAGCATAAAGAAATGATGAGAGTTTTGTTGATGAAGTTTTCTACACAGCAACAACTCAGACAGAATGCAATATTCTATCTCTCTTGAAAGGTTATTTTCAATAATAAATACTGAAAATCACCCCAAGGTCTCTCGGGTGTCAGGTCATGACAATGCATAAACAACTCAGATAATATGTGAAATGCTGGTAATCACAATCTGACCTTACTACAAGCAAAATTTACCTTTCCAATTATCAGATTGTGCGATATAATGATCTCAAATCCTAAATCTAACCAGATAATAAAGAAATAGCAAAAGATAGGGGTGCAGGAATATGATAAAATCTAAACTATTCCTAGAATGAGTAATGCAAATGATAGATATCTGGAATGGACCAATCTCAAAGAACCAATTCTTGCTTAACCCACAATGTAATCTCACAAGAATGGTGCAATCTTCTAAGGTATATAGATTTTTGAACCATAGACATTCATCCACAATCGAACTTAAGCACATGTAAATATATGGTCCAGGTTGACTTCACTAGCCTACTACAATCAGACAGTTACTGGGAGTATAGACTAGAGATTGCTACAAACATTCCAAATATGAAATCATAAACTTTACACACCAAACTGAAACTAATTTTAATTCTGAACACTAAACCCTAAATCTTTA
This sequence comes from Sequoiadendron giganteum, assembly GCA_007115665.2. NCBI lineage: Eukaryota > Viridiplantae > Streptophyta > Pinopsida > Cupressales > Cupressaceae > Sequoiadendron > Sequoiadendron giganteum. Next base: position 358,488,896 of record CM021108.1, read on the forward strand.
AGCAATCTGAAAAATAAAACAACAGAAACCATGCAAGATGAAATAACACAAAAGATTGTACCAGGAAAATCACAATGTCTTCAATTGTATTAGACCACCAAAATGCTAAAACAATTCCACTGTTTGTTTACAATACTTGCTTCAAGAAATTGAAAAAATGCTCTAACTCCTCCTTCTAACTTAACTCTATTATCTCTTCTCCTTTTCTCTAATATCTAATGTCTTACAATGAGGCAAGAATACCTTTTATAGAAAATTCTCAAGATATGTCGGCCCAGCCAAACATTTACAAAACAAGAACATCCGCCAAAATAGGTCAGCCCTAGGAATTCAAAACAAGGCACACATTAAATGCCGATACATCATCAAGGTCGGCCCAAACACAATCCCCAATGCAACCCGGATCAATACATGCCCCATAATAATAGGAAAGGACAAATCTCAAAATGGGCATTAATTACCACCTCCCTTGTCCTTATTCTGATCTCGAACCTTCAAAAATAACCTATCCAATTCGGTGAAAGGTGGCAAAGGCAATATCCTAAGCCGGCATGTCAAAGGCTTGGGCAATAGAGACAGGACTGAAATTAGCCAAGACTCTCCCTTCAGTATTGACAACCCTTTGTGTATCAAAATCATACTACCGGGCACACTTTAAAATCAACTCATAGCATTGGATTGCAGGAGGAAACCCTACCACAGGCACCAGTCTGGACTTCATCATTCCATTCCTTAGAACCGACAGATTCTTCTTAGCTTTTCTTTGTTTAAACTCTTCGTATCTCCAAGCTCCAACATTAGTATTAGACACTTCAGAACATACGAAAGATATCTTGCTTTCAGGAAGCTGACTCTTAGTGTCCAATCTTAATCTTTTGGCCTCTGAGATGGAGGAACCCTCCGTGTCACCTTTGGACTTTCCTGTAGCAGCTCTGCTTGATTCAACCTGCACTCACAAAAGGCCATCATAAGTATCCCATTATTATGCATAGTCCAACCAAAGGATTAGCACAAAATCATATAATGCAATTAAAAGCTATCACAAATGGCCAATCCTTGAAATTCCAAAAAAATAAAAGAATCCGAGAAAACAGCATAAACCGGGAAAATCTAGTCGGGGCGGAATTTCGGTGAAATCTGACCCAGACAGATTCCTGTTACCAAGACATCCTCAGTCAAACAAAATCATTAGCACAAAAGATTATGAGATAATCATGTAATTCATTCATTAGCAACAAGAAATAAGCATATAGTATTTACTCCATTAATCCTATCCTTAGAAAATTGGAAGAAGTGCAACCAAACAGGAAAACCGAAAAAGTCCGGATGGAACGGATTTCTACAGATAGTTTGAAGAACTCCGAAAATCACCACACTCTGCGGAATTAGCCAAAATCAATAAAATCCGAGTGTGCAAGAATTTCGCGGACACCTCGAAAACCCGATGAATGACGACACGCGAACCATCAATCACATGATCATGTAACCCTTTATACCTAGACACTAATGGTCCTAAAATCGATGCTAATCAACAAAATCAGAATGCACTTGGACCTAGACCTCAAAAGACCCCCTGAATAACTAAACCTCATGGAAAAATAATGATGCCCTAGGTTCAATAACCAGACCCCGCCATTAGAGTCCGGGTAAGCTAAAATTCCCAAGGAAAACTATCATTTGGGCGATCAACTGATGCGCGCAATGATCCCTCAAGGTACGAGCAGGTTGGGCTGGACATGAATCATGAAATAACGAAAACCCCACTAAACCTTGGCAAACTCGGGCAGATGAACCGAAACCCTAACCTTCATAAAATATGGTGAATGGCATGCTTAAGGGAAAAGTCCTATTCAAACAGGTTCATACTCACGCACCCACCAGTGAATGGATAAACACAGGCATGGGCGACAAAGCCTTGGTGTGGATTTAAGTCCAACCCTAATTCAATAAATATAAACTCATGATCAAGCAAAGGCTGACCTGGAACGACTACTAATCAACTTGGAAAGATTTAATCAAGACGCAACAAAAGGAAGGATCAGAGATGACCTACCATGGATTAGTGCTAGTAATACCCAAACTCGAAGAAGCGACTGCAAAACGAACATGCCCAAGCAATGAAAATCTAGACACCGGCACCCAAACAATCCACACGCACGTGATTCAAGATCAATCTTCACAGCTCAAATGAAAAACTCTTAATCGCCAGAGCAGTAAGCAAGTGAATAATGAAGTGGGAACGATGCTCAAAATGTTTTAAATTCACCCATATGCTCGTCTGAGCAAAGGTACCTCTGTCATTAATGAGCGACAAGATGTATTTGAAAAAATCTGGAAACCGAGCTGAGGCTGGAATTTCAAAAAAACCCCAAATACGTGGAAAATCCGGATGAACACGAATTCCGCGGAAATAGCAAAAACTAGGATTTTAACAAAGTTCAGGATTTTGAGGCAATTCGGGAAAATCCGCCGAAGCTGGAAAATCCCGGATTTAGGTCCAGACCCGGATTTGGAAAATTCAGCGATGACCAGACAACAAACCAGAGCCCAGGAAAATCTGCCGGAGCTGGAAAATCCCGGATTCAGGTCCAGACCCGGATTTTCACTAAAAGCCCACTTTAACCAATTTAAGCCTTAGGGAGGGATCAAAGCCAACAAGACCAACATGTCAAGACCTTAAAAAGGTAAATCCAATAAAACCAAAGCTCAAAAGATATCCGGAAAGAGGGTCCCTACTCTAAGTGGGGCGTGTGTGCAAAACTGCACAACAAGTTTCTTTTTAGGACGCATTTGAAGAAGAACCCAAAAATTTTCCATGGTAACTTGTCTTGATAGGATTTTGACTACATGTCATTGCTGACATGCTGAATTGACTGAAAGTGCTGATGAAACAGATTTGTTGATAGAATTTTTGATTGAGATTCGATAGAAGGTTTCCTCGATTTGAAGAGAGTTTGATGTTTGTGAATGTGTAGTGCCATGACCCTAATGGACTGACCTAGTGCGGCCTCGGGGGCTCATCGATTGATGGCCTCGCCTATGTCGTGCACTCGGAGACCTCGTAATTCGACATGACGAATGACGTTGTCCCACGGACAAAAGTTTGAATCATGATTTTATTTTGACCAACCTAGAAAGACTGACCTAATGTCTCGGGGATTCAAAGATGAATCTTTCCTACGTAGCAAATGCACAAAGACAACGTAGTTCAGACATGGACAAAAGATTGACTGATATGATCGATTGAATTGATCAGATAGACATTGAATTTGACTCTGCTTTTGGATTTTGACATTGATTTGGATGTTTTTGTATTTTCTCTGGATGTTTTTCAATTTTTTAATTTTTTTTGTCTTTTTTCTAGACTTTTTCAGATTTATAGGATTTTTTCAGGACTTTTTCAGATTTTTAGGGTTTTTTCAGGACTTTTTCAGAATGCGGGATCATGTACGACACCCACTGTAGTTACATGGTAAAGGTCTTGCCCCTTGACCGATCGGGGAGTACCTGAGTCAAATGATATGGAGATAGGCATACAAAGGGCAAAAGAAAGGATATGCAAGGGATGATGTCAACCAAATGATAACCATGGCCAAAACTGACAAGACTTAGGACGGATTTCGTGAATGTGTGAGGGCTTTGTGATTATGAAAAATGGATAAAGTTTGAGTTGAGTAACCATAGATGGCGAAGCAATGATCGATTACACATGGCATCTATTTGTCAGGTTTTCACCATGGTACTTATCCAAAGCACATGTTTGCCAATTTTTCACTATTGGATGAATTCATTTCTTTTTACTATTTTTCCATTTTTTGATTTTTTTTGGATGTCACCAAGACACATGTTTTCTAGGTTTTCATCAAGGGATGATTTTTTCTAGTTTTCAATTTTTTTGTGTTTTTAGGTTTTTAGCCCAACTCTCTGATGCTATGTGTAGAAATTTCTCAGATGTAATCTATTGATGGGTTATGTCAGCTATTCTCCATCAGGTGTGGCCAATTGATAAGCTCTAGAACTAAAGGCGACAGTAATGATATAAGGACCAAGCCAATTAGTCTCAAAATTACCAGGCTTTTCACAGTCTGCCTGATTTCTTGGGTTCTCCATGAGAACCAAGTCACTGATTTCAAATTTCCTCACCATTACTCTTTTTTTATAGCTTTGGCAGAGACGATTTTGATATGCTTGTAGATGATTTGAGGCATTTTGTCATCTTTCTTGTAGCATTTCTAGCTCATGTAGGTGAGTATGTTTGTACTCTTCATCATCAATCATTCCTTTCAAGGAGACTTGGAGAGAAGGAATTTCAACCTCGATGGGCAATATGGCCTCAGATCTATAGACCAGGGAAAATGGAGTGGCTCTAGTGGGGGTACGGATGCTGGTACGATAGGCTCATAAAGTAGGATGAAGTTGTAGGTGCCAATCTCGGCTAGCATCATTGACGGTCTTCTTGAGTATGAAAAGAATTGTTTTATTTGATGCCTTAGCTTGCCTATTACCTTGTGGATAATATGGGGTGGAAAAATGGTGTTGGATGTGGAATCACTCATAGAGTTCATGAACGTCTTGATTTTTGAATGGACTGTCATTGTCTGTGATGATGGATTGTGGGACACCATACCGGAAAATGATGTAATTTAGGATAAACTTGGATATTTTCTTATCGATGATGTAAGTGAGGGGGACGGCTTCAATCCACTTAGTAAAATACTCAGTGGCAGTGATTATGAATTTATGGCCGTTAGGAGAGGATGGATGGATCTTACCCATGAGATCGAGTCCCCATTGTGCAAAGGGCCATGGAGAAGTGATCGGTCTAAGTTCCTATGCAGGTACGTGAATTAGGTCATTATGCACCTAGCATTTCCAACATGTTCTGACAAACTGAAGATCATCTTTCTCTAATGTCATCCAATAGTATCCCAGTCTGGTGACTTTTTGAGCTAACGTTGGACCACTCGAATGAGATCCACATATACCCTTATGCACTTCTCATAAATTTTTTTGGGCTTCATCAGTTTTGAGACAACGAAGAAGGGTGTTATCAAACCCATGGCGGTATAGGGTGTCACTGACGATGGTGTCTCTAGCCGCTTTTCGGATAAAGGATTTTCTTTGGTTGTTGGAAAGGTTGGGTGGTAGGGTTTGGGATTTAAGATAGTCATAGATGTCTTGGTACCAAGGTCAACTGGGACCAACAATCTCACAAACTGTTTCTCACTCTGGGATGTCATACGCTGGCATCAATAACTATTCCACTAAGAACTCAAATTGTGACACATTTTTAGGGATGTCCAAGAGAGATCCAATAGTAGCCATTGCATCGACTACCTTATTTTGTGTCCTAGGGATTTGTTCAAAAGAAATCATTTTAAAATATGTCATGAAACTATCCACCATTCACTTCTAGGGAAGCAACTTCTCATCTTTTGTGTCATAATCATCATTCACTTGGTTGATGGCTAACTAAGAACCCCCGAATACGAGCAATGTCTGAATTTTCCATTTAATTGCTATCTTGAGACCTGTGACCAAGGCTTCGTATTTTTCAATTTTATTTGTACAAGGGAAGGCGATCTGAAATGATTTAGGAATTGAATCCCCTTGTGGTGTGATGAACAAGATACCAGCTCCTGAGCCATGACCAGTGTGGGACCCATCAAAATATAGCTTCCATGGTAAGGCTGGTTCTACATGAAAGATAGACTCATCCAAAAAGCTAGTTATCAGCGGATGAGTGGCTTGGATTGGTTCATCTGCAAGTTGATCTACTGTTACTTGACCTTTTATTTCCTTGCACTCGACATATTGTATGTCATATTCACTTAATATCATGACCCATTTTGCCAAACGACCTGTCAATGCCGCCTAACTTAGAAGATACTTTAGTGTGTCAATCTTGGCTACCAAATGTGTTTGATGGCTCAACATATAGTGTCTTAGTTTATGCACCACAAAGATAACTACAAGGCATGCCCATTCAATGGTTGTGTAGTTGAGCTCATATCCTATCAGTGTGCGACTGATGTAGTAAATGGCTCTTTCTTTTTCCTCATTTTCATTTTGTGCCAATAATGCCCCTAGTGCATTTGTAGTTGCAGAGACATATAGGATCAATGGCTTGCCTTCAATGGGTGGCATCAGGACTGGTGGTGTCAATAGATATTCCTTAATTGTTTTGAAGGCTACATGGAATTTATCCATCCATACAAAAGGAATGCTTTTTTGTAACAGATATTGAAATGGTTGACACTTGTCTGCCAACTATGCGATGAAGTGACAGATAGACTACAATTTTCCCTAAAGTGTTCGCAACTCATTGATCCCTTTTGGTGGAGGCATGTCTAGAATTGATTTTACTTTTGTTGGGTCAACCTCAATGCCTCATCATGAAACTATGTATCCCAACAGCTTACCCAAAGTAACTCTGAAGACACATTTCCTTGGGTTCAAACAAACCTTGTAATCCTCAAGCCGTCTAAAATTTTTGTCCAAGACCTTGAGGTGATCTTTCCATGTAAGATATTTTTCCAATAGGTCATCCACATAATCTTCCATTAGGATATGCATCATGTCATGAAAGATTGTTGTCATAGCTCTTTGGTATGTGGTGCCTGCATTCTTTAAGCCAAAAGGCACGACATTCCAATAGTATGTTCCCCATGGGCAAGTGAATGCCATTTTTTTCTAATCCTCTATTGCAATTCGGATTTGGTTATAGCTTGAGAAACCATCCATGAGAGATAGGATATCATACCCTACCATGAGATCAACAATCATTTCTATATTTGGTAAGGGGAAATCATCCTTTGGGCAAGCCTTATTTAAATCTTTGAAATCTGTGTAGATACAGATTTGTCCGTTTGGCTTTGTAATAGAGACAATGTTGGATATCCAATCAGCATAGTCTATTGACCTTATGAACCCAACATCTAGTAACTTCTTTAGTTCAGCCTTGACAAGTAGTGCAATATGTGGATGCATTTTGAGCAACTTTTTTTTGACTGGCTTGATTCCTGGGATTAGAGGAAGATGATGTAAAACCAATTCTGGATCAAGGCTTGGCATGTCAGCATATGACCATGCAAAGTTAACTTTCCTATAGGTGAAGAATTGATGAAATTCGGGTTTTTCTTCCTCTCACAATGATGCGGCCAAGAGAATCATTTTGGGATTCTCTGGTGTGGCTATGTTAACTCCCATTGTGTCTTCAATGAACATAGTTTATTTTTATTGTGTCACAGGAAGAAAGTACAATCCTCTATCCTTAGGGGCCTCAGAAAGGTTTTCACCTTCGATATGTCCTTTTTTTTTACTATTTTTCTATCAGAAGGTGTCTTGCGGTTTTCACCTAAAGACATTTATTTTTTTGTTTTATTCTTTGTATTTTTGCAACTGGAGGATTGCATAGTCTCCTCGAAATAAGATGCACAATTTAGATCAATGGAAAACCCTATTTTGTGATCACCCCATGGAATACCTTCTCGGAGCCCCATGAATTCTGTAATTGCCTCATCGTTCTAAAAAATTTCCATCACTGGTGGATCTTGTTGGTCCCAGTCAATCAGTTGTGGACAAACAAGGGGAATCCCATCATTAGTGTTGGTAAAGGATGGGGAAGATGTAGAAAGTGTGCAAATTGAAGCCTCAAGAGTAAAGGAAAAGTTGTCAATTTCAACTTCTGTGTCAGATACAATAGATGGATCGTACTCCAAGTCAGATGAGTCAAATTCAAAATCATAATATGGGATGAAATTATCAACATCATGACTAGTGGTTGGCATTTCATAATTATGGATAGTGGGCTCAGATAAGTTAGGCTCATGAGTGGGCTCAGGAATGGGGTGGGATGATTCAAGCATTGCCGACGACACCTTATGTTCTTTCGGATTCCAAGGAATGCTTACCCATTCCTTATTTTTGGAACGTCGGTCAATAGGGTCAATGTTATATTCTTGGTGAAATCATTCTTCAAAAGGGAGTTGACCAAGATCTAGGAATAGTTCATCAATCTCATAGTCACTTAGGGTTTTTTCAAATCCCCATTCCCATTCATTTGAGTCAATTTCGGTAAGGGATTCTTCATATGTCTTGACACTTTTTGTATCTGTTACATCCTCACTTGAAAGTTCATGGGTACATCGATCATCAGTTCTGAATTGGTCAAACCCTAGCCCTATGTACCTTGGTCTTGCAGAAATGATAATAGGTTCCCTCCTTCCATTATTGTCCTTTCCAAGACCGCTTGTGTCATCAAAACCTAGGGCTTTGCAGATATCATAGCATTTTCCATAGAGATGCACTGGTAGTGGAGGTAACTCCTCAGGGTCTTTGTAGATCCAGTTAGCTATGTCATCGATGACTTCATTACCCATATCACCCCACAATGTGAAAACACTTTTTGGTGGAACCTTGAAATTTGTTTTGGGCTCGACAACAAAACATGGTCTACCATAGACTTTAGGCGGCTTAGGTATTGTGGTGATACAGTAAGCCATATTCAATTTGAATTCTCCATAGCCAAGGTCCTGGATCTGAAGGTCTTTACTTGGTATGGAGGTCAAGGAAGATGGTGTGGCAGAAGGTGATGGGATGGATGATTTGGTAAGTGCAGATGGGTCAATATATTTGGATGAAGTGGAGGCTGAGGCTTCGCGATTGATGGGTACCTATTGCTCAGCAGTAGCTTGCAGATTGGTACAGTATTGAAATAGATCAGGATCTCCTGGGATAGTGATTTCAGTACCATTAAAAGGAAATTTTAGGCATTGGTGTTATGTGGATGGAATGGCCTTTAGAGCATGAATCTAGGGGTGACCAAGTAAGATATTATAATGTATGTCACAATCTAGGACTTGGCATGTTGTATCTATGATAACCGGTCCCACCTAGAGTGGAATTGTAATGACACCTTTAGAAGTGTGCTCTTCATCATCATACACCTTGATGACAATGCTCTTGATAGCATCTACACATGCATCAGAGAAACCAAGAGCTTTAACCAATTTTAAAGAGTAGATGTTCAATCCTGCTCCGCCATCTACTAAGACTCATCTAACCTTGATGTGAAGGGCATCATTATGAGATGGTTTGGTGAGGAATAGTCACTATCCGAAAAGGTGATGTGATGAGGAAAAGTTAGATATCTAACCATAGTCTCAAAGTGGTTGACATCAATTTTGGTTGGGATGGATGAATCTTGCAGGACTTTATCCAAGATGGCCTTATGTGCGGGTGAGATACAGAGCAGTTCAAGAATGGATATTTGAGCTGGTGTTTTATTCAATTGCTCAATAAGGTTGAACTCTGGTTTAGGGGTTGACTGTTTGGTGGATGAACCAGGTATGGTGATCTTAGGTTGACACATAGAAGGACCTGGGATAGTGACCTTTCCTTTACGTGTGGTGACATTGCATTCTGGGGATTTTTTAATGGTAATGGTATTAACACATTTATCTTCATCAACAACATGAATATTGTTAATGATGGTACCATCGAGATAATTGTATGTAGGATAGACAATATTGTAGGCCGAATGGATGTGATTAGCTTGATTATTAGTATTCTTTGTGCCAGATGAGGAAGCTTTACCATGATCCTACAGTGGGTTTTTGTGAATAGTATGGTCCATATTAGACATGAATGGTTGGCCACCCAACTCAATGTTGTGATTATCAATGAGGTCTTGTACCAGATTTCACAATTGATGACAAGAGGAGGTTTTGTGCCCTTTGGCATGGTGGTAATAAAAAAATGTACTTTCATTCCACCATGAAAGCTTGAACTGACCAGGGTCATATGATTTTGGCTCTTCCAGTGTTATGACACTATTTTGAAGAAGTTTCTTCAAGACAATTTCAATAGGCTCACCCAAAGGGGTATATGTGCATTCTTGGAATTGTTGAGGTTGACGCAGCTACCTTTGATTAGTTTGTGCATGATTTCTTTGGATAGCATTGGTAGTTGGTGTCGATGGAGTTACAAGTGTATTTTGATTTTGCACTCCTTTGATTGTGAGTACATGACCTGTTGTATTTACGGTTTTGGCATCGACCACACAGTCATTGGTGATGTGTTTGCTCTTAACCCAGTATTTGGTTTTGTTATTTGAGCTACTTGGGTTATTATTTGTGGTGGTATTGATGGTTTTTCCATCGTATTTTAATTCGCCTTTGGCGATCAAGGCTTTCTCAAGTTGAACACCCTTTTCAATGAGGTCAACAAAGGTGGTGCAACAATGGACTTGTAATCTATACTTTAGTGGTCCTATGAGAGTTTGCACAAACATGCTGAATTTCTCCTTTTTAGGTATTTCTACTGGACATCTGCTTGCTAAGGTTCTCCATATTTGAAAGAATGGGATACAAGTCTCTCCTGCATCCTCTTGGGTAAGCCTACATAAGGAGGTAGTATCGATATCTGTGTCAATGTTATAGGCATAATTTTCAACAAACTTGTTTGCCAATTCATCCCATGTTTTGATTCCCTTAGGCAATAGCGAGAACCATTCTAGTGCATGACCTGCGAGACTTCTAGAAAAAATTCTCATGAGATACGTTTGCTCATATGCAATGTCCATGCAACTAGTGGTGAATTCTCTTATGTGCTCAATAGGGTTTGTTTTTCCTTTGTATTTGGGAAAATGAGGTACCACATATCCATGAGGAAAGGGTGGCATATACAAGGTTGTGTCAAATGGATATGGACACAAGTCATGTGACATGTATGAATTTTTGTTGGATTGTTGCAAGGTCTCCACTTGCGTTTGAAGAGCAATGAGTTGGAGTGTGAGTGCTTCTACAATTGGGTTGTTGGTAGAATCACACATGTTGTTGATAGGGATGGCTTGAGTGCCCACCTATTGTGATGAGATGTGTTAATTTGGAATTGGTTGTTGGTGAGAAAAATGAGTGTTCTGATTAGGCAGTTGTTGGAAATGAGTGTTTTGATGAGGGATGTGCTGTTGTGTATGGACTTGAGAGGCATAAGTGGGGATGTGAGATCCTACCATGTTGGACTAAATTTGAGGACCTTGTTGGTTTTGAGTTTGTTGATGTCCAAAAGGAGTGAAGGATTGAGGGATTTGTTGATTTTGAGCTTGTTGATGCCCAAATGGAGTGAAGGATTGAGGGCCTTATTGATTTTGAGCTTGTTGATGCCCAAATGGAGTGAAGGATTGAGCACCTTGATTGCCTTGCCCAAATAAGAGATTGTGGCCATGAGGAATGTTGGTGTTTTGGGTCATAGGAATGTTGGTATTAACTTGTGAGGAAGTGGGTTGGGTGCCTTGTATGACAACTCTTCATTTATTTCTCCCAAAAGGGTTGGATGAGTTGGTTGCCATAGCATTTGAAGAACCTAATAATAGGTTTTTTTATTCCCCTATGGAACTAGATGAAGTACCAAAGAGATTTGAGTTGGCTACACCCATTGTTTGTGAAGGGATGGTGGATTTCTTTTTGGGGATAGATTGTCATGTGGTGCTGGTTTGGGAAGATAATCCCCCAATAGATGTTGTGTTGGTTGTGGTGGTAGTATGAGCAAGGGAGGTAGCATTGATGGTGCTGATGAAATTTTTTGTAGAATCTACCATGGAAGGATTGTGTGATGGTGGATTGGGAGAAGTTGCTCTAAGAGTGTTAAGATCAAATCCCTTTGGTAACTTAGCCCCTTGGTCAAGGAGCATAGCTAGGAATCTAGAAGTCATTTAAGACTACTTCTTCCACAAAATAGCAATGTTTGGGTGTTGGGTAGCAGCTAATATGTCTTCTTCAAAGACTTCCCCATTTGAGTCTCTGCAGATGAATTCTTCAAAAAGGTCTTGTGGAGCGGGTGTGATGTTCATCTCACTGAAAGGATTGATGTTGGAATTTCCCATATTATAAGAATGATTGTTCATGTCATTAGGGAAAGAATCCATGCCAGTTGTGAAACCAAGAAAGCTGGTGTCTTGTCCAAAGGATTCCATGAGTCTTTTCTTTTTTTGTAGTCTAGTTTCAACCATAAAATTTTTTCTCAACTTGGAGATGATTTGGGAAAATGATCTAAATATGACACTATGTTTTTGGGATGTTTTTGTAATTTTAGGAATGTTATGAAATGCAAGCAAGACCAAAATGAGGACAAAGATTTGTGAATGCAAATGGTGTGATACTAAAATGGAGATGCTAAATGGTATGCAACTAAAGGAGCCTAAGATGTATGTACTATTGAGGGATCTAAGGAGAATAACTTGAGCAAACAAAGTTTTTGCAATGATTCAAGTTTTGGAATACCAATGAATTGTAAAAGGACTAAAAGAGGACAAAGTGAAGTTTCCACACTAGACTATTGAGTGGGAAATAATTCACAAAAGTTTGGACTAAATGAAAAAAGGTAATTGGGTCCAATGATAACCTACTATTGAATGCAAAATTTTGACAATGAATGGTGAGAGTCAACTCCTAAAATCTGTAAAAGTAAGTGTCTAAGGAGATGGTGAAGTTACCAATGCAATATAATGGACTAGAAATGGAAATGGACTCTTATTGTGATCCTAAAAATGATACCTATAATGAAATGTTTAAGGGAAGTTGAGAAATTCAGAGTCTAGTTTGAACTATAACAGTGAAGGAAGACTTGATTGAATTAAAGACAAGTAGTGGACTTTCATTTTTTACAGTGAGAAGCTGGTTTGAAATGTTTGCAAATGCATCGCAGTGAATACGGTACGACAAAGCAAATGTGGATCACAATAGTGAATGCGGTTCATAAAATGTCGATTGCGACATAGTATGGTGAATGTGGTTTGATATTTGGAAGATGTGGCTCAATAAAGTGATTGTGATTTGAAATAGAAAATGTGGCATCATATAGTGAATGCGGTTTAGGATAATTCAAATGCGGCTCATCAGTGCGAATGCGGCTTAGGGTGTTTCAAATGCAACCTAGCAAAGCGTTTGTGGCTCAAAATATAGCGATTGCAGTTTGACAAAGCGTTTGCGTCGCATGAAGCAAATTTTTGGAAAAAAATAGTTTTGCAGAATTGACAGGTTTGGACCCAGATTGTTGATGTTCAGTTTGTTGAAGTTTGTTGATTTAGGCAAGACATAGAATCTAAAACATTGAATGTATGTTCAAGGATCAAGCATGACCCTTTTTTATTTTCACTGGTATTTGAACAAGAAGACACTTCAAGAAGACTTACTCTTAATGGTCAAAGGGTCATCATAGCAATCACAACCCATAGCTTAAAATTACGTTGACTCACACAATCGTGTCACCCCCTAGAGGGCGCCCATTTTTTTGTCTTTTCTAGGTGTGTACTCAAGATTAGATTTCTCGATCCCCTGAGCAAACAATCTGTGGCGATTATATGGTGAGTGTCTTGGGGGAAGATTTTTCCCTCCCCTTGCACTATGATTGACATGATGTTTAGATACTGACACAGATGGCTTTCTACACTATGGTTCATAGTAAAGGTTTCCCTTTGGTGTGGCAATACATAAACTCCCTTAGGACACCTCCCAATCTTTAGAACAAATATTTCGGGGATGGTTATCTTGCTCACTTTTGTTGAATATGGGTTTCTCCAAAATTCATTTTCGATTATAGTGGGTTGGAAAACCTGGCTTTGGTTGTTCCCACTTAGGTCATTCCCATAGGGTGAGTACTTTTTCCCATTACAACAGGCATTCTAAAGGATTTAATAAAACATAAAATGCATAAAGATGAAATAGGTAAGTCTGGTTTTTTGATCACCTAGTAAAGGGGAGAGCATATACCTATTACCCAACAAACACAACAAACAAATGGTTCATTTTTAAATCCCAATGACAATTTTCTACACTAAGTGAAGATGTTGCTTCACAACAAGCATTGGATTCATTTTTAACCAACAAAATAAAATTTGGTGACAATCCTAAGATTCATAAATTCCAAATTTAAGTGTCTATCCTAGGATTGGTTCATTTTAATCCTCATACATCAATAAAACTACTAATCGTGATCGCATCGGATCCAGACAACAATTTAAGAATGAGAATAACTAGTCATTTGTGGCACGAAATACCAGATGCAGCTCAGTATTGCATTTGTGGTTTGAGTTCTAGAAAATGCGGTGCAAAAGGTTAGTTGCAGCTCTGTGTGTGTCAAATGCATTGTGATATGTCAAATGTGTCATTCACGAGATCACATGCAGTTCAACAGAGCACTTGCATCGCGTAGTCTAGCAGTTGCATCGTTCCGTACTCCTGTACCTGCAAAACAAAATCTGAGGCCGTACAAGAACCTGTAAAAACATGTTAATGGGTTGAGTTCACCAATGTAATGTGGGATTTCTCTAAAATAGATTGTTAGTCTAATAAAGCATGCATATTAATTAATCCAACAAACAATGAAACACATTAGAGATAAAATGAATGAAACTAGAACAGTCTCACCCAATCTTCTCTCCATGATTGATTTCCATTGTACCTCCTTAAACTTGCTATGATAATGGATGCCCTTAGATTTGTGAGAAAACTCTATATGCCTAGTCCTAAACAAAGCCTTTGAAGGATTTTTGAAAATATGATGTTGCACAAGAAAGTTAATTCTAGAATGCAAGAAGCTAAGATGATAAAATGCGATTAAAAATGATAAGATTCCGAGATAATAATAATAGATGTCGAAAATGAGATCAAGATTGTCATTTTATAGAAAATGCAATCTTGAACAGACGGACGAGATGAGAGATTGAGAAATGCCCTAGAATCAATGGTTAAGATTCAAAATGACAACTCTCAATTAGGGTTAGGGAAAAAATCCCAAATGTGTGGATAGATTTAATTTAAGAAATTAAATCAATGGTGGAGAATAAACATGACATTGAGATGAAATTAGTAAAAATCAAGAGATAAGAGGATGAGATTTTTAGAAAATCAGTAATTTTAGCAATTACTTGATTTGTAGAAGAATATTTCCCATTTTGAATTAAATTAATTCAAAATATGGATTTTGTGAGATAATAAGTAATTGATTTTTGAAATTAATTACTAAAAGAAGAATTAGTTAACTATGTGAGACATTTTTAAATAAATTTTTTTATTTAAAAATAAAGAAGTGTTACATACAACAATGAAATAATTAGGAATAATTATTTAATTTAGGAGTAGTTAATTAATTAAATAAATTAATGAATCTATTTAATTAAGAGAGGATTTTAGAAATTAGTGACATATTAAATAAATAAATAAGATTTATTTATTTAATAATCATGAAGAATGAAAAATCATGAATTAATTAAATAATTATAAATTATTTAATTAATAGTTGAATGTGGGCTAGAAACATAATTAAAATGTCATAATTATGTTAGGACGAAAGGTGATATAATATTGCTTGCAGGCCTTGGTCATTTTTATGTGTTTACAATTTAAGCAAAAATGATGATTCTATTAAGATAGATCAGAGCAAGTATAGATCAATGATTGGTGGATTGCTATATTTGATTAAAGGATGAAAAGTGATGACAAGCTTAAGAAGATGATTCAGGATGAAACCATTTTAGTAATTAGGATCAGATGTATCGGTATATTTTCCATGTCTACATTTTTCCCCTCTTTGAAGCAATGCACTTGTTGTGTTGGTTCAAAGAATAAACTACTATGACCAAAATTCAAAAATTTCTTGATTTTCTAGATGCTCCACTGTTGCCCCAGTGAGAAGGATTATGTTGGTATATTTCCCCCTCGAGAGATCAGATGAAAATTTTGCTTTTTGGGTGATCTCGCGAAAAAATAGGACAAGGTGCCTGACGGGTCCAGTAAGGCTCCAGGATGCCAAAAATGATGCAAAATGGCCCTTGGTTAGGAAAAAATGGGATCGGGGGTCCAAAACCCTAATTTTTACACTTAAATAGACCCCACGGGGTCATTTTCAAATCATTATCACACTTAACCTTTAAAATTTTTTGCATTTTGAGCTCTAAGCCTTGATCGAGATGGCACAAAGATTGCTTCCCTGACATGTGTCAGAGTGAGTATGAGTGCACCAGTAGCCAGCCAGCACAGGACCCATGGTGTGTACCCCTTCCCTAACTTATGATTTCAATTCTTTTCATGCAAAAAATAGGGTCAAAGTAAAATTTGAGTCAAGCGGCACTATATAGCGCCACTACAAACACAAAATCGGTGCACACAACCTCTATGTGTGTCGTATATGCGAACAACACTGCCATATGCCAGTTTAGAAATTAGGGTTTTGATCATTAGACAACAACATGTACGAAGAGTGTCACGGCAAGTCCCTTTGGAATTTAAGACCCAGGGGCCTAGCCAAATTGCATCGCGGTGATGCAGTTTGGAGTTTTCAAACAGCGCCGCAATTGCAAATAGCGTTGCATTTGTTGTTTCAATTGCAAGAACTTAGTTTGAGGGCTTGATTTTTTTTGAAACTTGATGTAGTGACCTCTCTTGCATAGGAGGACCTCATGATATTACATTCTTGGGAGCACAGATTCCCGGTGCTCAACAGATTAGATGGGTTACATGAGTTTCTCTAGGAGTAGCTTGGTGCCATTAGTCTTTGGTATGTCACCTACATTCGTCCTATTCAAACCCATTTGGGGGTGATGAAATCCTTTCCAGAGTGATGGCATAGTGAGACATCCTCCTTTCATCTTCCTACTTGGGAGGCCATGATCACAATGGAGGATGTCTGGTGCATCCTACAGCCACCCATCCATGGTGAGAGAGTTATTTATGATGTGGATGCTGGGAGGGATGCCTATTATGAGGTTATGGGGCTCAAGGTGATTGTATTCTTTGAGGGCTAGATTGACTTAGAGAGATAATGGGGCATAATTCCCACCTACAAAATTATTGTTGCAACAATTATATTAGGTCTTGTGGCACCAGATCGATTGGGCTAATATTTCAATCTGGGTTGGGAATTGGCATGGGAGTGGATGCTCTTTCAGAGAGACTACCTTGCATGGGGTCTAGTGATGTTGGTCTCACTTTATAGAGATTTACATGAGTTCACCTACCTAGATAGTAGGTCCATTAAGGTCGGTGTTATATTGCTACACATCTAGGCTTGGGAGTGCATTGCAGTGCTTCGCCTTTAGGTTACACCAGTTTTCCTAGAGCCAAATGATTTGATTGTCTGGCAATATGGTGGCGCACAAATTACATTTACTCATATAGAAGTAGGTGGTATTTCCCACTGGTGGAAAATCATTGATGAGATGATAGATTTTACTTGGAGGCCCTCGATTGGCATGGTTCCATGGATGGATGATGTACAAAAACTCTTTTTTGCTTGGCAAGATAGATTGATGTAGGGCCGAGAGCATACTATGATTGAGAGATACTTTCCAGATTGAGTGGCCAGGAATTTTGGAGATGTACAGGACATGCCTGATGACCAATACATGCCCATATTTCTCTATACTACGAGGGAGACTGCATGGGAAAGACCCATCCCAACATATGAGGTAGTTGCATCCTTTAGATAGTTGGTGGCCAAGCCATGGCTATATGATTAGGGACAGGGTGATGCGGGGGTCACACAGGCTTATAGGGATTGGTTTAGACCACCTTTGAGGCTCATAGATCCAGGTGTAGTGTTTGCATGATGGAGGCCCAGGGGTCAATCAACAAGTTGAGGTCAAGGTCAAGCAGGTAGGGGGGATGGGGATAGATATGGGGATGGAGACAAGGGAGGAGGTGGGCCACCTCCACACCATCTACATTAGACACCACCTTAGGTACAACCACAATAGACACCACCTCAGATACAGACACCAACCAAATAGTAGACCCCACCTAGAGATGGGGAGAGAGAGGTCACTCAGAAACATCCTCTGCACACAAATCACCGAGATGCCTTGATCCAACAACTGTATGCGCAAGTGCAAGTTTTGAAAGGTGAGAGGGATCAGGCTATGTATCAGGTCCTAGCACTGACTACAAAGAGAGATCAGGCCCAATCTAAGTGGGACCAGGAAATAGGTCGGAGGTGGCATCTCGAGAATACAACCTCTGCATCCCAGGGCTAGACATTATCCATTCGGCCATAAGGAGAGGCCATGAGAGAGGCAGAGTTTTATAGGCTCCAATATAGATAAGAAGTGCCTCCAGCAAGTCAGGTGCCAGAGTACTCCCAGAAAATAGGGATGAGGCCACCTGAGGACCATGCTAAGAGATAGGTTGGGGAGGGCACCAACTAGTAGGTCTAGTTCCTCATTTTGATCATAGACAATATTCATTTTTTGATTCATGGGCTCTGATTTTTATTGCCCCTATTGTATTATACACATTTGATCCTGATCTTGTACCTTGATAGTTACTCACTTTTATATATGAGATGATTTGATTTATGAGGTGTCCTATTTTATTTGTGATGGATGGATGCATTTAATTTCCTATGTTTTATGATATGATGTAGTGATTATGGATGCATTTCTTTTTTGTAAATTTTCTATACATTTTATGGTGATGATGTATGGATGCAATCATGATATGCAAAATGGTTTTTTATATTATGTCATAAATGAATTATGTGATGTGTTTATGAAATGTATGCAGTGATATGTAGGTGACATATTTTTTTGTTTCCTTTTCTTATGCATTTATGGATGATATATGAAATGTCGATGTTATGCCTTTATAAATGTGAGGTGATACATGGTACTATGTGCAAATGTTTTATGTATAAATGTAATGATGCAATGCAATGATTCCTATAATGTATGCAATGTTATGTTTTGAACTAATGTTGTATGATGAGTAATGATCTCTAATGATATGATAGTATGCAATGATGATGTAATGCATATGATTATGAGATGGTGACCTTTATGCCATGATTCATGATAATATGCTTAATGATTTGTGATATGTGATTCTATGCTATGTGATATATGCAATGGATGATTTATATGAAATGATAATGCGAGATGACCCATGATGTAATGATGATGATTATGTGATGTAATGATTGATTTGTGGATGCAAATGATGTAATGAATATTGTTATGCAAGATTATTTATGAGGTGATATTTTATGAAATGTAATGACAACATAATAATGATTAAATGATAATGATATGTAAATGATAATGTGAAATTGAATGCAAATGACTATTATGAGGTTATTATGATATGATTTGCATGCGGATATGATAATCATTATATCTATAATGAAATGTAAATTATTTTATATTAATGATGAAATGATATGCATCTATATTTCCTACATGATATGCATTATGCTAATGATTGGTGGATGCAGGGCAGATGCATTTTGGTAATTTTTTGAGTAACTATCATGACACCATGTTAGTATAGAAAGAAGATAGAAGAAAGAAGATCCAACAATCCTATCCTATGATGAAGATGATAATGAAACCAAAAGGTCGGATTTTGAAAAGGGCCATTTACTTTATATTTGATAACACACGTAGGTACGATGCATCAAGGTATTAAGAACTAGGATGGCGTTGTACCTCATGTGATGGTCTTTGACTCGACAATCAGATAGGAGTACTCTTGTTCAAACTTGACATATGGGACCTTACTCAGGATGTAGTTCAAATATTCTAAACATCTTAGACCAAAACATAGAAAAGAAAGCCTTCCTATGTGGTCAACAAGACATGTATCCTATGTGGGCAACAAGACATCTAAAACACCTTCCCTACAAACTAAACAAAGCATGCATGAACAAGCTATTTTACAAGAACATCCAACAAGAATAGTAGATAAAATGATAATGATTATTGACCCACTCCTTTCTCTCTAAACCATTTTGATTAGGAATCATCGAGAGGTCCTTGGAATGGGCGTGAAATAAGATAAGTCAAAAAAGACCAAGATATAGTAAATAAACAAGCTAATGTTCTTCAACCCGCTAGCCAAGACTAAACTACAGTGATGCCTGATGTTGATGTCCATTGTAGGAAGGATGCATCATAGGACATGTTGTGATTAGGGGATGATGATATTTGATTGGATGATAAGCTATTGATACCAAGAGTTGACCAACTTGTTTACTTACTGGCCTAGACTTGAGACTTTGACGATTGAGCTTTCACTTTAGAACCTACTAGACTTGCTTCTGATTTCCTTACCAAAGGATGAAAATGATGATTGATTTATTTTGAATGATGATATTATTGTGGGTGGAAGCAAGATGAGATCGATGCACCATTTTGGGATTTTTCAAATATTTGGATGTTTTGGGTGTTTTGAAATGTTTTGAGGCTATTTTTGGGATTTTGAGATTTTTCAACTTTTTTGGATTTTCGGGATTTATGACCTAACCTAAAGACCTATCCTAGGGGTATTATAACTTGATCAAAAAATTATCCTTGCCTACATTATACATGTAGAGACCATGTAGTTCTACTAACATAGACTTGATTTAATGATGAGATAGGTCGACAAATGGATTGCCATTTTAGTGCGATGAATGCCGAAAAGACTGACCTAAAATGTCTCGGGGGATGATCAAAGATCAACCTTGCCTATGTCCAAGCTCAGAGATGATGTAGTTCACAAAGATGACACACTACTTTTATTTTTTTGGTTTTTTGACTTGTTTTGGATTTTGATATGATTTGGATGTTTTTTTTATTTTTTGATGTTTTTGGATTTTTTGAATGTTTTTGGATTTTTTAATTTTAAGAAGGATGGCAAGAATATACATGAATATGATATGATGTAGGTAAAAAAAAATTCCCCCAATGTGATGTGATAGACTACTTTGATAAAGGAAAGACAAGTTGACCTTAGGAATGTGCCAAGCAGTACTAGGGTGGACCATGATACGAACACCAGATCAGGCTATGGTACAAATGTGAACATATGGTGGAAGAAAATGATGGGATACGATGGATGAATGGATAAGTGAGTGTGAAAAATAAGTTGTGAAGATCCCAGTGGATGGAGAGTGCTTTATTTACACTTGGTGCCTATTTGAAAAGTTTTCACCAAGGTACTTGTCCAAAGTGCCACTAAAGTGGTTTTCACTAGAGGATGATTTTTTTCTTTACTGTTTTCAATCCTTTTTCTAATTTTTTTGCATTTTTTTGCATTTTTTGGTTTTACCCTTCAAAGATCAAGTGTAATTTTTTTTTAGATGGGATTTGTTCATGGGCTCTTGTAGAGGTTCCCCTTTGGTTGTTGATAACTGCTATGCCCTTGATTTATAGCTCGTTGTGATGATGAAAGATCCCAACTAGTTTGGCTCAAAATTACCCTTGCTCTTTGGATTTGGTATGTTCCTTTGATTCTCCTTTAATACTAGCTCACTAACTTGGAAGGTCTACCTCCTGATTTTCTTGTTGTAACTATGTTTCAGGTGATTCTAATAGACTTTCAAGTGATTTAGGGCATCTGTGCACTTCTCATCTAATAGATCTAGTTCATTTAGTCATGAGACCTAGTATTACTCATCTGTAATGAGATTTTGCAGTGATATCCTCAGGGACGAGAGCTTGATCTCAATGGGGAGGATGTCTTCTTATCCATAGACCAGGGACAAGGGAGTGGAACATGTTGGTGTGTGGATTCTAGTGCAATAATCCCATAAGGTAGGATTTGACTGTAGATGTTAGTCATGACCGACATCATTGACTTTTTTCTTAAGAATTTTTAGAATGGTTTTATTGGTGGCTTTTTCTTGGCCATTTCCTTGGGGGTAATACGGAGTGGAAAACTGATGTTGGATGTTGAATTTTTGGTAAAGGTTTC
Organism: Sequoiadendron giganteum; assembly: GCA_007115665.2. Classification (NCBI taxonomy): domain Eukaryota; kingdom Viridiplantae; phylum Streptophyta; class Pinopsida; order Cupressales; family Cupressaceae; genus Sequoiadendron; species Sequoiadendron giganteum. Next base: position 358,510,621 of record CM021108.1, read on the forward strand.
AAAGGTGTCCCATTATCTGAGATAATAAATTGAGGGACACCATATCGACATATAATCTAGTTCAAGATGAACTTGGATATCTACTTTCCAGTTATGTAGGTCATGGGAATGGCTTTGACCCACTTTGTAAAGTACTATGTGGCGTTGATGATGAATTTATGGACATTAGATGAGGTGGGGGTGATTTTAATGATGAGATCGAGCCCCCACTGTGAAAAGGGCCAAGGTGTAACAATGGAATGAAGCTCCTGAGTCAGTACATGGATGAAGTCCCCATGCTGCTGATAGTGCAAACATTTGACAAATTTATGCACGTCTCTTTCCATTGTGGGCCAATAATAACCTGTTCTTAGCAATTTCTTAGCCAAGGTCATACCACTTGAGTTCGAACCACAAATGTCATTGTGTACCTCGATTAAAGCAATAAGGAATTCTTTAGTATTTATGCAGCATAATAGGGTCCCTTTGATGCTTCTATGGTAGAGGGTTTCTCCTAGGATGAAGAAACGTGAAGACTTCCTGATGAAGGCTCATTTAAGGTTTGGGGTTATGTCAGTAGGGAGGACTCCTATTCTTAAGTAGGTGTTAAATTTAATGGTACCAGGGATCACTGGGACCAACGAGTTCAGACACGAATTTGGACTTTGGTACCTCAAATGCTAGTATGAGAAGTTTCTCTACAAGGAATTCCTATTTTGGGATGTTGTGTGGAATCTCCAAGAGTGATATGATTGTGGACATGGCATTTGTTGCCATATTGTTTGCTCTGGGTAGCTGTTCAAATGTAATTTCAATAAATGACTCTTTGAGACTCTCCACCAATTTCTTTTATGGATTCATTTTATCATCCTTTGTTTTGATATTCATTGTTTACTTGATTGATTATGAGCTGAGAGTCTCCATATACCTTAAGGGCCATAATCTGCCACTACACCACAATCATTAGCCCTATGACAAGAGCCTCATACTCTATTATGTTATTCATTAATGGGAATGACAACTTGTAGGATTTATGTATGCAGTCTCCTTGGGAGTAATGAAGAAAATTCCTTCTCTTGACCCATTTTGTGTGTAGGATCCATCAAAATCCGTCTTCTAGTGGTCTGCTACACTTAGGCTGAAAATTGATTAATCGGGGAACTTTGAGACTAGTGGATTTTCTGTATATATAGGTGCCTCTGCCAATTGATCCACAATTTCTTGTCCTTTGATGGCCTTGTGCTCTACATTTTCAATGTCATGCTCTGTTGAGATCATAACCCACTTAATTGTCCGTCCTATGAGAGTTGCCTTGGAAAGTAGGTATTTGAGCAGATCTATTTTTGTGATTAGCTTGATCTGATGTGCTAGCATGTAGTGTATGAAATTCTTAGCTATAAAAATGATGGCTAGATAAGCTTTCTCAATAGGTGTGTAATTTAGCGCATGTCCTACCATGGTCTTGCTGATGTAATAGATAGCCCTTTCCCTTTCATTTTCATCATGCTGGGCTATGAGAGCACCAAGAGCTATCGTTGTTGCTGATAAGTATAAGATTAATGGTTTTCCTAGAATCAATCACAATTGAAACAGTGGTGTGAGCAGGTATTCCTTGATTTTGTTGAACTCTCGGTCACATTTGTCATCCCATTTGTATGCTACCCCCTTGTGGAGTAGATTAGAATATGGGATTTGTTTGTTTGCCAGTTGTGCTATGAATCTGCAGATAGATTGGAGTCTTCCTTGTAGACCTCTTAGTTTCTTTAGTGTCCTGGGTGCTTCCATTTCAAAGATCACCCTAACTTTGGTAGGATCTACCTCGATTCCTCTCATTGAAATGATATACCCTAGGAGCTTTCCTGATTGCAGTTTGAAGATGCACTTCTTTAGGTTGAGTCAGACCTTGTACTTTTTCAACCTATCAAAAATGGAGCTCAAAGCTGATATGTGATCTCGTCTTTTTTTTTATTTAGCCAATATGTCATCCACATAATCTTCCCTAATATTATGAATCATGTCATGAAAGATCAATGTCATGGCTCTTTGGTAGGTTGCTCCTACATTATTTAGACCAAATGGCATCATATTCCAGTAGTAGGTTCCCCATAGACATGTGAATGTTCTCTTGTGTTGGTCCTCCTTTTCTATCATGATTTGATTATATCCTGAGAACCCGTCCATTAGTGATAGAATCTCATGTTCGGACATCATATCCACTATCATGACAATGTTTGGTAGTGGAAAGTAATCCTTGGGACATGCTTTGTTTAAGTCTCTAAAAATTATGCAGATGTGGATTCCCTCATTTGGATTTGAAATAGGTACAAGATTTGATACCCATTCTAGATAATCAATTGGCCTTATGAATCCCACATCTAGGAGCTTTTGCAATTCTACTTTGACTAACAAGGCTATTTGGGGATCCATCTTTTTGAGCTTTTGTCTCATAGGTTTTTCCCCTAGATATACAACCAAGTGATGAGCTACCACCTATGGATCAAGCCCAGGCATGTTCACATAAGTCCATGCAAATTTTACCTTTCTTTCCTTCAAGAATGCAGTTAAGAGTTCTTGTTCTTCTATGAGAAGTGACTTAGCATAGAAGGTGATGTGCAGTAGCTCCTCTATTCCCAGGTTGACAAGATTGCATTGTTTTGCGAGGACCGCTGATTTTTTTTGATGAAGTGCAATGAGGGGAAGATTGAATCCTTCATCCTTTGGAGCCTCAAAGAGGTTTTTAGCATTGGATGCATCCTTTATTTTTATTTATTTTTGGTCAAAGAGTGCCATAGTGTGGTTATCACTCAAGGACCTTGAGATTATTCTCAATTTCTCACTTTTGTGATTAAAAGATTCAATTGGCTCCTTGTAATAGGCTTGAGTGTCCAACGTGAGCTGAAACCCAACCTTATGATCTCCATATGGTATTGTATCTCGCAATCCCATGAATTCTGAGAGTGCCTCATCATTTTTGAACATGTCCAAAATTGGTGGTCCTCGTTGGTCATAATCGATGAGTTGGGGGTATACCAGGCTTATTTCATGGGTTTGGTGATCTAACTCAAAAGATAGGGTGTTAATCATGAGGAGGGAGGAATCTTCAAAAAGCATGGGTAATCCGGTTATGGTATTCTCATCATCACTACTACTACACACATCGGTCATGTCAAAGGTGAAGTTATCTAAGGGCATACTTGCAAATACTGGTAGTTGTAGGGCGATTGCAGTTAGTTGAGGGGGAGTCTTGACTGCGTTAACTAGGGGGATTCTACCACATATGGTTACACTCAGAGGGGTACACCCAAGGCCAATATTTTTATCTATTTCTCAACAATGATGGGTTCCAATTGGTCATTGTTGTTCTTTCTTAGACTTCCATTTCTATTATAGCCCATACCCAACATTAATTGAAGTCCCCTATTGGCATCATCCATAGGAAGGGCTGGTGTAGGTTTTTTATCCTAATAGAGGAGACTGGATATGTCTCGCTCATCCACCACTTGCCTAGATCTCCCCACCTCCCAAATCGGGAAGGATTCGATCTGAAGGTTTGAGCTTTTGTATTGGCAGCCTATGGTTGTCCATGGGATCTAGGGGATTGAGGTAACTCCTCGATGATGAAGGCTCCCTTCTTCATTTTCTATTCCCCACACTCATTGTCTTGGATTATAAGCTTGACATTAGATATGTTAGGGATGCAAGGTGTCTTTTTCCCACAAGTGGAGGCTATGTTGGATGGATCTATATATGGAGTTGAGGGGCCCTCATCATTCTTTGGGACTTGGGGAACCTTATAACACTTGGCTTCTAGGTTCTTACAATAGGTGAAGGGTTTAGGATCACCATGGATTGTAACCTCTTGGTTTTGGTATGAAAACTTGACGTATTGGTGGAAGTTCAATGCAATTTCTTACATCCCATGAATCCACAGGCACCCCATGAGGATGTTATATGGCAGGTCAAGGTCAAGCACCTGATAGGTGGTTTCCATAATAGTTAGCCCTACTTGAATAGGGAGTTGAATATTTCTCTGAGACACTCTTTCTTGATTGTCGTAAGCCCTGATTGTGATACCCTTACATTTTTAAGGCCTGCACCCCATCCACAAAGACCCTTTTAACCTTATTTTTGTGAACTAGGACTTCAAGGTGGAGCACATGGTTGTGAGATGGCCAGGCGGGGAAGTCTTGATCGAAGAATGTGAGGATACTCAGAGTGGTGATGTTACCGACCATAGCTTGGAATTGATCTGTATCAAGATTGGCGGAGATGGTAGATGAAGCCAATGCTTCCTCAAGGATTTTTATTTTGGGCAGCTGAAATCTTCAGTAACTCCATGATGGAGATCTGAGAAAGGGTTCTTTTTAACTTGTCAATGACATTGTAGCATTTCAGAATGAATTTTTGATTTGAGGTGGAGGTCTTAGATGGTTGTGATGCCCCAAAAATGGTGACCTTGCTGCCACATGTGGTGACTCCACAATCAGCTTTGGCTCCCTTGATGCTAACAACAGTGACCATTTCATCAATGCATGTGAAAAATCCTTTGTATACATGGCTCACATTGCCATATTTTTGCTTCCCTTTGTTGTTTCCTTGGTTGTGATCAGGCATTGGATTCATGTATATTTTTAGATCTTGATTACCAGTCGGTTGCTCAACATTTATGATTTTGTCATCGATGTGATCTTGGATGACATTTTTTAGTTTCATGCAGTTGGCAGTTGTATGCCCATTGAGCTTATGATAATTGCAAAGGAAATTTTCATTGTCCTAGGTTGGTTTCACCTGGGGCTCTTGGTAATTATCATAAGTGGGGATTTTGATGAGGTTCTCATTGACCAACTTCTTTATGATGGATTTGATTCATTTCCCAAGGGGTGTGAATTTCCTCTTGAGGGGATATCTATTTCACGAAGGTGGTCCTCCTTGATTATTGAGATTGTTGACTTGATTGTGGGGTGGTTGTTGGGTTACCACATTGGCTTGCTTGTTATTGTGATTGTTGTTCTATGATTGATGATGTGTTTGGACATTCTACCTTGGAGCACTAATGACGACCTTGGCATCGACCACTCCATCATTGATGAAATTCTTGTTTTTCGTCCATGTCAGAGGTTTCTCATTATAGCTAGTGCATCGGTGACTATCTTGATGCTCAAGATATGTAGGTGTGTCCCCTTATGCAATAAGGGCCCTTTCGATGTTGAGTTCCTTGGGGATCAATTGGTCATATGTGGTGATACATTGCATATTTAGATAAAATTCCAAGTTCTTTTCCAAATTCACAATGATAGTGCAAATTTGTTGCTCCTCTGGCATGGCCCACTTGCTCCAATTGGCCTTGAATCACCATCATTGTAGGAAGGAGGTGAATGATTCCCCTTTTCCTTTTTTGAGCACCGATAATTCCTCAAGACTAACATCCATGCCGATGTTGAATACATAATTATGGAGGAATGCATATGAGATTTCTTGGAATGTTCTGATGCCCATAGGTAGATGAGAGAACCACTCCATGGTGGGTCCAACCAGGCTCTAAGGAAATAGCCACATCAGATATGTATCATTATATGTGACTTCCATGCAATGTACTTGGAATTCCCTGATGTGATCTTTAGGGTTTCCCAACCCACAATATTTGTCAAATTTGGGGATTTCAAATCCCTTTAGGAATGGTATCATTGCAAAGCTCCTATCAAAATGATAAAGACACAGATTGCCAGGTGTCATCATTGTTCTTCTTGATTGAGGATCAATCACTTGTTACGAGAGTAGTTTGATTTGTGTTGTCACATTGTCTTGTGGATCACGAGGTGGAGTAAAAATGTTATGTGGTGGTTGGGGTGTTTTATTGATGGGTGAAGAATTTTGTTGGAAGCTTCGCTATGCGATTAAGGCTTGCTGATATACCTGCATTTTCTGTTGCACCAACAATGCTTGTTGTTGGTCTTGTTGCTATTGTTCTAGCAAGGCTTGTTGTTGGGCTTAATGTTGAGTTGCTTGTTATTGTGCTTGATATTGTTGTAAGGCTTGTTGATATGCTTGTTACTGAGCTACTTGTAGCCATGCCTAGTATTGAGCTTGTGCTTGTGGTTGGTATTGGGCTTGAGCTTGTGCCTACACTTTTTGGGCTACTTGTGCAACTTGTGCATCCTATGCGGCTTCTACAACTTGAGCTACTTGCACAGCTTGGGCGGCTTGTTGTCATTGTAGTAAAGCTTGGGCTTGGGTAGCCTTATGTGCTTTTTGCACTACTAATTGTGCTTGTTCTTGTTGAGAATCTAGCTATGAAATTTGTTGATTTTGGATTTGTTGAAGTTCCTTTTGGTAGGTAGCTTATCAAGTTGCTTGCAGCGTGATACTGAATGAATTTTCCATGTTTGGTTTTGGCAGTGGTGGTTGCGGATTAGGAATAGTGTTGACCATTGTGATAAGTAGAACAATCATATTGATGATTGGAGTTTGAGTAGTGGATGGTGCGATTGAGATGCTTGGTCCTTGGGAGACCATATTTTGAGATACTTGGGGGATAGAGGATGACATGTTGATTGTTGGGGTTACTTGTATGGTCACCATCTGTTGTTTTGATATCGATGGGAAGATGAGAGTATTTGGTATGATGCTTTGATTTACAATAGGGGGTTGCTTTGATTTGGTTGATTGATGATCGGTAAAGGTGGAAGGCCCAACCCAAGGGGTGATGTGGATGTAAGTGGTAGAGGTGGAAATGGTAGAAAGATAGGTGGTGCATTCCCATGAAGAGATGATGATGAGGGCTCAAAGACTCCTCCTACTCTAAAAAAATCACCTTCTCCTTGTGAGATCATAGGGAGAGAGGTTTACGTGTCACGAGGACAAGCTGGTGTTGCATGAAAGGAGGATGAAATGGTATGATTATGAAATGTGAGAGGGACATATGGGTGCAATAAATTTACTGGGATAGATTGGCCCAATATGGTGTTTGCATCCAAATCTTTGTTATTTAAAATGGGATGTGTTTCAAGGGCATGAATCAATGAGCTTTCCTTGCTAACAATTGGCGGGGTTGGAGCAATGGATGATGTGATTTGCGAGGTGCTTTGAGTGATACTTTGATATGGAGGCATGATCTCGAGAGATTTTTCCACAAGGGTTCTTATTTCATAGTTATAAAGGAGTTTAGCCCCTTCTTTATCCAATTCAAGCATGTATTGGGAGGGATATAACCTCATCATTGCATTAAAAATTCAATGAATTTTTGAGATTTTTCACCATCTCAAGGATTTGATCTTGTGTCATCCCTAAGGCATTGTCAATAATATCCTCTACTTGAACCTCCTCTTGAGGATTTTGTGATGGTAGAGGGAGATTGCTTGGGGGATCACTCGATCCCATAAGGTTTATTTTAGGAGCAGTTTGACTTAGGTCACTTGAAGTTGATTTTTCTTTGTTGATTTCCATATTCTTCTTGTGTTACGATCTAGTGTGCAGCATAAAATAGGGATCAATTTTCAAGAATGTGTAGTCCTTTAGATTGATCTAACTTTAGGCACAAAAAGAGAAGAACTAGGATGATTAAGGATCAAAAGATGGGGATGAGATAAATGGAAGGTGGATGATGTGGATGATTGAACTCTTGAGAAACCTTGAAGGAGATACTAGACTTTAGGATTTGATTTGATTTGATTCAGATAGTGAACTTGTAAACTCTAAGAGGTTAGATGTTGTCTTATAGTAGACTCATACACAAAATGATAATTTGACTAAAGGTGTAAAGAAGGATTCACCAAGACACCCCTAATCAAACAAGATGATTTTGGGTAATGAAATCCTAGACCCCAAGATGTTGGATTTTTATCAAGAGGTAATTTTTTTCACAAGAATTTGATAATCTGGACAAATATATGGAGAAGGATTCATCTACACACATATAACTAAACAAGATGATTTTGATGTTCCAAAAGTCTAGCATGAATGTTATTTTCAATATTTTTCAGAGTTGTTGATGAGTTGATATTTTAATTTTGATGGTTGAGGGATGGGTGAAAATGATTATTTTGACTCTAGACAAGACCTAGATAGAACTTCTATCTACATGACCTCAGTATTGAAGAACACGCTTAATGCTTCCTATGTGAGAAAAGCAAAATTTTGAAAGAGATTGGGATTTCGCTAACAATAAAATTTAAACAAGTTAGGATTGTTCCTTGAAGCTTTCTTGTAAAAATTGTAAAAAAACCTTTCTCTTACCTTGTGAAGCTTTGAAAGACGTTCTTCATGAGTTTTTGGACTAATAATTTTGAACTTGGGTTTCAGAATTTTTATTTTACGGGAAATAATTTGGGAGAACACATGTGTGGGGTTCATTTTTTCTTATCTTTGGTCAATGAGTTCTTTTTACCACAATCAATTCTTTAAAGTTTTAAACTATGTGTCTAATGTCCTAACTTCTTCTACTCCCACAAAGTCCATTATGTGGAGAATTGAGGAAATTAAGGAAAAAGTTTCCTAATGTTGACTTTAGTGAAAAAAAATTATGATTAAACCCAAATACTTAGAAACCTCTAAGGACGGAATCCCTAGGGCAAGCAAGAGCACTTGGATTTGTCAAAGATATTTGTTGCCTCCAAAGGGTTTGAAATTTTGAAGATTTTGTGAATGTTTTTTTTTAAATGTTTTGAGAGCCAAGCAAAGTTTTTTTGATTCCAAGAGCATGCACAATCCTAGGATGAAAAGACAATATTTGTTTGGTTCCCACTTGGATAAATCCAACTGTGCTTACTCTTAGTAGATGATTAGATGCTTGACCACACTGGTTTCCCTCCATGACACACACTTCTCAGGTCACTCAGGCATCAATACCCATGAATCTCCCATGGTATACTTCTCATCTCTACTAAAAGCCATAAGAATGTGGGGTGGCTTCAAAACGACCGTTGTTGCACTAACAAATAGTTTAGGATTTTGGCCTTTCTAAAAGAGGGGTTTTAATGTGGGAATTCCATTCATGGGGGACCATCCATGTGGCAAGATACCAATGCTTCCCTTCTTGTCAGAATGATCCTCGTGATACTCAAAATTTCCTTGAGTACCCACACTTATATACTGGCTGGAAGTCACTTGGCTTTACCGTGTTACTGGTTGGGTCATTCCCTTGGGGTGAGTAATTTTTCCCACCAAGTTAGGCCCTCTAAGATAAACAAAATTGAGCAAACATATATGTAGTTTGATTGATCTTTGTTAAAAAACAAAGAGAGAACACACACAATATGTTTCACTCACACTCGCAAGATTTATTCAATTTTTAATCCTAAATGGAATGTGGAGGCAATCAATTTCACAACTTAAGATCATCAAAAGCCTTTTGATCCTCAAGGTCATCATGAGGCGTGAGAGAAGTGCATATGTCTTTTAGATGATATTATTTTGGGAAAAAGATTACAAAACAAAGATGCACATGTTCATTTTAAATCCTCAAAGCAATACTTAGATTCTTTTTAATGCACGAAAAAGGAAAGATGAAAGTTGTTTTGTTCAATTGTTAACCTTAAACAAAATATAGTAATTTTTTCTAAAGTTCTTTTTAACCCTTTGTAGAAAAATGAAAGCTTTTGTAGTGTTTTTTTTAGAGCCCAAAATAAATTTAGTGTGTCCTAAAAGCATGAAGATAATCAAATTCTTAGAAAGGGATTATAAGTTATCTCAAATGTTTAAAAACACTTAATACAATAAGACAATGATGTCATAGTGAAAGACTCCTCTTTGTCCCCTCATTGCCTCAACCTACAAACTGATTAAAACCAATAAATAACAGAGACAAAAAATAAGTTAGGAGTTCAAAATGTCAAAAAGAAAAAAAGCACATGTCAAAATTAACTAAATTTGAACTTTTTACTCCACACTAGTAGTGCAGTTTGCTAGTGCAATGGAGTTTGGAAAGGCTAGTGGTGCTATATAGTACCACTAATTACTAAGAGTGGTGCTCTGCAGTGAAATAGAGACAATGATTGTGGCTCTATTCTGCCAATGGCTCTATTTGGAATTAGGAGAGCCCGTCGTCGAGTTTGGAATTTGAATTTTTTGAGTGGGAAGACTGCAGCCGTGGAATTTGAAAGTTGGAGCGGTGCAATATAGTGTTGCTTGGCTGTCAATGGTTGAGTTTCCTGTAAGCTACAAAAAATCACGGAAATTTTCAAAAACATGATGAAATCCTTCAGATTCACCCTCCTTCTAGTGCCAAAATGTGAAGCCCAATCCTAGACCTAGACAAACATATCAAACAAACACACTATTAGATCCAAATGCAAGTTAGAACTAAGATTCCCCATGAAATTCATCTACAATGCTCAAAATAGAAAGAAGTGAAGAACAAAATGATAAAAGCAATTAAATCCTATTTAAGCATGCAAACTCTCAATCCCATGGGGGAATTGGTGCCAATTTGATGTGTAAATTGGCCCTTTCCTAACTCCTTTGTGTGGTTTGATGATGTTGATGAAGATTGATCCACTTGGTGAGGAAGAACAATGTGATTCCTTATTGAAATATGCAATAACCTAGCTATGATAATGGGAAATGCTTATGGAAATGGATGAAATTTCTTTGAATGTGAAGATAGTAACTTTTATCTAAGTTGTGGATGATCCAAATGAGAAGAAGAGCCTTTTATTTATAGAAAGACAAGATGGAGGAATGAGAAAAATGAAGCAATGTAGGATCATTCAACATCCAATGGCCAAGTTCCACTTGTCAAGATGTGAATGGAGGAAGCTTGAGCACATTTTTGTGAATGAGCAAATAAATTATATTAGGTGGATTTTGAAAATCATGCAATGACTTGTTGGAGAGGGAAAGAAAATGACTTAAATGCCACTTGGCTCAATGCACAATGACATGTAAGAGGAGATAAATGCTTTGTTGGAAGGACAAATCGACTTGGAGGGATTTTCAAATTTTGAGGAATATTCCCTTAAATATGCCATGTTGAGAGAAAATATGGATTTAATCAATCAATTAAATGTATTTTCATGTGCAAGTGGAAAAATCTAGAGAAATTAGGCGATTTGGATTAAATTAATCAAGATTTGATTAATTTAATAATTATCTGATGTGAAAAATTTGATTTAGATTTTAGGATTTATTTAAATCAAAGTTGAGAGGAAAATGATTTAAAATTTAATTAGATAAAGATTTTGATTTCTTTAATTAAAAGGCGATGATGTTAGATTAAATTAAGTAAGGTTTAATTTATTCAGTTTAATAAGATAACCTTAGAGATTTAATTAAATAGAGACATAGGGTTAATTAAATCAGATTGATTAATTTAATTAACAATAGAGAATGACTTATTCAGATAAATAATGATTTATTTGATTAAGGGATGAAAAGTGATGACAAGATTACGAAGATGATTCAAGATGAAATGATGTTAGTAATTAGGATCAGATGTGTCAATATATCTTCCATGTCTACATTTTGCCCCTCTTTGAAGTAATGCACTTGTTGTGTTGGTTCAAAGAATAAAGTGTTGTGGTCAAAATTTAAATTTTTCTTGATTTTCTAGATTCCCCACTGCTGCCCCAGTGAGAAGGATTATGCTGGTATATTGCCCCCTTGAGAGATTAGATGAAAATTTCAATTTTTGGGTGATCTCGCAAAAAAAAAGGACAATGTGCCCGACGGATCCACAAAGGCACAAGGATGCTAAAAAAATGTGTCAAAATGCCAAAAATGATGCAAAATGGCCATTGGTTAGGAAAATATAGGATAGGGGGTCCAAAACCCTAATTTTTATGCTTAAATAGACCCAAAGGGGTCATTTTCAAATCATTTTCACACTTAGCCTTTAAAGATTTTTGCATTTTCAGAAATGAGCCTTTATCAAGATGGCACAAAGATTGCTTCCCTAGCATGTCTCAGAGTGAGTATGAGTGCACTAGTGGCAAGCTGGCGTAGAACCCGTGGTATGTACCCCTTCCCTGACTTGTGATTTTGATTTTTTTCATACAATAAATAGGGTCAAAGTCAAATTTGAGTCAAGAGGTGCTATATAGTACCACTGCAAATGCAAAATCGACACCGCATGGCCTCTAAGTGCGTGTCATATGTGAAGAGTGCCATCATGGGTAAGTTTAGAAATTACGGTTTCGCTCATTAGTTAGTCGTATGTGTGAAGAGTGTCGCAACGAGCTCCTTTGGAATTTAGGACCTAGGGGCACAATCAAAATGCACCGCAATGACATAGTTTGGACTTTGCAAATTGCACTGCAATTGCAAACAACACCGTATTTATTGTTTGAATTACGGGAACTTAGTTCGAGTGTCGATTTTTTTGGAAACTTGAAGAAGTGACCTCTCTTGCGCAAGAGGACCTTGGGATACTACATTCTTGAGAGCACAGATGCCTGGTGCTCAACAGATTAGATGGGTTACATGAGTTGCTCTAGGAGCAACTTGGCGCCATTGGTCTTTGGTATGTCGCCTACATTCATCCTGTTCAGACCCATTTAGGGATAATGACAACTTTTACGGAGTGATGGCATAGTGAGACATCCTCCTTTCATCTTCCTACTAGCGAGGCCACAGTCACACTAGAGGATGTCTAGCGCATCCTATAGCTACCCATCCATGGTGAGAGAGTTATTTACAATATGGATTTTGGAAGGGATGCCTGTTATGAGGTTATGGGGCTCGAGGTGATTATCTTCTCTGAGGGACAAATTGACTTAGAGAGATATCAAGGAAAAGTGCTCACCTTCAGACTTATTGTTACAATGATTATATCAGGTCTTGTGGCACCAAATCAATGGGTCCGATATTTCAGTTCGGGTTGGGGATTGGCATGGGAGTGGATGCTCTTTCAGAGAGAGTGCCTTGCATGGGGTCCAGTGATGTTAGCCTCACTTTGCAAATATTTACACAATTTTTCCTACCTAGATAGTAGGGCCATTAGGATCGATGGTACATTGTTGCACATTTGGGCTTGGGAGCACATTGCAGTGCTTCACCCTCAGGTTACACCAGTTGCCGTAGAGCTAGATGATCTGATTCTCTAGTGATATGGCAGTGCATAGACTACATTTACTCATACAGGGGCAAGTGGTATCCCCACTGGTAGCGAGTCATTGATGAGATGAAAAAATTTACCTAGAGGCCTTGGTTTGGCATGGGTCCATGGATGGATTATGTACACTAGCTTGTTTTTGCTCGATAGGATAGACTAATGCAGGTCCAAGAGCATACTATGATTAAGAGATACTTGCTAGATTGAGTGGCTAGGTAGTTTGGAGATGTACAGGACAGGCTCGATGACCAGTACATGGCCACCTTTTCCTATTCTACGAGGGAGACTGCATGGGGTAGACCCATCCCAGCATATGAGGCAATTGCATCCTTTATATAGTTGGTGGCCAGGTCATGGCTATATGATCAGGGACAGGGTGATGTGAGGGTCACACAAGCTTATTGGGATTGGTTCAGACCACCTTTGAGGCTCATAGATCTAGGTACAACAACCGCATGATGGAGGCCTAGGGGTTGATCAATAGGCAAGGTTGAGGGAAAGGAGGCAGGGGGGATGGGGATAGAGATGGGGATGGAGACAAGCGAGGAGGTGGGCCACCTCCACTCCAGCCACATCATACACCACCCTAGGTACAACCATAAAAAAAACCACTTTGGGTATAGATACCACCTAGATAGCAGACCCCACCCAGAGATAGGGAGACAGAGGTCCCTCAGCAATAGCCTCTGAAACCAAATCACCGAGATGCCTTGATTCAACAATTGCAAGCATAGGTGTAGGTTTTTATAGTTGAGAGGGATCAGGCTAGGCAACAAGTCCTAGAACTAACTACAGAGAGAGATCAGGCCTGTTATGAGCAGGACCGGGAGATAGGTTGGAGGCGGTAGCTCAAGAGAACACCGTTGCATCCTAGGGCCAGACCATATCTATTTGGGCATATCAAGAGGTCATGAGAGAGGTGGAGTATTATAGGCTCCATTATAGATAGGTAGTGCCTTCAGTGGGTCAGGTGCTAGAGTACTCCTAGTAGATAGGGATGAGGCCACCCAAGGACCATGCTGAGAGATAGGTTGGGGAGGGTAGTAGCCAGTAGGGCTAGTTCCTCATTTTGATCATAGATAGTATTCATTTTTTATTCATGGGCTTTGATTTTTATTGACCCTATTGTATTATACACATTCAATCTTGATCTTGTACCTTGACATTTACTCACTTTTATATATGAGATGATTTGATTTATGAGGTGTCCTATTTTATTTGTGATGGATGGATGCATTTAATTTCCTATGTGTTATGATATGATGTAGTAATTATGGATGCATTTCTTTTTTGTAAATTTTCTATGCATTTTATGCTGATGTATGGATGCAATCATTATATGAAAAATGGTTTTCTATATTATGCCCTAAATAAATTATGTGATGTTTTTATGACATTTATGCAGTGATATGTAGGTGACATATTTTTTTGTTTCTTTTTCTTATTCATTTATGGATGATATATGAAATTCTGATGTTATGCCTTTTTAAATGTGAGATGATACATGGTATGATGTGCAATGGTTTTATGTACAAATATAATGATGTAATGCAATGATTCCTATAATGTATGCAATGCTACATTTTGAACTAATGTTGTATGATGAGTAATGATCTCTAATGATATGATAGTATGCAATTATGATGTAATGCATATGATTATGAGATGGTGACCTTTATGCCATGATTCATGATAATATGCTTAATGATTTATGATATGTGATTCTATGCTATGTGATCTATGCAATGGATGATTTATATGAAATAATAATGTTAGATGACCCATGATTTAATGATGATGATTATGTGATGTAATGATTTATTTGTGGATGCAAATGATGTAATGAATATCATTATGTGTGATGATTTATGAAATGTAATGACAACATAATAATGATGAAATGATAATGATATGTAAATGATAATGTGAAATGGAATGCAAATGAATATTATGAGGTTATTATGATATGATGTGCATGTGGATATGATAATGATGATATCTATAATGGAATTTAAATTATTCTATAGTAATGATGAAATGATATGCATCTATATTTCCTACATGATATGCATTATGCTAATGATTGGTGGATGTAGGGCAGAAGCATTTTGGTAATGGTGTGTGTAACTGTCGCGGCACCATGTTAGTATGGAGAGAAGATAGAAGAAAGAAGATCCAACAAGCCTATCCTATGATGAAGATGATAATGAAACCAAGACTTGGGATTTTAAAAGGGCCATTTACTTTATGTTTGATAACACACGTAGGTACGATGCATCAAGGTATTAAGAACAAGGATGGCGTTGTACCTCATGTGAGGGAATTTGACTTGACAATTAGATAGAAGTACTCTTGTTCACACTTGACATACAAGACCTTACTCAAGATGTATTTTAGATATTCTAAACATCTCAAACCAAAACATAGAAAATCAAGCTTTCCTATGTGGTCAACAAGATATCTAAAATACCTTCCCTACAAACTAAACAAAGTACACATGAAAAATTTATTTTACAAGAACATCCAACAAGTATAGTAGATAAAAAGATAATGATTATTGCTCCATTCAATTATCTCTAAACAATTTTGATTAGGCATCATCAAGAGGTCCTTGGAATGGGCATGAAATAAGATAATTCAAAAAAGACCAAGATATAGTAAATAAACAAGCTAATGTTCTTCATACCATTATCCAAGACTAAACTATGGTGATGCCTGATGTTGATGTCCATTGTAGGAAGGATGAATCCTAGGACATGTTGTGATCAGGGGATGATGAGATTTGATTGGATGATAAGCTATTGATACCAAGAGTTGACCAACTTGTTTACTTACTGACCTAGACTTGAGACTTTGATGATTGAGCTTTCACTTTAGAATTTGCTAGACTTGCTTCTGATTGCCTTACCAAAGGATGAAAATGATGATTGATTTATTATGAATGATGATATTATTGAGGGTGAAAGCAAGATGATATGGATGCACCATTTTGGGTTTTTTCAAATATTTGGATGTTTTTGGTGTTTGAAATGTTTTGAGGTTGTTTTTGGGATTTTGAGATTTTTCAACTTTTTGGGATTTTTGAGATTTATGACCTAACCTAAATACCTATCCTAGGGGTCTTGGGAGCTGATCAACATATTATCCTTGCCTTTGTTAAACACGTAGAGACCACGTAGTTCAACTAACACAAACTTGATTTAATGATGAGATAGATAGAAAAATGGATTTCCATTTTATTGTGACAGACACCTAAAGGATTGACCTAAAATTTCTCGGGGGATGACTAATGATCAACCTTACCCACATTAAAACTTAGAGATGACGTAGTTCGGACATATGACACATTGCTTTGATTTTATTTTTTTGACCTATTTTGGATTTTGATATGATTTGGATGTTTTTGGATTTTTGATGGATTTTTTGAATTTTTTTGATTTTTTGATTTTAAGAAGGATCGCAAGAATATACATGAATCAGATTCGATGCAGGTATAGGAATATGCCCCCAGCATGATGCGATAGACTACTTTGACAAAGATGGGACAAACTAACCTTGGGAATGTGCCAAGTGGTACTAGGGTGGACCATGATATGAACACTAGATCAGGCTATGGTATGGACATGAATGAATGGTGGAAGGAAATGATGGGATGCGATGGATGAATGGATAAGTGAGTGTGCAAAATAATCTGTGAAGATCTTGGTGGATGGAGAGTGCTTTATTTCCACTTGGTGCCTATTTTCCAGGTTTTCACCAAGGTACTTGTCCAAAGTGCCACTGAAGTGGTTTTCACTAGAGGGAGAATTTTTTCTTTACTGTTTTCAATCATTTTTTGGATTTTTTTTTTTTTTCATTTTTTTGTATTTTTTGGTTTTACCCTGCAAAGATGAGGCATAATTTTTCCTGAGATAAGATTTGTTCATGGGCTCCTGTAGAGGTTCCCTTCGGGTGTTGATAACTGATATGCCCCTAATTTATAGATCATGATGATGATGAAAGGCCCCAACTAGTTAGGCTCAAACTTACCCTTGTTCTCTAGATTGGGAATGTTCTTCTGATTCTCCTTTAATACTAGCTCACCGACTTGGAAGGTCTGCCTCTTGATTTTCTTGTTGTAACTATGTTTCAGGCAATTTTGATAGACTTGCAAGTGATTTAGGGAATCCATCCGTCGCTCACACATTAGTTCTAATTCATTTAGCCGTGAGACTCGGTATTCCTCATCTGTAATGAGATTTTGTAGTCATATCCTCAGTGACAGGAGCTCGATCTCAATGGGGAGGATGGATTATGATCCCTAGACCAGGGAGAAGGGAGTGGCACTTGTTGGTGTGTGGATGCTGGTGCGATAAGCCCATAAGGTGAGATTTAACTACAAATGCTAGTCATGACCAATGTCATTGATTATTTTCTAAAGGATTATTAGAATGGTTTTATTGGTGGCTTCTACTTAGCCATTGCCTTTGGGGTAATACAAAGTGGAAAAGCAAAGTTGGATGTTTAATTTTTGGAAAAGGTCACATACATCCAGATTTTTGAAAGGTGTCCCATTATGTGAGATAATAACTTGAGGGACACCATATCGACATATAAGGTAGTTTAGGATGAACTTGGATATTTTCTTTCTAGTTATGTAGGTCATGGGAATAGCTTTGACCCACTTCATAAATTACTCTGTGGTGGTGATGATGAATTTATGGCCATTGGATGAAGTGGGGGTGATTTTACTGATGAGATCGAGCCCCCACTATGAAAAGGGCCAAGGTTTAACAATGGGATGAAGCTCCTAAGCCGGTGCATGGATGAGGTCCCCATGCTACTGATATTGCAAGCATCTTGTGATAAATTTATGTGCATTTTTTTCCATTGTGGGCCAATAATAACCTATTCTTAGCAGTTTCTTAGCCAAGGTCATACCACTTGTGTGTGAACCACAAATGTCATTGTGTACCTTGGTTAAAGAAGTCAAGGCTTCTTCAGTATTAAGGTAGCATAATAGGGTCCCTTTGATGCTTCTATGGTAGATTTTTTCTCCTAGGATGAGAAAACATGAAGAATTCTTGATGAAGGCTCATTAAGTTTTGGGGTTATGTTGGCAGGGAGGACTCGTATTCTTAAGTAGGTGTAAATGTTATGGTACTAGGGATCATCAAGACCAATGAGTTCACACACGAATTTGGACTTTGGTACCTCAAATTTTGGTATGAGAAGTTTCTCTACAAGGAATTCATGCTTTGGGATGTTGTGTGGGATCTACAGGACTGATCTGATTGTGGTCATGGAATCTACTGCCTTGTTGTTTGCTTTGGGTAGTTGTTCAAATGTAATCTTCATGAATGACTCTTTGAGGCTCTCCACAAATTTCTTGTATGGAGTCATTTTATCATCCTTTTTTTGATATTCATTGTTTACTTGATTGATAATGAGCTGAGAGTCTCCATATACCTTAAGGGGCATAATCTTCTACTACACCACAATCCTTAGCCCTATGACAAGAGCCTCATACTCTATTATGTTATTCATTAATGGGAATGACAGCTTGTAGGATTTGGGTATGCGGTCTCAGGGAGTAATGAAGAAAATTCCTGCTCCTAACCTGCGTTGTGTGTAGGATCCATCAAAATACATCTTCCAATGATCTGCTATACAGGCTGAAAATTGATTCATCGGGGAACTTTGAGACTAGTGGATTTTTTGCATATATAGGTGCCTCTACCAATTGATGCACAATTGCTTGTCCTTTCATGACATTGCACTCTACATATTTAATGTCATTCTCTGTTAAAATCATAACCCACTTAGTTGTCCATCTTGTGAGAGTCTCCTTGGAAAGTAGGTATTTGAGTGGATCTATTTTTGTGATTAGCTTGATCTCATGCGCAAACATGTAATTTCTAAACTTCTAAGCTGCAAACATGATGTCTAGACAAGCTTTCTCAATAGGTGTGTAATTTATGTCCTACCATGGTCCTGCTGATGTAATAGATAGCCCTTTCCCTTTTATTTTCATCATGCTAGGCTAAGAGAGGGCTGAGAGTGTTGAGAGTTGTCGTTGTTGCTGATATGTATAGGATCAATGGTTTTCCTGGAACTGATGACATTAGAACCAGTGGTGTGAGAAGACATTACTTGATTTTGCTAAACGCTTGGTCAAATTTATCATGCCATTTGTATGCTACCCCCTTGTAGAGTATATGAGAATATGGGATTTGTTTGTCTATCAACTGTGCTATGAATATGTAGATAGACTGGAGTCTTCCTTTTAGACCTCTTAATTTCTTTAGTGTCTTGGGTGCCTCCATTTCGAGGATCACCTTGACTTTGGCAAGATCTACCTCGATTCCTCTCATTAAAATGATATACCCTAGGAGCTTGCCTAATTGCACTCTGAAGATGCACTTCTTTGGGTTGAGTTGGACCTTGTACTTTTGCAACCTATCAAAAATGGAGCTCAAAGCTGGTATCTGATCCAATCTATTTCTTGATTTAGCCAATATGTCATCTACATAATCTTCCATAGTCTTATAAATCATTTCATGAAATATCATTTTCATGGCTCTTTGGTAGGTTGCTCCTACATTCTTTAGCCCAAATGGCATCATATTCCAGCAATAGGTTCCCCATGGACATGTGAATGCCAATGTTTGGTAGTGGAAATTCAACCTTGGGACATGCTTTGTTTAAGTCTTTGAAATTGATGCAGATGCCGATGCCCACATTTGACTTTGAGAAGGGTACAAGATTTGATACCCATTCTCGATAATCAATCGGCCTTATGAATCCTGCATCTAGGAGATTTTTCGATTCTACTTTGACAAACAAGGCTATTTGGGGATGCATCTTTCTGAGCTTTTGTCTCATGGGTTTTTACCTTGTATATACTCCATAATAACCTTTGGATCCCTTGATGCTAACAAAAGTTACCATTTCATCAAGGCATGCAACAACTCCTTCGTATACATGGCTCACATTGCCATAGTTTTTCTTCTCTTTGTTGTTTCCTTGGTTGTGATCAGGCATTGGATTCGTGTATATTTTCAGATCTTGATTACTAGTTGGTTGTTCAACATTTATGATTTTGTCATCGATGAGATCTTGGATGACATTTTTTAGTTTCATGCAGTTGGTGGTTGTTTGACCCTCAAGGTTATGATAATCGCAAAGTAAATTTTCATTTTACCAGGGTGGTTTCACCCAAGGCTCTTGGTAATCATCATAAGTGGGGATTTTAATGTGGTTCTCATTGACCAACTTCTTCATGATGGATTTGATTGATTCCTCAAGGGGTGTGAATTTCCTCTTGGGGGATATCTATTTTGTGGAAGTGGTCCTCCTTGATTATTGAGGTTGTTGACTTGATTGTGGGGTGGTTGTTGGGTTACTGCATTGGCTTGCATGTTATTGTGATTGTTTTTCTATGGTTGATGATGTGTTTTGACATTCTACCTTTGAGCACTAATGACGAGCTTGGCATCAACCACTCCATTATTGGTGACATTCCTATTTTTCACCCATGTGCAAGGTTTCTCATTATATCTCATGGATGGGAGACTATCTTGATGCTCAAGATATGTAGGTGTGCCCCCTTGTGCAATAAGGGCCCTTTCAATGTTGAATGCCTTAGGGATCAATTGGTCATATGTGGTGATACACAGCATCTTTAGATAAAATACCAAGTTCTTGTCCAAATTGGCAATGATAGTGAAAATTTGTTGCTTCTCTGGCATGGCCCACTTGTTTCAATTGGCCTTGGATTTCCATCATTATAGGAAGGAGGCGAATGATTCCCCCTTTCCCTGTTTGAGAATCAATAATTCCTCGAGATGAACATCTGTGTCGATGTTGAATGCATAATTCTAGAGGAATGCGTATACAATTTCTTGGAATGTTCTGATGCCCGTAGGAAGATGAGAGAACCACTACATGGCAGGATGACCCAAGCTCTAAGGAAATAGAGGCATTTGATATCTATCATTATACATGACTTCCATGCACTGTACTTGGAATTCCCCTATGTTATCTTCAGGGTTTCCCAACCCATGATATTTATCAAATTTGGGGATTTCAAATCCCTTTGGGAATGGTATCATTGCAAGGCTCCTGTCAAAAGGATAGGGACATAGATTGCAACGTGTTCTCATTGTTCTTCCTGATTGAAGATCAAGCACTTTATGCAAGAGCAGTTTGATTTGTGTCATCACATCATCTTGCAGATCAGGAGGTGGAGTGAAAATGTTCTAAGGTGGTTGGGGTGTTTTATTGATGGGTGGGGCATTTTTTGCAAGCTTTGTTGTCTGATTAAGACTTTCTAATATGCCTACATTTTTTGTTGCACCAACAATGCTTATTGTTGGTCCTATTGTTTTTGTGCCAGCAAGGCTTGTTGTTGGGCTTGTTGTTGAGCCACTTGTTATTATGCTTTATACTAGTGTAAGGCTTGTTGATATGCTTGTTGCTGAGCTACTTGTAGTCATTCCTGGTATTGAGCTTGTGCTTGCACTTGTTGAGCTTGATATTGGGCTTGAGCTTGTGCCTGTGCTTGTTGGGCTGCTTGTGAAACTTGTGTAGCATGTGCGGCTTGTGCGGCTTGAGTTGCTTCTACAACTTGGGTGGCTTGCTTTCATTGTAGTAAAGCTTGGGCTTGGGTAGCCTGTTGTTCTTATTATGCTTGTTGTGCTACTAATTGTGCTTGTGCTTACTAAGAAGCTAGTTGTGCAACTTGTTGATTTTGGATTTGTTGAAGTTCCTTTTGGTAGGCAGCTCGGGCTGCTTGCAATGTGATGCTAAATGAATTTTCCATGTTGGGTTTTGGTGGTGGTGGTGGCGGATTAGGAATAGTGTTGATTGTTGTGATGAGTAGAACGGTCGTATTGATGATTGGAGTTTGAGTGGTGGATGGTGTGATTGAGATGCTTGTTCCTTGGGAGACCAGGTTTTGAGATACTTGGGGGATAGAGGATGATGTGTTGATTGTTGGGGCTGCTTAGATGGTCGCCATCTCTTGTTGTGATATTGATGGAAAGATGAGAGGATTTGGTATGATGCTTTGATTTACAATAGGGGGGTTGCTTTGATTTCGTTGATTGGTGATTAGTAAAGGTGGAAGGCCCAACCTAAGGGGTGATGTGGATGTAAGTGGTAGAGGTGGAAATGGTAGAAATATGGGTGGTGTATTCCCTTGAAGAGATGATGACAAGGGCTCAAAGACTCCTCCTACTCCAAATTGTTGGAAAAACAAGGATAGACAATTGAGAGGGGGGGTGAATCAGTTGTTACCAAAAACAAACTTATACAACATTAATCAACCTTAAATCTCAGATCTGATAAATAATAGTGCAAGCATAAATTAATAACACATTAGAGACACATGAACACCAATATTTTATACGTGGAAACCCTGTTAGGGGAAAAACCACGGTGGATGTTAGTCCACAATATTATACCTAGAGCACACTACTCAAAGGGAAGGTTCACTTCCTTACATAAAGTAATTAGATTAAATCCATTTGATGAAGTTGAACTGAGTAAATAGCTTTTACAAAAGCCTGATTACAGTTCTAGTTAGGCACACAAAAACTTCTACAAACTCTTCCACACTCTACTCAATCTCCTCCACACTCTGCTCTGAATGATCTGACCTTTATTCGCACATGTACATCACTTTTACACATTGAGCATAGCCTTAAAATGAGGAAAACAAACACATATATGTATCCGCTACATGGATTTACATCAACTATTTAGTTGGCCCCAAATAAACAATAAATTACAACTGTTAGTTTCAATACATGAATAAATTTCAATGCACACCAACACAAGTTGGTCACAACATAGTGAGGACCCAAAAAAACACCTCCAATCATTCCAAACAATAAAATATCAATCTTCATGGATCCGCAACATGCTAACATCATCTTGTCAACCAAGAACATGAAAAATCGAGCACACATCGGATAAATATCTGATCACGAACACTCCAATCAATGTGAATGTACAACAAGGATAGAGCACAATCTAGACTCATCCATGAATGTCACAGGTACATGCAAAACACATGAAATTACTAGAATTTCATCCGCTTCATCCAATAACAATATCTACAGAAACTAAATAACTATAGGAACACATATCTTCATAACTTCCACAAATCTTGATGCAAACATTTGAAATTTTTAGACAACATACTAGAAAGCTTCAGCAACAAAACCTTTGAAGCACATCTTCAAATATTCAACGTATAGTACTTTCCAACATTATGACCTTCTCAGCTTCACTGGCTACTAGTAATATTATTTTTACAATTTTCTCAATATCATTGACATATACAGCCTTAAGCATCATCAATGCTAATAGTGTTAACATCAGTGAAAACCACATATCAACAACACATCCAAAAATCTCCCCCTTTGGCATTGATGGCAACACATGATGTGAAAAAATAATACCATCAACCCAACTAACTCTTCTCCAATGATCTCCTCCTGATATTGTGCACTCTTTATTGATCTTCTCTCCCACATTTTTCACATTGTTTCTCTCCCCCTTTGACATCAATGGAAAAGATACACATGCTCTAATCACAAATTTGAATCATTTGACTACTGCCCCTAAGTAGCAGCCACCACAACATCAATCTGGAATAAGATATGGCTATGAATTCATGGACTGATGCAGAGACTTGCATCTTAGTTCTGATTAGGAGGGGAAATCACCCCTAACTTGCCTCTGAGGTACTCAAAAGTATCCTTAGGTAATGAACTGGTAAAGATATCTACAATTTTATCTTTGGTAGGTATTTACTTCAATCTAACTTCTTTGTCACTCACTTTGTCTCTCAAAAAGTGATACTTGATGGATATATGATTTGTACTTGAATGCAATACTGGGTTCTTGGAAATATTAATGGCACTTGAGTTATCAAAAAATATGGCAATGGGTTCTTCATACTCAATTCTGACATCTTTCAACATTTTCTTCATCCACAATTGTAACTCTAGATTAAATCTGTCTAATAAGATCTGCAACTAGAATGAACAATATTAATCCTAATCTAAATCAAAACTAATCTAAAATAAAAAAATAAAGAATGAAATTGAAAACATAATGAATAATTAACAAAGTGAATTGATCTCACCGAATATGTATTCACCCTTTCGAATTAACTCCATTGCTCTTCTCCATTTTTCCTTTTTAGTGTTCTTGCCCTCACATTTCTATGTTTGAATGCAAGTATAGCTGTGTTGAATGTCTAAGCAAAATATCAAAGATTGTTTCTTCTCAAAAGTGTATAATTTCGGGGAGGAAGAATAATGATATTGATAGGCCATTTTATAGATTGTAGGTTTTCGAACGATCGACTCAGATTGAAAGAGAGATCGACGGATGAGATTGATGAATTCCATGCAATGAGTTATGTGACAGATAGAATGCAAGTTAGAACATGAGTTCAACTGCAGGATAAAGACTAATTTTAGAACGTGAGTTAGAACATGAGTTCCAATCTTAATCTTCAAAAATAAAAGAAATAGACTTTGTACGCAAAATCCACAGTTAGAAGTTGGAGAATAAATGCATTCGAATGCAAACATGAGTTAGAACTAGTTAATCGACTAGTTGTGATGGAGAGTTCTCTCACAGAGTTAAACTAGTGTTTGAACTAAAGAGATAACTGGAGAACTAAAAATAGAACTTGAGTCCAAAGGTGAGTGAATGACCTAGTCAACTGAATGATGGAAGAATGTGACATAAATAATTAAATAATGAATTAAATGCTAATTTAATTCAACATTTGAAAATAAGACTTTTAATTAAATAAATAAAGTAATCTATTTAATTTGACTATTTGAAAAGGATAAATATAAATAGTTAAATAATAAATATTTAATTATAGATAAAGGGGTTAAATGGATAATTAAATAAAGATATTATAGTTGGAAAATTATGATAAAGGGGTAATTAAATAATAAATTATTTAATTGATAGATAAAGGGGGTAGAATAAATTAGTTAGGGACATAATTAAATAATTGTGATGTATTTAATTAGTCAAGTTGGATAAAGGTCATTTAATGAATTAATGAATTAATTAAAAGGGGTATTTAATTAATAGAGGAAATATGTGTTAGAAAAGTTAATTAAATAATTAACATTATTTAATCATGACCATGGACTATAGCAAATTATGTCGAATGTGTACTCGCAGGCCTAGACCGATTTTAGGTATCTACAATTTTCCCCTCTTTGATACAATGTTGGTATAACATTGTGTCAAAGAAAATATGCCCTGATCATGCCCCAACATGAAATGGGTAAGGTATGCCCCCTCATGAAAATTGACAATTTTTGAAAAAGTTTCAAAAGAATCAAGAAATATTTCTGATAAGTCAATTTGATAGTTAGAAACGCTATGGAGTTGACGGAATTGAATTTGGCATTAAAATGGATGTGTACGGGTCGTTTGAAGTCGAAAGGTTAAGCGGCCAATAGAGAAGGGCAGAAGAAATGCCATTTTTATTCCACCTATAAATAGAAATTAGGGCTATTTTCAATTCTTTTGCACCTAGAGGAGAAAGAAATAGAGAAGAATTTGCTCTGATTGACGGATGAAATGGCGCCTATTCCATACACCAGGCATCGAGGATATTGGATCCGGACCTTCAAGTAGCCAGCCGACGCAGGACCACCGGTATGTATGCAAAAACGAGATCTTGAAATTTAATTTTGGCATGTTTTTCTAGGCATAGAAAATTAGTTTCGCAAATGCGTGCATCTTGAACGATGCATATGCTGTCATATTCGCCGCATTTGACTGCGAAACGACGCATGTGTAAATTCACGCGCAGGCTACAATAGGCTTTTAGGAAAATGATCGCATTTGAATTTTAGTGCACCACATGTGTATACATGCAACGCATCTGCTGAGGGGTTAGACACATGTGTGGTTGTGAAATGCATATGCATGAATGACCACATATGTAGTAGAAATGGAGGCTACAAAAATGCACTGCATTTGTTAAAATGCACCGCATTTGTTAAAATGCACCGCATTTGTTAAAATGCACCACATGTGGTTTAGTGAACCGCATGTGCTGCATTAGAATAGGTGTGGAAGAAATAGGTGACGCATATGTAGTATGCACCGCAACTGAGGCATTGTGCAATGCATTTGAAAAAATGCACTGCATCTGTCAATGTGAGCTGCATTTGGCTGGTAAAATTTTTCAAAAAAATTTCCGAAGTAAAACTTGAAAATTTTCTGACATCATGGTTTAAATGCAAGTGGTTTTAGATCCGATTTATACATAGGAGTCACGACTAGATACATTTGATCTGAGAGAGAATTTGACTTCTACAGAGATTTTCTTGCTATGGGTTCTAGGTTTACGACATTATTTGTCGATGCCTGCCATTCGGGTGAACAGGGGGATGTTGATGACACTGTGTGAGTGATGGAATTATGAGACATTGTTGTTTCATTTTCCGACTAGGGAGGCCACTGTCACATTAGAGGATGTGTACAGGATTTTGAGATTACCTATTAGAGGAGAGCAGGTTACATATGATCCCCAGTGAGGGTTGACTGAGTTGGCGTGGTTCTATCAAGTTGATGACATAAGTAGGCTCGGCATTGAGCACTATGAGATTAGATGGCCAGTGTTAGTAGATAGATACAAGAGGATTGATTGCATCCTATGTACATTGATTGGTGGGATTGTGCTTCTGGATAGATGAGGTCATGGCTTTCTAGTAGGATGGGGAGCTATGTTGTTTGGGATGTTGGAGAGTGAGACGAGGTATGCATGGGGTCCATGTCTACTCGGGATGTTGTATTTTCATCTACATGACATTGCGTACAGAGATGCACAGTCATTGAGTTGTGGGACGACACTACTGATGATATGGGGTTTTGAGAGGATAGTTGTATTTCGTCCTCCAGTGATAGTAGAGTGAGAGGAGAGACTTCCATATGTGTTTCGATATACAAGACAGATTATGCAAACACATGTTGGAGACACAAGATACTGGAGACATGCATTGGATACACTTGATCAGTTTATATGGAGACCTTACATGGATTGTGAGATGTGGGCAGATGATGATATACATTTTCCATTCTACAGATAGACACAGTACCTTATTGGGAGGACTGTTTCTAGTGTTCACATCATTGAGCGACATTTGCCAGACAGAGTTGTTAGACAGTTTGAAGAGGTTCAAGATGTGCCTTTGAGCATAGCAGAGTTTGCTCATTCGTCCAGAGAGGTTCCATGGTGGGGACCCATGATACCAGTTACCACAGCTGAGGCAGACATACAGGAATTACAGCTAGTACAGTGGGGGTGGAGAGATGGATTAGCAGATCCAGGGACTATGGCTGCATATGATGCATGGTGGGCAGTGCATTGACCTGTTCCATATATGGATCTAGACCAGCCAGCACCAGTTGAGAGACGAGGCACAGGGCCAAGAGGACGACGGAGAGGTGTAGGTGCTAGAGTGGGTAGAGTTGGTGGTAGAGGTGATGGAGATGATGACAAAGGTGGAGGTAGAGGCGGGAGATGAGGATGGAGATGATGGAGAGGGGGTCAGGCAGGTGGACATGCATCTATTCAAAAAGCAGTGGCAGTGGATGTACCGATGGCAGACATCGAAGGGAGAGTGGATGTACAGGCTGGGGGTGAGCATGCTATAGTGGAGGCAGTGGTTGAGGAGCGTGTAGGGGTAGATGTCGGAGTAGCAGATGTTGTAGAGGATTCTGATGTAGACATGGCCTTAGATCCACTGGGTGTGTTGGCAGGATATGAGAGGATTATGTAGAGGATGATGTTGAGGAGGAGGCACCGATGGAGGAGCAGGAGAGATAGCTCATATATAAGATTGTAGAGGGTAGACAAGAGGATGATGCTCCTTGAGATGGTGACAGGGAGGCTTTGGAGGAGAGACTCAAATTGATGACTGTAGAGTTTGAAGCGATGAAACTAGAGAGAGATAGTGCTTATACAGAGAGGGACGGTGCTCTGAAAGAGAGGGACAGTGCTCTCATGGAGAGAGATCGGGCTATAGCCTAGAGACATGAGATAGAGTAGCAGTTCACAGAGGTTAGAAGCCTTTGTAGTGGGTCCTCATTTGATGGCATGGTACGAGAGTTGATTAGAGCGGTGGAGAGAGCTACGTACTACAAAGATCTTTATGAGGTAGTAGTGCTAGCAGATAGATGAGCTCCTACATTTTCAGAGGTGTGTAGTCAGGGCAGGAGTCATACTCGGAGTCAGAGGACACAGAGTACCGAGGGGGTGGTAGGACCATCGAGGCCAGGTCCATATGAGAGGCCTTCCACTTTGCAGAGAGCTCCTTCGAGTCTCTTTCCACCACCATCACCACATGACAATGGAGGTAGAGAGACATGATGAAAGGGTCACATATGTAGGAATCATATTTTGATCAGAGAGCCCACTAGCTCATGTGCTATTTATGGATACATTGAACATTGTACTATGACACACTATTTTTGAGTGATATATATATATGATTTTGGCGGTTTCTATATGATATGCAGTTCTATTTTATGAATGATGCTTTATTTCTAGATGATTATGTTTCCTAAATGATGTATGTATATGTGCTATGAATGAAATGTTTCTATATGTTATGATCTATGCATTTTATAATGATGTTATGGATGATTCTATTTACTTATTACAATGAATGCAATGATCTATATGATGTTAATTTATACATGATGGTGATATGTACATGTAATGTTTACATTATGGATGTTATGATGATGCAATGATGTCATGATGTGAAATGCAATGAAGATGAATGTTACTATCTATATGTTGAAATGCAATGCAACTATGTGAAATGTATGCTAATGCAATTGATTTAATGTTATTATTGTGTCACAGGACTTTATCCTTATGCTCGAAGAA
Source organism: Sequoiadendron giganteum (assembly GCA_007115665.2). Taxonomy (NCBI): domain Eukaryota; kingdom Viridiplantae; phylum Streptophyta; class Pinopsida; order Cupressales; family Cupressaceae; genus Sequoiadendron; species Sequoiadendron giganteum. Next base: position 358,539,579 of record CM021108.1, read on the forward strand.
GAGAAATGTTAGGATGAAAATGAATTTCAAATGTTAGTAAGAAATAATTAAAGTTTGATTGATGGAAAAAATGGTATAATGAAAGTTGATCGATTGAGAAAAAGACATAATCTTTGATATATTTCCAAATACGCTATACTTGCTTGTTATCATCACTGGGTGGGACATGACACAAATGGATAGTACACACTATGATATGAGATAGACCATAGTGTACAAAGTCATCCATCTGTAAAAAATAGATAGTCACAGACAAGGAGTGTCTCAACTCACACTAAAGACAAAATTGCCCCAGTCGTTTTGTCGAGACAAACCACAGACAACAAACAAATAAAAGATGGGTCATGAGATGTCATCGCTCCTCTAAATCCTTGATAGGACATCCTTGAGGAAACTAGTAACATGACTCAAAAACCAATGAAAAAAAGATAGTTGACAGACAACAACCAAAGAAAAAGAATCCCGAGACATCGTTGCTTCTCTAAATCCTTCAAAGGACATCCTCGAGAAAGCTAGTAATAGGATCTTGCACAAATCGATAATAAAATAAGACAAAATAAGATATAAAGTCATAAAGCCAAATAAATGTATTCGCCAAAACTTAATCTTGTGGGATTGTTTGATGTTTGACATAGCATAATGTGAGAGAATGACACATACCGCATAAGACGTTGAGTCTGGTTTCGACTTGGTGACTTCTATATAAGGCATGACAAAGCCCAGTTTCAGTAAAGACACATCATATAAGATGTTGGAGTCTGATGACATTGAAGTAACAAGCCACATGAAACTATGAAAATTTGATGATGTTGATTGACAAGAAAGACATATCTTGTTTAGACATAGGTTGATTGCTTTGACAATGTGTGTGATATTGACTTGATAATTGTTTGAGATGTTTTGCCTTGTTGTTGCTTGACTTGTTTTGATTCCTTGACTGATAAATTGTGTGTGTGTGTGTTGACCGTGTATGACATGAAATGATACCTTAAACTATGATATGCAACTTATGTGATAGTGATCGTGAATGAACCCTATTAGACTGACCTAGTGTGGTCTCGGGAGCTCATCAATTGATTAGCCTTGCCTACGTTGTACACGCAAAGACCTTGTAGTTTGACATGACCAATGACTTTGAATATACAGAGCGTCATGATTTAAATGTGTGATACATGACAAACCTAGACTAACAGACCTAATTCCTCGAGGGCACATCGATTGATGGCCTTGCCTACGTTCGAGTCGCAGAGGCAACATAGTTCGACTATGTCTATGACTGACTTAACATGACCAACTTGACATAATGACTTGACATGATGACTTGACATGATGACCTGACATGATGACCTGATTCTATTTTTTGGGATTTTCTAACTGTTTTGATTTTTTTGGATTTTTGAAGTTTTCTAATTTTTTTGGTATTTTTCAGGACATTTTCGATGATGCGACGTTATGTACAAGGTGTTAGGGCATAGAACAAGGATTTTCCCCCAGTCGGGAATAATATTTGGAAGATGGAGTGGGTAATGTGACGGAATGGATGCTAGATGTCAATTGTTTCAAGGAATGGATAATACAACCATTTATTATGAATGATGGTGAAAAAGTCTAATTAGAATGATGGTAGATGGAACAATGAGCTTGACTACACATGGTGCCTGTTTGCCAGGTTTTCACCATGGTACTTATCCATAGTGCCACCAAAGTGGTTTTCACTATTGGATGGATTTATTTCTCTTTTCTTTCTTTTTTTCAATTTTTTTGGTGTTACAAAGACGCCTGTTTGCCAGGTTTTCATCAAGGTAACCATTTTTTTTTTTTTTTCCATTTTTTTGTATTTTTCTAGATTAAGACACAGATTCTCAGAGACTATGCATAGAACCTCTTTAGATGCAGATTGTTGATAGGGGACAAAAGCAACTCTCCTTCAGGAGTAGACAGTTGGTACGCTCCTGATCCAAAGGCTTCTGTGACTATATAGGGCCCCAACCAGTTAGGCTCGAACTTACCTGGTTTCTCTCTTTTAGCTTGGTTCTTAGGATTCTCCATTAATACTAGGTCACCAATGTCAAAATGTCTATTGAGAACCTTCCTATTGTAACTATGACGAAGACGGTTCTGATATGCTTGCAAATGATCTAACACTTTTTGTCTTCGTTCATCCAGCAATTCTAGCTCTTGTAACATTGAGACACGATACTCTTCATCGTCCACGTGACCCTTCAAAGATACTCGTAGAGAAGGTATTTCAACCTCGATAGGTAAGATAGCTTCGGACCCGAATGCGAGGGAAAATGGAGTGGCACCGGTGGGAGCACGGATGCTTGTGCAATAAGCCCATAAGGCAGGATTAAGCTATAGGTGCCAATCACGGCCAACATCATTGATAGTCTTCTTAAGGATTCGAACAATAGTCTTATTAGATGCCTCAGCTTGGCCATTACCTTGTGGGTAATACGGAGTGGAGAAATGGTGTTTGATGTGGAATTCTTCACATAAATGGCATACTTCTTGGTTCTTGAATGGGCGGCCATTGTCTGTGATTATGGATTGTGGTACACCATACCGACAAATGATATAGTTTAGGATAAACTTAGATATTTGTGTGCCAGTTATGTATGTCATGGGAATAGCTTCAATCCATTTGGTGAAGTATTTGGTGGCAATGATGATGAATTTATGGCCATTTGATGATGGAGGGTGTATCTTACCTATGAGGTCGAGTCCCCATTGGGCGAAGGGCCATGGTGAAGTAATTGGATGAAGCTCTGCGTTGGTGCTCTTATCAAGTCTCCATGTATTTGACATTGTCTACACTTCTTTACGAAGATGTATGAATCTTTTTCCATTGTAGGCCAATAGTAACCTAGTCTCATAATCTTGTGGGCTAGAGTGGGACCACTCAAATGAGATCCGCATATACCCTCGTGTACCGCTCACAAAGTTGTTTGTGCTTCTTTAGCATCGAGACATCTCATAAGGGTGTTATCTAAGGTGCGTCTATATAGGGTTTCTCTGATGATCGTGTACTTAGCTGACTTTCAGATGAATGTTCAATGTTGGTTATTAGACAAGTCTTGAGGTAGGGTTTGGTCAGTGAGGTAATCGAATATGTCTTTATACCAGGGAGACGTAGGACCAAAAATGGTACACACTATCGTCGTATCGGGGGCATCATAAGCAGGAACCAAAAGCTATTCAACCAAGAACTCGAACTTAGGCACATTACTCAGAATATCCAACAAGGAACCCATGGTTGCCATTGCATTTGCAGCTCTATTCTGGATACATGGTATTTGTTGAAAAGTTATGTCTTTGAAATACTATTTGAAACTATCTGCCATTCTCTTGTAAGGTGCAAGCTTCTCATCCTTGGTCTCGTAATCATCGTTTACCTATCGGATTACAAGTTGAGAGTCATCAAAAACATGTAGGCTCTTAATTGTCCATTGAACTACCATTTTCAACCCTATCACTAGAGCTTCATATTCTGCTATATTATTGGTACAAGGAAATGCAATCCTGAATGATTTGGGAATGGTATCACCTTGAGGTGTGACAAATAAGATACCAGCTCCTAAACCACGATTTATGTGTGACCCATCAAAGTACAGTTTCCATTTTGTTTTAATGTCAATGTTGAAGAGAAATTCATTTGGAAAATCTGCCACTAATGGATGGTCTGCCTTTATAGGTGCATCAACTAGTTGATCTGCAATCACCTATCCTTTTATAGCCTTCCTTTCAACATACTGAATGTCATACTCGCTAAGTATCATGACCCATTTAGCCAATCGGCTTGTTAAAGCTGCCTTACTTAGGAGCTATTTAAGTGGATCAATATTTGCAATTAGCATTGTTTGTCGATTGAGCATATAGTGCTAAAGTTTTTGGGTAGCAAAGACTACCACAAGATAGGCACATTCTATGTTGCTATAATTCAATTCATAGCCCACTAAGGTATGACTGATATAATAGACTGCTCTCTCATGACCTTGATCATCGTGTTGTGCGAGAAGAGCCCCTAATGCCGACTGAGTTGTTGAGATGTAAAGTATCAATGGTTTTCCCTCTATAGGTGGCATTAAGACTGGTGGAGTAAGCAAATAGTCCTTGATTTGCTGGAAGGCCTCTTGACATTTAAGGCTCCATACAAATGGCATTCCTTTCTTGAGTAGATGTTGAAATGGATGTATTTTATCCACCAATTGTACTATGAAATGTCTAATTGACTCTAATCTCCCTTGTAGGGTTCTAAGTTGACCAATACTGACTGGAGGAGGCATTTCTATGATAGCTCTTACCTTCTTTGGATCTACTTCAATGCCTCTGCGAGAGATGATATACCCTAACAGTTTCCCTAATTTGACTCCAAAGAAACACTTCTTTGGATTTAGCCTGACATTGTAATTCTCCAGCCTTTGGAATATCTTTTCTAAGACTTTCAAATGATCTTCCCTTGTTTCTGATTTTGCTATGATGTCATCTACATAATCTTCCATGAAATTATGTACAAAGTCATGGAAAATTGTAGTCATGGCCCGTTGATAGGTAGCTCCTGCATTCTTAAGGCCAAATGACATAACATTCCAGCAGTATGTGCCCCATAGACACATGAAAGCTATTTTGTGTTGGTCTTCAGGTGCTATTTTAATCTAGTTATATCTAGAGAAACCATCCATGAGGGATAGCATCTCGTAGCCTGCTGTAAGGTCTACTATCATGTCGATATTCAGCAAAGGAAAGTCATCCTCAGGACATGCCTTGTTGATGTCTCTAAAGTCAGTGCAAATGCAAATGCCCCTAGTTGGCTTTGTCACTGGTACAAGATTTGATATCCAATCCCCACTATTCTATTGTCCTTATGAATCCTACATCCAAAAGTTTCTTAAGTTCTACCTTGACCAATAGAGCAATTTGTGGATGCATCTTCCTCAACTTCTGCTTGATTGGCTTAATACCTAGCTGTAGTGGTAAATGATGCAATATTAGGTCTGGATCCAGCCGAGGCATGTCAGCATACAACCATGCAAAGTTTATTTGTCTCTTTGTGAAGAAGTCCTTAAACTCATGTTTTTCTATCTTTGTTAAAGAAGCTGCAAAATATACCTTCCGAGGATTCTCTTCTGTACCTATGTTGACTTCAAAAGATTCTTCCACTAGCATCGGTGGCTTTTCCTATTCAACAGGGAGAATATTTAAACCTCTATCCTTGGGTGCCTTTGAGAGGTTTTCGCCCTCAGATACGTCCTTTATTTTGTCTTTTTCTTCATCCAAAGGCACCTTTCAGTTTTCACCTAGGGACTCATCATTTTTCATTTTATTGTCTTTTTTATTTTCATTTTCATTTTTGCGACTAGAGGTGCAAATAGACTCCCCAAAGTATGCCTTATCATCCAAGTCTATGGTAAAACCTGCTTTATGGTCCCCTCTTGGTATGCCTTCTCTAAGTCCCATGAACTCAGCAATTGCTTCGTCATTCTTGAATGTATCTATGATAGGTGTACCATGTTGATCCCAATCAATGAGTTTGGGATATAAAAGGGGCATGTCATCATCGAAGTTTTAAAGGTATCTGCTGACAAGGTTAATACATAGTGGTTGACATGGTCGCAAAAGTTTTGGACTAACATCTGCTTGGTCTTTTCCCTACGGGTAGGTAAACTTTGATGTGGGACCATAGTAAGGGCAGATTCATCAAAAGATGGGTTTTCAGGTGCCCAAGATGCATGATCAAGGGTTTCCCAATAATAGTTCTCTTGCCTTTCTTGTTTGGACAAGTGTTTCTTAGGATGAGGGCTAGATAGTTTTGGTTCAGGTTTCACGTTGAGGTCCAATTCTCCAAATAAGGCATCTATGTTCATAGTACTAGTAGATGAAAGGGACTCCCATTCACCATCACTAGATTAAGGGGATTCATCATAGACTAGAGGTTTGTCGTAAAGTGGGGGTTTGTCGTAAATTGGGGGAAGTGTTTCATGAGATGTCTCAATGTCTATGTAATCATTCACTTCCTCTTGAAATGATAACAAAGTACCAGGAAACCCGATTCTAAGTGGTTGACACCCTAGCCCTAGATATTTTGGTCATGGGTAGATAGTAATTGGTTATGTCCTTCCATTCTGATATAGACCTAACCCACTATGCCTATCATAGCCTTCTTTTTGCATTATTTTAAAACCTTTTCTATATTGGTCCTTGGTTATTTGAATAGATGAGGAGGGGTATTCACGTTCTTCTTGATACAACCAGGAAGATACAACCAGTAATCACCTTGATCCACAATTTCTTCACTTAACTCTCCCCATTTGGTTAATGTCATTGTAGGGGGAACATGAAACATGACCATTGACTGTCTTCTATCTGCCATGGGTAGGCCATATGCCTTAGGTGGAATCAATTCACTAACATAGTATGATGCCTTTATTTTGTATTCGCCACAACCCTTGTCTTGGATTTCGAGTTTTGGAGTGGATGATGGTGGTTTGAATGAAAGGGACTTAGTGAGATGTGAGGGGTCAATGTATTGGGATAAAGTGGATGAAGAAGCTTCCTGGTTAACTAGCACTTGTAGTTGTGGAATTTCCTTTAGGCTTGTACAATACTAAAAAGGATTTGGGTCACCATGAATGGTGATCTTTGTGCCACTATAGGGGAATTTGAGACATTGGTGGCATTTTGAAGGTACAACCTTCATTGCATGTATCCAAGGTCTACCTAACAACAAGTTGTATGGGAGGGTGAGATCCAAGACTTGGAAGCTGGTGTTCATGATTGTTGGGCCAATTCGGATAGGGAGTGTGACAACTCCTTTGGATGATCTTTCCTCATCATCGTAAGCCTTGATGACTATACTCTTAGAGGTATCTACACAGTCTTCTAAGAATCCTAATGCCTTAACCAATTTAAGGGCACACAGGTTCAAACCTGCTCCTCCACCTACCAAGACTCATCTGACTCTAGTTTCATGGACTAAGACTTCAAGATGTAAGGTGTCATTATGATCTGACTTTTCAGTTGAGTAATCCTATTGGGAAAAGGTGGCATGATGTGAATTGGTTAAATATCCCACCATCTCTTCGAAATGATTGACATCTAAGTCTATAGGAACGATTGTATTCTGTAGAGCTTTGTCAAGGATGGCTCGATGTCCAGGTGATAAGGTCAAAAATTCCAAGATAGATATTTGTGTGGGGGTTTTACTCAATTGATCAAGAAGATTGTACTTGAACTCGGAAGCTTGCATGGATGGCTCAGAAGAAGGACCTGGAATAATGATCTTAGTTCTGTGTGTGTTTATACTACATTTTGGATGCTTCTTAATGGTGAAGGTATCGACATGCTCATTTGCCGCACGGAGGCTATATACGATCTTTCCTTTTCCATAGTCATAGTTGGTGTTTGCGTAATTGGCTAATGGATCATTCTTAGGTCCCGAACTGGAGGCTTTTCCTTTTGTGTGGTCATGTAATGGGTCCTTGAAGACCTTATGATCACTATTCTTAGTGTTTTTCTATCCACCAACCTGTATGGTTCCATTCTCAACAAAGTCTTGTATTATGTTCTTGAGTTGATGACATTGTTGGAGGTTGTGCCCTTTGGTTTGATGATATTCACAATGGGCTTTGTCATCCCACCAAGAAGGTTTAAACTGTCCTGGATCATACTCCCTTGGTTCCAAAGGCTTGATGAGATTGTGTTTAATCAACTCTTTGTAAATAACCTCGATTGGTTGTCCTAAAGGTGTAAATTTACGTGTAGGAAATCTCCTTTGTTGTGGTCTTTGTTGTTGTGAATTTTGGACATAGCTAGCTTGTTGATCTAGACTATCTGTTGTGTCTTGATTGGATTTGTACCCTCTAAGTGTGATAACTGGTCTCGTATGTATGTTTTTAGCATCAATAATGCCATCATTTGTAACATTCTTGTTCCTAGACCAGAATTGTCTTCTATCATTTGGCACGTTTTGATTTTGGACAATGGGGTTTCTGCCTGGTGCTTTCATTTCTCCTTTGTCTATGAGGCTTTTCTCAAGGATGATTCCCTTTTGTACTAAGTCAAAGAATGAAGTACAATAGTGTACCCTTAGATCACTTCGCAATTTGGGGTTGATGTTCTCTAGGAATATTGTGACCTTTTTTTTTGGGTATTTCAACTGGACACCTACTAGCTAGACTTCGCCACCTCTAGAAGAAAGTGGTGAAATTTTTTCCATCTTCTTGTGTCATGTGGCACAAGGTTGCAATTGTTACCTCAGTGTCTATGTTAAAGGCAAAATGTTCAATAAACTTCTCAGCTAATTTTCCCCAAGATCGTATACCATATGGTAATTTAGAGAACCATTCCAGTCCTATCCCAATAAGGGTTCGTGGAAATAGTCTCATCAAGTATGTGGGGTCATACACTATGTCCATGCATGCTATTGAGAACTCTCTAATTTGTTCTATAGGATTCTTTCTCCCATTATACTTAGGCAAAATCAGTATAATGTATCCATGGGGAAAAGGTGTCATGTAAAGCGCTTTGTCAAAGGGACATGGACATAGGTCTTGCACTGAGATAGTTCATTTTTCAGACATAGAAATGTTGTCCAACTGTTGTTGAAGATTTTGCATCTTGTTTTGAAGGACATCGACTTGCGTCAAGGACATGGTGTTCGTGATATTTGGATCAATGTAAGCATTTTGATACGCCATGTTCTGTGATGGGTTGTGATTAGTCGAGGGAATATATCCTATCAAGATATTTTGATTCGGTATAGGGATATTCGCTGTCTAAATGGTTTGAGTTGGTATAGGAATGCTTCCTATCTGAATTGTCTGATTAGGAATAGGAATGCTTCTTGTCTGAATGGTTTGACTTGGTATAGGTATGTTTCTGCCAACTTTGGTTCTCTTACCAGTCGTGTTGGTGCTAAAGGGGTTGGAGAAAGTTGCCCCCATAGTAAATTGTAAACGTTGTGTGATGTTGAAAGGGGTGGTGTTTACAATTGGCGATGTCTGAGTTGGTATACCAATTGGTATTGCTATGGTAATTTGTGGAATAGAGACAATTGACGTTGTAGTTTGAGATGGTTGAGTTGAATATGTTTGCAAGGTACATATATCAAATCCTATGGGTAGTTTGGCACCTTCTGCTAGCAATTTTGCTAGATAGCATTGGGGATAATTTTCCAAATAGTCATCCATAAAGGATACAAATTCAGGATCTTGCACTGCTGCGTCTATGTCTTCTATGAAAATCTGACCATGCATGTCCCTAGTGACATGTTTTTCTAGCAGAGACTTGTGGGGTTGTTTACTTCCTGACGGTTGATTTGCGAATGGATTGATGAATTGATTAGGGTCTTTCATTGCTTTGGGTTTCTTTTGGGACCTTGTTTTGACCATGAAAAAGTTGCTCAAAATGGGTAATGTAGACTATGCCTAAAAACTGATATGACCTATGTCTATGTTTTTTTGGATTTTTTTGACGATAAATGACGTAGCTAGAATGGTTTCTAAAAGATGTACACTAAGATGACATATGATAGGACTGACAATATGCAAGATGTGAGTATAATATGACAATAAATGAGTCTAAGACGGTATAACCTACCACCTATGGAATAAATGCATTTAAAGACTCGTTTTCGACTAAGGAACCTGATTGTATGACAAGGACAGTGACAACGTGAATTTTTCAAACTAGACTAAATGAGCTGAAAAGATCCACTAGATGGGACTAAAGTGACAAGGTTCGATGATTTTGACAAATCAACACATGAATGTTTCCAATGACGAGGAAAGTTGTCTAATCTTGTGATATGCAATTTCCTAGGGAGTATCTATATGCATGCAACTTAAGATGACTATGACTAGGATGTTTACTATGACTAAGATGTATATGACACCTAATGATGGTAACTAAGACGTATATGACACCTAATGATGCAATATTTTGAGCAAAATTTATCACTTTCGAATCTAAGGTTGATCTTAAAAACCTACAACAAATTACGACAATGATATTCTGGACTCAGCTCATGATTTTTTTATGTCTTTTTGTTGATAGGAAAATGTGGTTCTCCTAACAATTGTGGTTCATATTTTGACAGATGTGGCTTTTTGACAATGCATGCAGTGTTTCTGACAGTTGCGGATTTTCCTATGACAGATGCAGTTTTCACATACACATGCGGCTCAAAAACTGACAAATGCGGTTTTTTGATACACATGCAACTCAAAAACTGACAGATACATTTTGCATGGACGCATGTGACTCGAAAACTAATAGATGTGACTCGTGATATGCAGACTATGAAAAGTGAAATGTTTGATAGCCAGATGCGGCTTTTCCCCTAACAGATGCGACGTTTAAACTGACAAATGTGACTTTATTTCTGACAGTTGAAATTTTTCTCGAAAGTTTTTTGACTAACTTTTGTTTGTTTGATCAAGATTTTGGCAAATACAGCAAACAACAAACACAACATTCAAAGTGTAGACACATAAAAATGACCTAGGCTTGCAAGCTCTATTTCTAATCTCTTTCTTCATAGCATAATTAAGACATTTTAATTATGTCCTTGGTCCACATTCGACTATTAATTAAATAATTCATGATTATTTAATTAATTCATATCTTTTTTATTCTTCATGATTATTAAATAAATAAATTTTATTTATTTATTAATTACGTCACTAATTGTCTAATGTCTTTCTATAATTAAATAAATTTCTTAATTTATTTAATTATCCTTGTCCATTATGTCCTCTTGATTATTAAATAAATAACTTTATTTATTTAATTAATCTCTAATTTAAATTCCTCTTATAATTAAATAAATTCTTTTATTTATTTAATTATGGCCATCTTCACATTCTCCTCATTTTAAATAAAATCATTTATTTAAAATAGTCCCACCACTTGAATTAAATAATTTTATTATTTAATTTCTCCTCTTTTATTGTGCTCATTTTAAATAAATCTTATTTATTTAAAATAAGTCTCCCTTTCTAAATTCCCTCTTTAGTAAATAATTTAATTTAATTTATTTACTGTCACATGACCCCACCCCTTTTTGAATTAAAATAGTTTTTAATTTAAAAAGTCAACATTCTCTCTTGAATCAAATAATTTTATTATTATTTGATTCCCCAACAACTTCATTTTGTGTGCCTTGTCACATGCATTGTCAACCCTTGATTTGATTTTTCTTAAAATCAATCTTGTCCATTCATTTCGAATTTAACCTAATATTGCCCTAACCCTAATTGTGGGTTGTCATATTGAATCTTGTCCATAGATTCTAGGGCATTTGTCAATCTTTAATCTCATCCGTCCATACAAAATTGCATTTTCTATAAAATGTCAATTTTGTCTTCATTTTGAGATCCCTGGCTATCCATTATTATCTCTCTCTCATTTCATCTTCAATTGCCATATTTTAGAGATCTCTTAGCATCTTGCATTTCATATTTTATCATCTAACATTGTCTTTTGCAGATCATTTACATTGCATGTAGATTTATATTCTCTTGCATTTTAGATTAAATCCTTCAACACTTGCTAGGTCATGTCATAAACTTATTTTGCTCACACAAAAGGCTGAGGGCATCCATCATATTGCATCAAGTAGAGGAGGTTCAATAGAAGTGAGCCATGGAGGAGAGAAATGGGTGAGACTATTCTAGTCTCATTCCTTTTCTCTTTATTCCTCCTTTGCATTTTATTGATTGATTGATATTATTGCATGCATGTTCTAAACCCTAGATCAATCTTGCAAAGGAAATATATTTAGATCATTACACAAAGTATTTTCAGTTTTGTGATGGATGGACTGTTGAGACTCAAAAAACATTTACACCCTAGGCTTTTAGGACAGTACTTGTTGAATTCTTACTTGGATTTCTCTAGCTATGCATATTTACGGTGGATGATTAGTAGCTTGACCCCACTGGCTCCCCTCCATGACACTCACTTATACGGGGCAGCCAAGATACAGTACCCATGAATCTCCCAAGGCATACCTTTCAACTCTACACGTAAATCGTAAGATTGTAAGACGGCTTCATAAGGCCGACCCTGCTACGCCAACAAGTATATAGGATTTTGGTAACTCTACAACAAGGTGTTTAATTCGGGCATTTTGTTCATGGGACACTATCCAACGTCGGTGAGAGTCCATTTCTGTCCATCTCATCGGAATAGTGCACGTGATTCTTGGGCTTTCCCCAAGAATCCACTTTTATATAACAGCTAGAAGTTGCTTGGCTTTAGCATGCTACCGGTCTGAGTCGTCTTGGGGTGAGTACTTTTTCCCACCAAGACAGGCCCAAATTCTAGAGTCAGTAACCATTTCTCTTACACCCAGGATCGCATGAATGCACAAGGGGAGAGGATACTTCGATTACTAAATCATGGGGTTCTAAACTAACAATGTAGACATGAAAAACACTGGTAAATTATTAATCCCAAACGAGATTATTTACACTACCAAACAGAAGTTCATTTTATTCCACATGACAATTATCTATCTATCAAATGAAAAAGCTTGGTAAAAAGATAAAAGCATTAGGTCCTGCATGCAAATTTGTCATTAGTTCATTGTTTGTCTTTGGTTTTTGTATTTTCTTCTATGCTTCATCCTGCAAACACTTGTTATTCCACCTTGACACAACTGTAACAAACATTAGCGAAAATCCAAATCACCTAAAAAGTGAAAACTAAAAACATTGATGCACAAAAATTGATTAAAAAAATGAAAAAATTTTACTAGCCAGATGCGGCTTTTGGAGCCACAGATGCGGTTCAACTAGTGACAGGCAGATGTGGTTAATGGAATGTTTGATGCGGTTTGGTAATTCGTTGACAGGCGAATGCGGTGATTGACAGGTAGATGCAATGATTGACAGGCAGATGCGGTGTATGGCGTTGCAGATGCAGTTCATAATGACAGTTGCGTCGCTATTTTTGATAGATGCAGTACACTGGACAAAAAACCTGCAAAAAAAATGAAAAAAAGAAAATGGAAAAATGGAAAGATGTGCGGATTTGAAGTGTGGTTCACGTCGGGTTCACCAAATGTAACTCCAGATTAAATCTGTCTAATAAGATCTGCAACTAGAATGAACAATATTAATCCTAATCTAAATCAAAACTAATCTAAAATCAAACAATAAAGAACAAAATTGAAAACATAATGAATAATTAACAAACTAAATTGATCTCACCGAATATGTATTCACCCTTTTGAATTAAATCCATTGCTCTTCTCCATTTTTCCTTTTTAGTGTTCTTGCCCTCAGATTTATGTGTTTGAATGCAAGTATAGCTATGTTGAATGTCTAAGCAAAATATTGAAGATTGTTTCTTCTCAAAAGTGTATAATTTCGAGGAGGAGGAATAATGATATTGACAGGCCATTTTATAGATTGTAGGTTTTTGAACGATTAGCTCAGATTGAAAGAGAGATCGACGGATGAGATTGATGAATGCCATGCAATGAGTTATGTGACAGATAAAACGCAAGTTAGAACGTGAGTTCAACTGTAGGATAAAGACTAATTTTAGAATGTGAGTTAGAACATGAGCTCCAATCTTAATCTTCAAAAATAGAAGAAATAGACTTTGTATGCAAAAACCAAAGTTAGAATTTGGAGAATAAATGCATTCGAATGCAAACGTGAGTTAGAACTAGTTAATCAACTAGTTGTGATGGAGAGTTCTCTCACAGAGTTAAACTAGTGTTTGAACTGAAGAGATAACTGGAGAACTAAAAATAGAACTCGAGTTTGAAGGTGAGTGAATGACCTAGTCAACTGAATGATGGAAGAATGTGACATAAATAATTAAATAATGAATTAAATGCTAATTTAATTCAACATTCGAAAATAAGACTTTTAAGTAAATAAATAAAGTAATTTATTTAATTTGACTATTTGAAAAGGATAAATATAAATAATTAAATAATAAATATTTAATTATAGATAAAGGGGTTAAATGGATAATTAAATAAAGATATTTAATTAGAGTTGGAAAATTATGATAAAGGAGGTAGAATAAATTAGTTAGGGACATAATTAAATAATTGTGATGTATTTAATTAATCAAGTTGGATAAAGGTCTTTTAATGAATTAATGAATTAATTAAAAAGGGGTATTTAATTAATAGAGGAAATATGTGTTAGAAAAGTTAATTAAATAATTAACATTATTTAATCATGACCACAGACTATAGAAAATTATGTCAAATGTGTACTTGCAGGCCTAGACCAATTTTAGGTATCTACAACAATACTTATGTGCAACTATTTGCAGTAGCAATATATTCTTCCTTAGCAGTAGACAATTAAACTGACTTCTGCTTTTTACTTAGCCAAGATACCAACTTCTTCCCTAGGAAAAATTCACCACCACTAGTACTCTTCCTGTCATCTAGATCTCTTGCCCAATCAACATAAGTGAAAGCACTTAGAATAAGATCATCATCCTTAGGATACCAAAACCCAAGATCAAGTGTCCCTTTTAGGTATCTGAAAATTATTTTCACAATAGTCACATGATACTCTTTAGGATCAACTTGAAATCTAGCAACCATGCATACAACATTTATTATATATGGCCTGGTCTAAGTCAAATAGAGTAATCCACCAATAATTGACCTGTATCTTGTCTGATTTTCTTTAGGAAAATCATCATTCTGTGTAAGTTTGCATCTAGTTATCATAAGTGTACCAAGTGGCTTTGAATCTTCCATGCCAAACTTTTTTAGTAACTCTTTCACATACTTAGACTGAGATATGAAAATTTCATCATCTAACTGAGTGATTTGCAACCCTAAAAATAATTTCAGCTCTCCTATCATTGACATTTCAGATTCACTTTTCATTTCATCAAAAAACTTCATACACAAATCATCATCACCTTCAAAAACAATATCATCAACAAAGAGTTCAATGATCAATTATTTGTTCTCATCCAACTTGAAATATAGATTGTTGTCAACAGTACCCTTATTGAGTCCAAGTTTCAACAAGTATTTATCTAATCTAGCATACAAAGCTCTAGGAGCTTTCTTAAGTCCATATAGGGCTTTCTTCAATCAACATACCATATTTTCTTTTTCAGTCAGTTGAAATCCATTTGGTTGTTCAACATAGACTTCTTCTTCTAGTTCACTATTCATAAATGTTGACTTTGCATCTATCTGACAGAATTTATAATTCTTGAAAGTATCATAACCAAGAAATAATCTTACTGCTTCAATCCTAGCAACATGGGAAATTTTTTCTTCAAAATCAATACCTTCCATCTATGAGTACCCTTTGCAAACCAGACTTTCTTTGTTTCTGACCACTTCACCTTGCTCATTCAGCTTATTCCAGAACACCCACTTGGTTCCAATTACATTTTCTTTTAGGTCTAGGAAAAAGATCCCATGTATCATTGTTCTCTATCTGCATTAGTTCTTCTTTCATGGCTTCCATCCAATGTTCATCCTTGCATGCTTCACTAATATTACTAGGCTCAGCTTTGGAAATGAGACAATATTCTTCTAGAATTCTTCTTATAGTTTGTACACCTTTGCTCTTATCTCCTATGATCTAACTATCAGAATGATTTTGCCTCACATAATTGGTAGTTTTAGGATTTTCTCTAACTTCTTCTTCTTGTGTTCTTTCTTCTGTACTTCTACTAGTTTTTACCTCTTGATTCCCTTGGTTCACCGGAACAATCTGAAGTTGATTCTGTGTTTGAACATCATTGTTAATGTTATCATCTGGATCATATCCACTATATCTGGATGGTCTAACAATATTTTCATCAACCTTGAAATTTTCACTTTCAACCATTTTCTTTAATCTCTTATTAAAGCATCAGTAAGCTTTACTTTTAGTAGAGTAATGCAAAAATATTCCTTCATCACTTCTAGAATCAAACTTTCCTATATCATCATCTCTCTTGATGTAACATTTGATTCCAATTTTTTTGAAATACTTGACAGTAGGCTTATAACCAAACCATAGCTCAAAAGGTGTCTTACCATTAATACTGTTGACATATGCCTTGTTAATGGTATACACAATAGTACTTATAGCTTCTCTCCAGTAGAAATGAGGAACATTTTCTTCCAGCATTGTGGTTCTAGTAGTGTCTAGAATGGTTATGTTTTTTCTTTTAACAACTCCATTTTGTTGAGGGGTCCGGGGAGCAGATAACTATCTTTGGATTTCATGCTCTTCACATAAAAAATTGAATTCTTAGGAAGTGAATTCACCACCTCTTTTTGATCTTAGACATTTGATCTTCTAACCTATCTCATTCTTTGTCATAGCTTTAAAATTTTTGAACTTTTCTAATGCTTCATGTTTTTCTCTTAAGAAAACAACCCATATCATTCTAGAATAATCATTAATGAGAAACATAAAATACATTTCACCTTGTAGACTTTTGATTTTGGATGGACCACATAGATCAGTATGTATCAAATCTAGCACTCCATTAGAGCTATACTATTCTCTCCAAAAATAATTTCTTGTATGCTTTCCCATCTGACATTCCTTACACATAGTGTCAGTAGGTTTTACTAGCTTAGGGAGACCTTTGACTACTTGAGTAGTGCTTACCTTGAAAATGTTATCAAAGTTCACATGAAACAACCTCCTATGCCATAACTAGCTTATATAAATCTAAGCAATTCAACAAATTTCACTAGCAGTACTCAAATGAAAGATATTACCTTTTGTCTTTGTACATGAAGAAAACATATTTCTAGAACTTCCCCTTATTCTGCACTTTCCATCCTTGAATTGAATATTGTAACCCTTGTCTACCATTTTTCCAACACTCAACAAGTTATTCTTTAAGCCTTCTACATAAAGAACATCATCACTATTATGCTTAACACCAAAAGAAATAGTGCCTTTTCCATGAATCACACTAGAAGTGTTGTCTCCAAATCTTACAACACCACCATCATAGTCTTCCAAGCTTAAAAACTTGCTTTTGTCACCAGTCATATGACGTGAGCATCCACTATCAATTACTCACTCATCATTTTCTTCAATTTTTTCTGCGAGAGCTTTCTCAACATTCACATTGCTAGTAGATTTAGTGGACACTTGACCATTTTCTTTGATAGCAATAAATACCCATTCATCTTCATTTCTGGTTTCTTTATGAGATTCTTCATCAGTTACACCTTCTTTAGTATAATAGCATTCCCTTTGAAATCTAGTCTTCTCAGGTTTGTACTTAGAAACTCTTTTAGGACATCTAGATGCAAAATGACCTATTTTACTGCAAGAAAAACATTTAATAGGTAACTTTCGTTTGTACTTACCATGACCTATGGCTTCTCTTTTCACAATTAATTCTTCCAATTCTTCTAGTTCTCTTTTGTCATCTTCAATCTTTTTCATCTCATCTTAATATTTGAATGTCCTTTTGGAACTCTCACCCAGATTATATCTATGTTGGCTTTTTCGGGATACTGTAGCTTCGAATGCAGATTTAGTCTTAGGAGCATATTCACCAAATTCACTTAACTCAAAGGTATCAAGTTTTCTAATCAGCGCGTCTCTTGTGATATTTGTCACTATCCTAAGTTCATCAATAGCATGAGCTCTTGTTTTGTAGGAGGGAGGCATAGATGTAAGTATCTTAGCCACAACTTCTTCATCATCTAAGGTTCCACCAACACATCTAATGTTCATCACCAATTTATTTATCTTTTGAGAAAAAGAGAGTATATTCTCATCTTCACTCATCTTCAAGTCTTCCCACTTGCCTTTTACACTTTTTAGCTTAGCACTCTTCACTAGCACATCTCCTTCATACAATGTTTCCAACATTTTCCAAATTTGGTATGCAATCTTCAATCTTAACACATTTTTCATCTCTAAATCTATCAAAGCACTCAATAATGCTTCTACTACCCTGGTATTAGCTTCTTCTTGGTTGATCTCATGTTCATAGGACAGACCATTCTGAGGAATAGTATATGCACTTTGTGTCATCTTCCATAAAGGTTCTCCAATGCACTTCAAATGGCACTCCATTCTGAATTTCCATAAAGATTAGTTTATACAATCAAATCTAGGACTATCCTTCTTGTATGATGCCATCTTAGATCACCTCAAGCTATTAGGCTCCTTCAGAGGAACTAGCTTTGATACCAATTGTTGGCAAAAAAAGGATAGACAACTGAGAGGGGGGATGAATCAGGTGTTACCAAAATCAAACTTATACAACATTAAACAACCTTAGATCTAATAAATAATAGTGCAAGCATAAATTAATAACACATCAGAGACACATGAACACCAATATTTTATATGTGGAAACCTTGTTGAGAGAAAAACCACGGTGGATGTTATTCCACAAGATTATACCCTATTAGAAGTATAATGAAGAATAAAAAGGGAATGCACTTGCATTCAGGTGCACTGGCTAGAGCACACTACTCAAAGGGAAGACTCATTTCCTTACATAAAGTAATTAGATTAAATCCATCTGATGAAGTTGAACTGATAAAATAGCTTCTACAAAATCTTGATTACAGTTCCAGTTAGATGCACAAAATATTCTACAAACTCTTCCACACTCTTCTCAATCTCCTCCACACTCTACTCTGAATGATCTGACCTTTATTTGCACATGTACATCACTTTTACACATTGAGAATTGCCTCAAAATGAGGAAAACAAACACATATGTATATCTGCTACATGGATTTACATCAATTATTCAGTCGACCACAAATAAATAATAAATTACAACTATTAGCATCAATACATGAATAAATTTCAATGCACACCAACACAAGTTAGTCAGAAGATAGTGAGGACCCAAACAAACACCTCCAATCAAACCAAACAATAAAATATTAATCTTCATGGATCCACAACATGCTAACATCATCATGTCAGCCAAGAACATGAAAACTCGAGCACACATCAGAAAAATATCCGATCACGAACACTCCGATCAATGCGAATGTACAGCAAGGATAGAGCACGATCTAGAATCATCCATGAATGTCATAGGTACATGTGCAACACATGAAATTACCATAATTTCATTCACTTCATCCAATAACACTATCTTAAAAAATTAAATAACTGTAGGAACACAAATCTTCATAACTTCCACAAATCTTGATGCGAACCTCTGAAACTTTCAGAAAACATACTAGAAAGCTTCAATAACAAACCCTTTGAATCACACCTTCAGATCTTCAACGTACAGGACTTTCAAATATTCTGACCTTCTCATCTTCACTGGCTGCCAGTAATATTATTTTTACAATTTTCTCAATATCCTCGACATATACAGCCTTAAGCATCTTCAATTCTAATAGTGTTGACATCAATGACAACCACATATCAGCAACACATCCAACACAAACAAATCACCTTCTCCTTGTGAGATCATAGGGAGAGAGGTTTGTGTGTTAGGAGGATAAGTTGGTGTTGCATGAAAGGAGGATGAATTGGTATGATTATTAAATGTGAGAGGGACATATGGGTGTAATGGTTTTACTAGGATAGATTAGCCCAATATGGCATTTGTGTCCATCTCTTGGTTATTTACAAGGGGATGTGTTTGAAGGGCATGAAGCAATGAGCTTCCCTTGCTAACAATTGGCGGGGTTGGAGCAACGGATGATGTGATTTGTGAGGTGATTTGAGTGATGCTTTGATATGGAGGTGTGGGTGGGATTGGAGGAATGATCTTGAGAGGTTTTTCCACAAGGGTGCTTCTGTCATCATTAGAAGGGAGTTTAGCCCCTTCTTTTGGCAATTCAAAAATGTATTGGGAGGGATATAATGACATCATTATATTAACAATTCGATGATTTTTGGGATTTTTCACCATCTCAAGGATTTGATCTTGTGTCATCCCTAAGGCATTGTCAATAATATCCTCTACTTGACCCTCCTCTTGAGAATTTTGTGATCGCAGGGGGAGATTTCTTGGGGGATTGCTCGATCCCACGGGGTTCATTTCAGGAGCATTTTGACTTAGGTCACTTGAAGTTGATGTTTCTTTGTTGATTTCCATATTCTTATTGTGTTGCGATCTAGTTTGCACCATAAAATAGGGATCAATTTTCAAGAATGTGTAGTCCTTTAGATTGATCTAACTTTAGGCACAAAAAGAGAAGAACTAGGATGATTAAGGATCAAAATATGGGGATGAGATAAATGGAAGGTGGATGATCTGGATGATTGAACTCTTGAGAAACCTTGAAGTAGATACTAGACTTTAGGACTTGATTTGATTTGATTCAGATAGTGAAATTGTAAATTATAAGAGGTTGGGTGTTGTCTCAGAGTAGACTCATACACAAGATGATAATTTGACTAAAGGTGTAATGAATGATTCAGTAGGACACCCCTAATAAAACAAGATGATTTTGGATAATGAACTCCTAGACCCCAAGATATTGGATTTTTATCAAGAGGTAAATTTGTTCACAAGGATTTGATAATTTGGTCAAATATGTTGATAAGGATTCATCTACACACATCTAACCAAACAAGATGATTTTGATGTTCCAAAAGTCTAGCATGAATGATATTTTCAATATTTTCAAGAGTTGTTGATGAGGTGGTTTTTTGATTTTAATGGTTGAGGGATGGGTGAAAATGATGATTTTGACCCTAGACAAAATGTAGATAGAACTCCTCTCTACATGACCTCGGTATTGAAGAACACGCTTGATGCTTCATATGTGAGAAAAGAAAACTTTTGAAAGAGATTGGGATTTTGCTAACAATAAAATTCATACAAGTTAGGATTGTTCCTTGAAGCTTTCTTGTAAAAATTGTAAACCAACCTTTCTCTTACCTTGTGAAGTTTGGAAAGATGTTCTTCACGAGTTTTTGGACTAAGACTTTTGAACTTGGGTTTCTGAATTTTTATTTTGCGGGAAATCATTTGGGAGAACACATGTGTGGGGTTCATTTGTTCTTATCTTTGCTTAATGAATTATTTTTACCACAAATAATTCTTTAAAGTTTCAAACTATGTCTAATGTCCTAACTTCTTCTACTCCCACAAAGTCCATTATGTGGAGAATTGAGGAAATTAAGGAAAAAGTTTCCTAATGTTGACTTTAGTGAAAAAAAATTATGATTAAACCCAAATACTTAGAAACCTCTAAGGACGGAATCCCTAGGGAAAGCAAGAGCACTTGGATTTGTCAAAGATATTTGTTCCCTCCAAAGGGTTTGAAATTTTGAAGATTTTATGAATGTTTGTTTTCAAATGTTTTGAGAACCAAGAAAAGTGTTTTTGATTCCAAGAGCATGCACAATCCTAGGATGAAAAGACAATATTTGTTGGGTTCTCACTTGGATAAATGCAGCTACACTTACTCTTAGTGGATGATTAGATGCTTGACCAAATAGGCTCCCCTCCATGTCACACACTTCTTAGGTCAGCCAAGCATCAATACCCATGAATCTCCCATGGCATACATCTCATCTCTACTAAAATCCATAAGAATGTGGGGTGGCTTCAGAACGACTGTTCTTGCACCAAAAAATAGTTTAGGATTTTGGCCTTTCTAAACAAGTGGTTTTAATGTGGGCATTCTGTTAATGGGGGACCATCAATGCGACAAGAAACCATTTCTTCCTTTCTTGTCAGAATGATCCTTGTGATACTCAAACTTTCCTCGAGTACCCACACTTATATACCGGTTGGAAGTCGCTTGGCTTTAGCGTGTTACCAGTTGGGTCATTCCATTGGGGTGAGTACTTTTTCCCACCAAGGTAGGCACTCTAAGATAAAAAAAAAAGCAAGCAAACATATTTGTAGTTCGATTGATATTTTTTAAAAAACAAAGAGAGAACACACCAATATGTTCCACTCACACTCACAAGATTTGTTCAATTTTTAATCCCAAATGAAATGTGGAGGCAATCAATATCACAACTCAAGATCATCGAAAGCCTTTTGATCCTCAAGGTCACCGTGAGGTGCGAGAGGAGTGCATATGTCTTTTAGATGATATTATTTTTGGAAAATGGTTACAAAACAAAGATGCACATGTTCATTTTAAATCCTCAAAGCAATGCTTAGATTCTTTTTAAAGCACCAAAAGGAAAGATGAAAGTTTTTTTGTTCAATTGTTAACCTTAAAAAAAATCTAGTAAGTTTTTCTAAAGTTATTTTTAACCCTTTGTAGAAAAATGAAAGCTTGTGTAGTGTTCTTTTTAGAGCCCAAAATAAATTTAGTGTGTCCTAAAAGCATGAAGGTAATCAAATTCTTAGAAATGGATTATAAGTTCTCCCAAAGTGTTTAAAAACACTTAATACAATAAGACAATGATGTCATAGTGAAAGACTCCTCTTTGTCCCCTCATTGCCTCAACCTACAAACTGATTAAAACCAATAAATAACAGAGACAAAAAATAAGTTAGGAGTTCAAAATGTCAAGAATAAAAAAGCACATGTAAAAATTAACTAAATTTGAACTTTTACTCCACCCCAATAGTGCAGTTCGCTGGTGCGACAAAGTTTGGAAAGGCCATCAAAACTATATAGGGCCGCTAATTATTGAGAGCGGCACTCTATAGTGAAATAGAGACCGTGATTACGGCTCTATTCCGCCAGCGACGCTATTTGGAATTAGGAGAGCCCATGGTTGAGTTTGGAATTTGAAGTTTTTGGGTGAGAAGACTCCAACGACATAATTTGAAAGTTGGAGTGGTGCAATATAGCACCGCTTGACTATCAGCGGTTGAGTTTCCTATAAGCTACAAAAAAACATGGAATTTTTTAAAAACGTGATGAAATCTTTCAGATTCACCCTCCTTCTAGTGCCAAAATGTGAACCCTTATCCTAGCCTTGCACAAACATAGCAAACAAATACACTATTAGATCCAAATGAAATTTAGAAGTAAGATTCCCCATGAAATTCATCTACAATTCTCAAAATAGGAAAGAAGTGAAGAACAAAATGAGAAAAGCAATTAAATCCTATTTAAGCATGCAAACTCTCAATCCCATGGGGGAATTGGTGCCAATTTGATGTGTAAATTGGCCCTTTCCCAACATGTTTGTGTGGTTTGATGATTTTGATGAAGATTGATCCACTTGGTGAGGAAGAACAATGTGATTCCTTGATAAAATCTGCAATAACCTAGATATGATAATGGAAAATGCTTATGGAAATGGATGAAATCACTCTAAATGTGAAGATAGTAACTTTTCTCTAAGTTGTGGATGATCCAAATGAGAAGAATAGCCTTCTATTTATAGAAAGACAAGACGGATGAATGAGAAAAATGGAGCAATGTGGGATCATTCAACATCCAATGGTCAAGTGCCACTTGTCAAGATGTGAATGGAGGAATCTTGAGCACATTTTGGTGAATGAGCCAATAAATGATATTAGGTGGATTTTGAAAATCATGAAATGACTTGTTGGAGAGGGAAAGAAAATCACTTAAATGCCACTTGGATCAATGCACAATGGCATGTAAGATGAGATAAATGCTTTGTTGGAAGGACAAATCGACTTGGAGGGATTTTCAAACTTGGAGGAATATTCCCTTAAATATGTCACGCTGAGAGAAAATATGGATTTAATAAATCAATTAAATGTATTTTCATGTGCAAGTGGAAAAATGTAGAGAAATTAGGTGATTTGGATTTAATTAATCATGATTTGATCAATTTAATAAGAGATTAGCTAATGTGACAAATTTGATTTAGATTTTAGGATTTATTTAAATCAATGTTGAGAGGAAAATGATTTAGACTTTAATTAAATAAACATTTTGATTTATTTAATTAAAAAGGGGATGATGTTAGATTAAATTAAATAAGGTTTAATTTATTCAATTTAATAATATGACTTTAGAGATTTAATTAAATAAAATGAATCATTTAATTAAATAGAGACAAAGGGCTAATTAAATCAGATTGATTAATTTAATTAACAGGAGAGAATGATTTATTTGATTAAGGGATCAAAAGTGATGACAAGCTTAAGAAGATGATTTAGGATGAAATGATCTTAGTAATCACGATCAGATGTGTTGGTATATTTTCCATGTCTATAGATATCATGCATGCAATTTATCTTGTGGCAAGATTTCAAAAAGATCCTAGAGAATCTCATGTGGAAATAGTTAAAAGGATATTTAAATACTTGAAGGGCACTCTGGATTTTGGTCTATGGTATCCCAGGGATACTAATTTCTCTTTGAATTCTTATACAAATTCATATTGGGTAGGTTCTATAGATGAAAAAATAAGTACAAGTGGAGGTGCTTTCTTTCTTTCAAGTAGGTTGGTTTCTTGTTTGTGTAATAAGCAAGATTTAGTGTCATTGTCTACTACAGAGGTAGAATATATTGTAGTAGCATCATGTTGTACACAGGTGTTTTGGATGAATCTTACATTAAAATATATGAGAATTTCATCTAATGAACCTATTTCTATCTTGTGTGACAATACAAGATCTATCAATATTTCAAAAAGCTTGGTAATGCATTCAAAGACAAAGTATATCTCTATTTGGTATCACTTTCTAAGAGAGAAATTTGTAGAGAATGAGGTGAATCTAGAGTATGTTCCTACAAAGGATCAAGTTGTAGACATTTTCACAAAGGCTCTTGCAAAAGATACATTTGAGTATCTCCAAAAAAATTAGGGGTTATTACCCCTTCTTTCAACTAGATGCATAAGTTGGTGCATCTGTCCAGGTGAGATATTCAAGATACATTATTGGTCTTTTAATAATTAAGGCTACCTCTCAAAGAGATTAGGTAGTGGTTTCTTTGATTGGTGTAGTTAGGGGGAGAATATCGTGTGCCCCTAAGGGGGAGATAATAGTGGACAAAGAGCAGTGGAGAGAAAGTGAAAAATTATTGCTTGCAGGTGTTGCCTAAAGTGAAGTATGCAGTTGTTTCCCTTTTCCATTGATGTAAAAGGGGGAGAGAGATTGAAATTTGAAAAACTCTTAAAGTAAGTGGGAGAAATATGAAGGAAAGAGAAAGAGAGAGTGAAGTCTGAGAAAGTGGTAGAAGTGTAAGGAATTTCCTAGTTAGGGGGATAGACTGAAGTAAGGGGGAGAGTTGTTTGAGTGTTGGAGTTTCAAAGTTGCTTCTAGGGTGGGTGCAAAATGTTTGGGGGGGAAATTGTGGCCAACTTTTTAAAAAAAATTGAGAAGCCATAACACATTCGAATAATGGATTGTTGTAATTGAGCCTAAGACTCAGTCACACCGATCTGATATCACGCTCACGTTATAATATGAGCACACTATAACCCACCCATTCCTCACCATGAGACCCCATTTGTATGAAGAATTTTATCAAACAACCCACTACCTTTTCAATACTACTATATTGACAAGGTAGTGAGATCACTACCTTGTAATGGGGACCTTGGAATGGGGTATGACATCTATCAAAGCATAAAAGGGGGGTTTTCATGAGTGTTATGCTTGTAATTTCCTTAGTAGACACATACAAAATTTGGATGCATAGATAAGGCACATGAACTATGTGACAAAATGCCTACACCAAGATGAATAAACAAGTGCAATAAGAACACAAGGAAAATGGAAAGCTAATTTTTTTGAAGTATTTCTACCTTGCAAGAATTTGTTGAATGCGACTTTTCTTTGTAGCCATTTTCTAATGTATGACCTGCCAATATAATGTCCACAAATATACATGCATGCAAAATGTGATAGCATAGACAAATCTCACATGAATATTTTGATGGAATTCCTTAAAGAAATGTGGTCTCATGAAATGCCATGATTGCAAGATAATCACAAAATGGATTTTTTATAAGACATTACAAAATTTCAAGAAGATACAATTGGATTGAGTATAAATCTAAATTCCACAACTTTTGTCAACATCCCACCTTTGGAACAAGGTATCTAGACATCAATCAAATCATTGAAAGAAAGGGGGATTGTTTGAAAAAAAAATTTGGTAGACATGTATGGAAAATTTGGTAGTAGAGACAAGGCAATCAATTGTTTTAAAAAATTACTCAAAGAAAAGTGGTCTCATGGTGATGCACATCACCATGAGACCACATTTCTTTGAGGCTTTTTTTCAAACAGTTGATTTCCTTGTCTATGATGTTTGATAAAATGCTTTGATAAACATGTATGCAAAATTTGATTGCATAGACAAGACAATTAGGTGTTTGAAAAAATTCCTCAAAGAAATGTGGTCTCATGGTGATGCACATCACCATGAGACCAAATTTATTTGAGGCATTTTTTCAAACGAATAATTGCCTTGTTTATACTATTTGATAAAATTCTTTGGTAGACATGTATGGAAAATTTGGTAGCATAGACAAGGCAATCAACTGCTCTGGTAGAACTATTTGGCAAAATTCCTCAATAAGATATGTCCTCATGGACTACAATGATTACAAGATATTCACAAAATGGATTTGTTGAAAAGGCTTTATAAAATTTCAAGAAAATATAATTTCTAGGTGTAAAACCAAATTCCACTACATTTTCCAACATCCCCCATTCCTATACCAAAATCGAATCTTTGGAAAGAGGTATGCACATCAGTAGAAAAGGATTGAGAAATGATGTATTATATTACATACTTATAACTACTCTCATAAATATGTGTATACAAAATGTGGAAGCATACACAAGGTAGGTCAATTGTTTAACAAAATGCCTCAAAGAGATGTGGTTTAAACTATAATTGGGAAGTGTATAGAACTGTGTAGTTTAAGATGTTCCAAGAGGTGCTAAGGTTATAATGAAAAAAAAACAATGATGAACATGGAATATGCATAATAACAAAATCAAAGCATTGTATTAAGAATGTATGATAAAGGATGATAAAGAAACATAATAGAATAAAGGACAATATAAAGAAAATGTGTAAAGACTTCACATACCTAAAAAATGGAGATTCAAATGGAGGAGTTCTACCCAATTATGTAGTCTTTGTTTCTTCTTGCATCAAAATCCTCAAAAATTTGAGCTTTTCACAAGCTTGTTTATTTTTCAATGTTCAATTGTATATCACTCTTGAATAGGATTACTAACAACAATATAAATAACCAATGTATAATGTTAAATTCATACAATTCAAACATAATTAACATTCCAACACTACAAAAATTGAGACTTGAATTGA
Organism: Sequoiadendron giganteum; assembly: GCA_007115665.2. Taxonomy (NCBI): domain Eukaryota; kingdom Viridiplantae; phylum Streptophyta; class Pinopsida; order Cupressales; family Cupressaceae; genus Sequoiadendron; species Sequoiadendron giganteum. Next base: position 358,566,724 of record CM021108.1, read on the forward strand.
TATATATCAAATTCAATGTGAAAACTCTATTATTTCCTCCTTTCTAAGTTGGAAAACCATAAAAAGGTGGTGGAAAGTTCATGAAAAGGTGGTAGAATGTGAAAAATTTGCATCTGCACTTCCCAACAACATCAAAAAGCTTCTTTTTGTCGGAACACACACACAACTAGGAGAATAAAAGAGAACGTGGGCCTAGATCATGGGTGTGCTGAATTTTTTACCATTTTTAGAGTAAGCACAAATGTTCTCATGTTATAACGCACTTGCATTAACATGAGTGTGTTTTGTCTTGCTCTACAAAATAGTTATATATCAACCTCTTTAAAACATGATCACATTATGAAAATGTTGATTTTATAAAGGTTTTCTCTCCCTCTCTCTCTCTCTCTCCTTAGCCATCTAGGTATCTCACTCAACCCTAAACCCTCAACCCTAGACAATATGCCTTAAAACCTAATCCCTCAACCTTATACCCTTAAACCCTAAGCCATAAACCCTAATCTCTCTCTCCCACTCCCTCTTTCTCTCTCCCTATCTCTCTCTCAAGTCTCTCCCTCCCACCCCCTCTCCCTCTCCCACTCCCTCTTTCTCCCTCTCTCTCAAATATCTCCCTCCCACCCCATCTCTATCCCTCTCTTAGGTCTCTCTTTCACTCCCTCTATCTCTCTCCCACTCCCCCTCTCTCCCACTCCCTCTATCTCTCTCCCACTCATTCCCTCTCTCTCCCTCCCTCTCTCTCTACTACTCCCTCTCTCTCCCTCTCTCTTAGGTCTCTCCCTCCAACCCCCTCTCTCAGGTCTCTCCATCTGGAACCCTACCTAGATAACTCTCTCTCTCTCCCTCTATCTCTCTAACATTCCCTCTCTCTATCACTCCCTCTCTCTCTGTGCATTTGTCTCTCGGTCTTAGTCTTAGCCTCAGTCTTAATCTTTGTCTTGGTCTCAATCTACATCTATCTATCTCCCACTCCCTCCCTCTCTCTCTCTAGTATCTCCCTCCCACCCCCTCTCCCTATCTCACTCCCTATATCTCTCTCCCACTCCCACTCCCTCTCTCAACTATCTCTCTCCCACCCCCCCTCTCCCTCTCTCATGCCTCTCTCTCACTCCCTATATCTCTCCCCCTCCCTCTCTCACTCACTCACTCACTCCCTCTCTCCCACTCCCTCTCTCTCATTTTCTCTCAGGTATTTTCCTCCAACCTCTCTCTCTCAGGTCTTTCCCTTTGGCACCCTACCTAGATAAATCTCTCTCCCATCCCTCTATCTCACTCCCTATATCTCTCTCCCATCCCTCTATCTCCCACTCCCACTCCCTCTCTCAACTATCTCACTCCCACCCCCCTCTCCCTCTCTCATGCCTCTCTCTCACTCCCTATATCTATCCCCCTCCCTCTATCACTCACTCACTCACTCCCTCTCTCTCCCACTCCCTCTCTCTCCCTCTCTCTTAGGTATTTTCCTTCCACCCCTCCCTCTCAGGGATTTCCCTTTGGCACCCTACCTAGATAAATCTCTCTCTATATATATATATCTATCTCTCTCCCTCTATCCCTCCCACCCTACCTAGATAATTCCCTCTCACTCCAACCCCCTCTCTCTCACTCCCTCTCTCCCTCCCTCTCTCTCAAGTCTCTCTATCCCACCCCCTCTCTCTCAAGTCTCTCCCTCTAGAACCTTACCTAGATAACTCTCTCTCTCCATCTATCTCTCTCACTCCGTCCCTCTCTCCCTCCCTCCCTCCTTTCCTCTCTCTCTCTCCCTCTCTTTGAAGTCTTTCCCTCCCACCCCCTCTCCCTTTATTCGGTCTCTCTCTCTCACTACCTCTACTTCTCTTCCATATCTCTATCTTGAACTCCCTCTCTCTCACACTCCCTCTCTCTCCCTATCTCTAAACTATCCCTCTCACCCTACCTAGATAAGTCCCTATCACTCAAAACCCCTCTCTCCCACTCCCTCTCTCTCTCTATCCCTCTCAAGTCTCTCCCTTTGACCTCCTCTCCCTCTCTCAGGTCTCTCTCTCTCTCTCACTCCCTCTATCTCTCTCCTAGGACCTCTCTCTCCCTCTCTCTCACTCTCTCTATCTCTCTCCCACACACTCCCTCTCTCTCCCTATCTCTTAGGTCTCTCCCTCCCACCCCCATCTCTCTCTTAGGTCTCTTCCTCTAGCACCCTACCTAGATAAAT
>CM021108.1:358569008-358593040 GCA_007115665.2 Sequoiadendron giganteum
TTTATCTCTCTCCCACTCCCAGTCCCTCTCCCTCTCTCTCTCTGTCTCTCCCTCCCTCCCTCCCTCCCTACCTCTCTCTATCTCTCTCCCACTAACTCCCTCTCTCTCCCTCCCTCCCTCTCATACTCCATCTCTCTCGCACTCCTCTCTCCCTATCTCTCAAGTCTCTCCCTCCAACCCCCCTCTCTCTCTTAGGTATCTCCCTCTAGCACCCTATCTAGATAACTCTCTCTATCTCCCTCTATCCCTCCCACCCTACCTAGATAATTCCCTCTCACTCCAACCCCCTCTCTCCCACTCCCTCTCTCTATCTCTCTCCCTCTCTCTTAGGCCTCTCCCTCCCACACCCTCTCCCTCTCTTGCTCTCACTCCCTCAACTCTCTCCCACTCCCTCTCTCTCCCACTCCCTCTCTATCACACTCCCTCCCTCTCTCTCCATATGTCTCAGATCTCTCCCTCTAGTATCACACATAGATAACTCTCTCTCTCTTTCTCTCACACTCCCTCTATCCCTCTCACACTCACTCTCTCTCCCTAGATCTCATTTCTCTCCCTCTAGAACCCTACCTAGATATATCTCTCTCCTCCTCTCTCTGTGTCTCTCTCTCTCCTACTCCCCCTCTCTCTCTCTCTCTCTCTCTCTCTCTCTCTCTCTCTATCCCTCCCACCCTACCTAGGTAAGTCCCTCCCACCCTACCTAGGTAAGTCCCTCCCACTCCAATCCCTTCTCTCCCTCTCTCTCTCTCCCCCTCTCTCTTAGGTCTCTCCCTCCCATCCCCACTCCCTCTCTCAGGTCTATCTCTCACTACCCCTCTCTCTTAGGTCTCTCCCTCCCTCTTTCCTTCCCACCCTACCTTACAACTCTCTCTCTCTCTTACAATTCTCCATCCCTCTAAATACAAACATATATGCATACATATAAGAAGACATAAGTACATACATGCATGTACATACATAAGAGAATACAAACATACATGCATACAATCTTGCATACATACTTACATACAAGCATGCATGCATACATACATACATACACACATGTCATATGAGCATACATGGATACATACATAAAAAAATATATACATACATTTAGTAGACTAGAATTTAACACTAAGAAAGACATAACGTGAGCATGTTATAATGTGCTTGTGTTATGTCTTGCTTAGGAAACTCAAGCACAAACACAAAAAAATGTCAAAACTATGAAATAATGTGAGAAAATTAAGTAGTGTAGAAAAATTAATACCCTTAAATTTTCACACTTGTTTGGGCCTGCCTTGCTTTATTTATTCCTATTTATGTCTTAGTTGGTTCTTTTTTGCATCCAAAAGCCTAATAAATTATATATTTTTATGGCTAATCGCGACAAACATCAAAGGATAAAAGATAATTTAATGATTTTTGGGTTGGGATTAAGACACCACCTAGGGTGTCATTTTCCCCCAAAGGTATTGGGACCCTCTTTTCAAGTGCACCTTAAATGGGCCCCTTTTTGGAGTTTTTGCCCCAAGTTTCAAGACTTGGGACTAAGATGCCACCTAGGGCGGCTTAGTCCCCCTTAAGGTATTTTAGGGATTTAATTTCAAATCTTGGCAAGATTTAGCCTCCTTTAATTAATGATTTCATACGTCGGCTTGTTGTGGTGTAATTTCAGGATATTAAGCATGGATAAGTATAAATACAAGGTTCTTTCACTCATTTTCTCCTAACAAGCAATCAAGTGATCCCCAAGTATTCAAGTATTCATTCCTAAGGAAATTTTATGAGATCATAAGCAATTATTCAAGCATTTGGAGACATCATCAAGATTCAAGCATCATATCAAGGATTTTCTTGCATCATGTGTGTTTTAGAGCTAGCATTTGCGATGTAGGTTTTTGATTCAAGCAAGCAATTCAAGTAAAGATCTATCAAGAATTCATTGGATTCAAGATCTAAATTCAAGCTAGCCACTTCACAAAAGCTTGCAGATTTCATAACAAGGGTTTGTTTAGTTACAACATAGCACTTTGTTCATTCATCATTTCCCTCCATTATTCCATTTCATTTCAAGAATTAATTACCAACAAGGGGTTTGACCAAGGAAAACCCCCATTTACTAACAATCAACAAGTTTTTCCTCTCTTGCATGTTTGTGTTTATAAATTTAGGTTGAATACTTGAAGATCATTTGAAGTGAAAAGTTGAAAATTTGCAAAGTTGCAAAGCAAAGTTGTCATCTTCATGGAAACTCACCTATAGGCCATATCTAGAAGTTTTGGGACCTGATATCTGAGAAGAAGGAAGTGAAGACATTGTACCTTAGGATCATATTCAGATATTTTTGAAATTCCATACATGACTAAGTCACCACCTAGGGCATCTTAGTCCTCTTGAGGGTATTTTTCAGATATTCTTTCAGATCCAGTTCTGACATTCGAAGATCCCACATCTTCCCCAAAAACTAGTAACGGGACTAAGAAAATAGTAAGGTGTCTTAGTCCTTCCTAGAATAATTTGACAACATTTTTGTATGTCTAGAATCCTTATCACATTTCAAGACTTCCCAGGTACACACATCATAACTTTCTGCTACTTAATTTCATCATTTGCACTCATCATTTAGCTTGCATTACTAGGTTTTGTGAGTTGAATGTTAAATTTTCCAAGATTTTTCTTGGTGGTGAACCCCTCAAAGTTGAAAGAACCCCCTCCTAGGTCTTCCATATTGAGAATTGACCCACCCTTTGGATTGATAGTCAACACAATTTTGGATCCTAGGAAATTCTTGAATGACCTAAGGAGAATAGTGGCATTTCAACCCCCTATTTTCTCCATGATTCACATTATAACGTGCTTGTGTTATTTATTTATTTAAGAATCCCCAAGCCTTAGTCTTGGTATTTTCTTTGGAATACCAAACCAAAAGCTTGGAGTGCATTCCTAATGTCCAAAGATGTGTTTTTGCAAATTCTACAATATTTCACATAATCACATTTGTGCTAAGCATCAAGTTTTCAAGGTTGAATAAATTAAACACCTAGTTAATGTTAGTCTCTCTCTTAGCTATCTAACAGTGTAATTTTTTTCACATTTTGACAATGTTAAGATTTTCATCTTTAATTTATTTCTTTGTGTCTGTTTTTTGGAAAAATCTAGTGTTTGGTATTTTTTTCTTTATAAATTAACCGTTCATAAAAATTTCAAATAAATTACATTTTTAGAAACTAGACTCCATTCTACACATATTAAAAAAAAGGATTTTTAATTAGTTTTTAAAATTTATAGGGGTAGCCCAACCAAAATTATATTTTTCAGGAAGTGTCCACTTTGAAAATTAGTAAAAAATCAAGTATTCATTAAAAATTATCAAAAAAATAGAGCATAAACTACATGTTGTTAGCTAATTTCTCACCGAAGTGATTTTAAAAATACCAAAAAAAATATAACCTTTTGAGGGAGCCATGAAAGTGACTATGATGTTTTTTTGAAAAAAATAACAACAATTTATGTGGCTCCCTCTTTTGAACCCCTTAATCTCTACCATTTTAAAAAAAGTAGTTTAGAAAGTAGACTCGAAGCACTACAATCCTTGTTTGTGTTCCATCTAATTTTTTTGAGTGTAACTATCCTCATTTTCACATCCAAGGTTAGTATTTGTTGATTTCAAAAAAAAGTTGCCACTTAAGACCCCTTTTTGGCCCCCATCTTTTTGCACTTACCCTCTGTTAGTTGATGGATTTTCAAAGATAATGTTTCCATCAATGAAAAAGGGGGATATTGTTGGATATTGTTGCACTATGTTGGCATTAGTGTTGTGATTTGATGTCAGAGTCTAGTGTGATCATGTTGAGAAGTTTTTATGGTACTGATTAGGTGTCTGTGGTGTTGTTGATGCAACTGGTTCACTTGGTTTCCAAGTGCTTTTAAGAAAATTTGAATAAAAGAGTGTGTAGTGTGATAGAGGTGTGTTTATTTTTGTGCTCCACATTTCTTCATGGTTGAAGATATGCTTGTGTGGTTTGGATGTGATGATCAGAGGTGTTCAGAGGTGCTATATCCAAAGTTTCAAGTTTTAGATCATGCGACAGTGGAAGTTGTGTTTGATGGTGTGTTGCTTGTGAAGAAGATTGTTTGGAAGAAATGGAATTGCTCTAAATTTCTCCACATTGTGGTTTCCTATCTTGTGGAATTGGGAATGTGCTAATATTGTATGTTCCTACCTTTCCCTAGAATATGTAGTGTTTTTTATGCTACTCCACAATCTTGGATTCATAAGTTGTGTTTTGTGGCAGTATGTCTAGTTGCACATAATGAATGTGTTCTTTAGTTTTAGGTGGTTGTGTTAGTAGTGTTGGATATTATGATGAAGTTGAGTATTCCTAGATGTTGTGGAATGTTTCTATGTGGTTTGTGTGGTGTCTCTAGACTTGAAGAGGCATGTATGTGGTCGCTTGTTAGTGTTAGTATAGGTTTGGATGACCTGGTGTGCTAGCACTAATTGGAGAGTTTATTTGATGTTTGTGGAAGCATGTTGAAGCATGTAAATGTAGATTTGGGTCCTAGCTAACCCTTTGTATGGCCTGCCTTCACTTCTTTCCATCGTGAAAGTGATTGGTGTCCACCTATTTGGTGGTTGCATGTTTGAGGTGCATACATTTCATTGGGCCTAGCATGGAGAAGGTTTTTGAGGTTGTGGAGAATATACAAGAAAGGTTAATTATTGGAGATGTGTGTGGTAGATGTGTGAGTGTTGTATGTGAAAGGAAAAGCAACAGTGTGGAAACGCTTTCCTAACGCTAAAACCATAGAGGAGATGTGCAAAGACCAGTTTTAAAACATTAAAACACATAAGATGAACACATATAGGGTAACAAGAGTAACATAAATAAAATGATTTCAGAGATAACACCAGATTTACGTGGGAAAACCCTTTCGAGAAAAAACCCACCACACCAAGAGAAATAAACTTTGTATTATAGTAAGCAAAAGATTACATACAAAGTTACAGTCCTCACTCTCTGATAGTTAGCTCACAACAACACTTGAGTTTTTCATGCACACTTTTTTTATAATGCTCTTACAGTATATTATGAATACAATACACTCTTTTGTCTTACTTGTCTCTATCCAACCACCAATTAGGGTGCATTAATTTTAGCTCTCCATCGACACGCCAAAACAATCTCAGATCAAATCCACTTGCAATCTTGCATCAAGCCACTCCCACAATAAATTTGTTGCAAAGAAAATACTAAATTCAGGCTCTACCAACCGCCAAAATCTAATCTCATATGAATACATAATATATCACTTTTCACCAATCTAGCTTCCAGTAATAAATGTTGTTTTGCAACAACGGTGCAAAAACAATTAATGAAAAATCACCATGTGTCACACTACTATTCATTCCTCCACTTGATCGAGCAGTGATCAGTTAACTATCATCAAGCTCTGAAATCCCTTCACCATCACTAACCATTTCATCACATTTCGAATTGGTAATAATCTGCTATCGCCAAAACACTGACCCCTAGCCCTATCGGGTCCCACAAGCCATGTGTCCACCACTCAGGAGGTTCTAGGGCATCCAGGAGGGAATTTCCAAGATTCTCATGAGCCCACCCGGAATGAGCTTCTGAGGCTGCCACGTGTCCGCCAATCGTGTTGTTTGCTTGGCTTACGTGGAAGCCGCTGGAGCTCCTTCAGGGAATCTCCAGTGACATCTGCTAGATTCCCCAAGGAACTCTCGAGGCATTGACAAGTGTCCATGACCCGGTGACCCTTTGCATAAAGCAACTCGGGGCCTACCTTCGCTTCGTTGCGCTCACCACTTTGACAAGCCGCCACATGTCATGCACACAGGTAATTCTGCTTGGAGAAAGGGTAACAGTTGTACTTGCCTTTAGATTTCATGGAAAGCATCCAGCACCATCAGATGAATCCAAGCATAGCCATTGATGCAAGACATTGGCACATCGGTGAGGCATAGCATTGCCTCCTGCTGATGAGCGACCGATCCACCAATAAATCCAAAGCCAACAAGATTTCGCCAACTCCACGATCGTTGACCCATTGCTATGACAACCCTCAGAGTCTCACCGATCAGACAGAGTCTCCATGACCAATGACCACAATGACCAGATGAGAACTCCGCAGTAAAGTGATAAGGGCATAAATTCGTCAAGCCTTTCTTTAAGGTCCAAGCCAGTAAATTGAGGCACATTTTCCAATAGTATGATGCGAATGTGATCAAGTGTGGCGATCTAAGTGTGAGCTTAAATTCCTAAGGCTAGCAGATGTAGTGAGCAAAAGATATCTACATTTTCAGTGTGCCTGAAGTTGCTGAAGGTAGTGAGCCAAAGGTTGCCGATGGTGCAGAGTTGTAGTGGTGGATTTTTCCTATTGCTTTGAGATAGTGAATCTCTCTATAATAGTCTTTTTTTATTCTTATTTCTTCTAGACAGTGAGTCCTTTGGGCAGTGAGCCCTTGGTAGTGAGCCATTCTTCTATTTTAGGCAATGAGCTTATTATATTTGATATTGTTATTCATATATATGTGAGCTAATCCTCATTGTGGTTTTTCCTTGATTAAGTTTTTCCACATAAATTAGGTGTTCTCTTCTGTATGGTGTTGAATGTGTTTGTGTTTCATTTATTTACATTCTACAGATGGTAATAAGGGTTTGGCGGTTAATGAGGGTTTAAAGTTTTAATGTACCAATGATTCACCCCATCTCAGCCATCTTGTGTGTCTTACATAAACCTCTTAAATGTCAAAGTTGACAATGAGAGTATTTAAAGGGTTGATGATTCTCTATCATGGGGAAGTGTTTGGGAGATGAGTGGAGAGCTAATGACTAGGATACAATAGAGCTAATTAAGAGTCTAGAGGAGAGGATAATTAGTTATGGGGAATGAAGGCTCAATAAATATTGGAAATAACTCTCAATCATAATAAGAAATGGTGGAGAAATATCCAAAATTGAAGTAATTCTACATCTTCCAAAAATGACATTGTTGCCCCTTTCAAGGGTTTGGGTCACCCCTTTTGTTAGGTTTGATCACCCAAGTGACCCTACATATTTAGATAGGTTACTCAAGTGATCCTACAATCTCTTGATCTACCCTTCAATCAAAGGTTTACAAAAGGTTTTTAGTGTTGCACAGGTACTTGGTGCATAATTCAAGAGATGAAAAAGATTGATAAGAGGCTAAGAGGGATGAGAAAATTATCATCAAGAAGGAAAATATTGAGAGGATGTGTAATTCATGTCTCACGAACTTTATGACCTAGACTGCCAAATGATCATTATAATGTCATGTCATCCTATGCAATTTTAGGCACTTGTAGTTTCATAATCAACATTTTACATGTAAGTGGGTAACATAACATATAAGGGAGGTGGGATGTTCTGTTATAGAAGTCAAGAGTATCTATAATGCACATGAATTTACTACGTACACAAACAAAGTTCTCATCTTGGATCTTGAACTAAGTTAGCTCCCTTGAATATCACCTTTACAACAACAAAAAATAGTAACATGGTTCCTTCACCATGTTGGGAGTACTTCTTTGAATGTAGCATTACCACTAATAAGGTGATATCTCAAAAAAATATTTTATATGAATAATATATAAATTTAGTTCTATCTTATTTTAACTCCACAAAGGTTGTAGATGAATGATGTAGGAAGACTAGATTAGTTTGAATAAAGATTACTTATGTATTTTACTTATATTAGCATGTTTTTCATAGGCCTAACTACATTCATCTAACTCTAAACTAATTTCATATTATAAATTATGAATTATAGAGGAAATAGATAATCCATATTTTTTAAGTTAAAAATAGATTACATCTAGGTACATAGGTGATTTTGAGATCATGATGTGCTAAACAATAATTCTACATGACAGTAAAAATGATTTAAAATAAAATTAAATAATTTTAAGTGAAACATTGAATGAGTTGTGTACACAATCTAAAAATATTTAGTAGTAAAGTTGTTGGAAGTTGAATGTAGTTTATGGACTACCTTTTTTTGAAATATTTAAAAATTAATTTTGAAAAATTGGATCTTTTAATGTGGCATTATTAGAAAAAAAAAACTTGTTATTTGAGTTAGTCTTTAAGTATGAGCATTAAAATATTTTTACCTTTTTGAACATAAGTAAGAATGCATAAATGGATGCAATGTATGTTTTTGTGAATTTTTTTATAAGTAAATAACCAATTATGATTTTTCATTACATGAATTTTAAAAAATAAATGGTTTGAACATATAAATGGTTTGAAATTTATAAATATTTTTCAATATATATCTATTAGGAATTCACTCATAAAATATGTAAAAAATTATTAATAATAACCAATTAAAATTATAATAAGACAATTTATTTTAAAATTTTAAGAGTTTCCTACACATACCTTTTTCATTTTATCAAATTTATATTAGAAAGTCATAAATAAAGTTAAGAAAAATGTACAAAGGCCTTCAACTCATAATTTGCATGTTAAAAGTATTAAAAAATGCATGAAACAAAAAGAAAGAAAGAAAGAAAAAATGAGAAAATTAGTTTTAAAAAGTCATCAATATCATTGGTAAAGTTAAGGAAAAATGTATAAAGGCCTCCAACTCATATTTTACATTATTAAAAGTTTAAAACAAATGTGCATGAAACAAAAAGAAAGAAAGCATAAAGGCTTCTAACTCATATTTTCCATTGTTAAAATCTTAAAACAAATGTGCAAGGAACAAAGAAAAAAATTATGAGAAAATTAGTTTTATAGAGAAATATGCAAAAGTTACAATTGAATAAATGTTTCAAATACATAGAATCTAGTTGGTAAAAATTTTCTACTAAGGTGTTGAGTGCCTCACAAATGGAATCTATAAAATATCTATTTGTAGACTTTAATCATTTTTAATTGATTAGTAAGAAATTATATTTAGGATCTTTTATGCATATAGATGTATTGATCAATTTTATTCTAATATATAAATTTAGAGAATTTGACATTTAGTTGAATTGGAAAGGAATCTATGATACTAATATTCACTAAATCAACCCCTTCATGTTTTAATATCAATATGAAGTAAAATTGAGCATAAGAATCAAGGATCCCACATCATCTTCATAAATTGTTTGAATATCTAGATCATATAATCCAATCTAAATCTTAAACACCACCATATGCAAAAGTTATGAAAAACTAATAAACTAACCAATTCTTATAAGAGAAACAAACCTTGAATTAGTAGAAAGATGATGACTAACCTCTAATTTGTAAATGACCAATGACTAACCTCCAATCGAAATCTTCTTAAAAAATTGCCTTTAAAAATTCATTCTAAAACTAGTGGAACAAAAAATTAAGATTTACAAATATTTTATCTATTTAAACAAATACCTTTTCTTGTAATGATTTATTCATAAATTTCTTTTAATGATTAATAAAAGTTAAAAGTTGATTACATCAATCTAATATTGACAATTGATACATCACCTATCATGTACGTTAAACATTTGAATGTGAAGCTTTAGAAAAGTAACTACATGATTGATTACTTATATGATGAGCAGCAACAATCTCAAAGAGTGTGACCCAATGGAAAAATTAAGCTAATCTTATATGTTAGGAGAGAATTTCATTGGTCCCCACTTCTACATAGATCAGTCAAAGCAATCACTATACAAGATAAGAACAACTATAAAGAACTCTTCTTTGTTACTTCACATATCAACCAAACAACATATACTTTTGTCCTTAGATTACATCCCATTGACAAATGGAGGGCATGTATTGCATGGTCCACCACAATTGTCGTTTTCACATACCCCCTTTTATCATACAATGTTTGATCAAAATCAAACCTTAATACCCCACAAATTTGTTTTGATATGCCTCTTCCACCATATTCCATTTTTCTATTGAATGAACAGAATTAAGTATTTTGTGCAGGGACTGAACTTCTCTTTCACCCCCGTGAAACCAACGTGGTTGACAGACGAAGAAGCAACCATTGGTGGACAATGCAGTTTTCAAGAGAAGGATATAAAATAATGCAGAGGCGGAAAGCAAAAGGAAGAGAGAGTAAAGTGATGTTTGGAGTTTCCATCTCTTACTTTGTCAGTGGGCGGTTGGCAGTGGGTGGTAGAGTTTAAGAGAAACAAATTGAAATTATACTTTTCTCGTATACACCGTTCTGAAAATTGCAGAGAAATTGTAGTGGAAGAAATCATCATCATCTCTGGTTCGCCAGGGACAAAAATGTTGCTTGACTGCACGCGCGCAATAAAAATGGACGGCGAAAGCAAATGAAATACAGAAAAGAGAAAACAGGTGGGCGAATACAGCTAACCACTACACCTCCTTATCTTCACCTAAACTGGCGGCCATGCTTTCTGTCACTCCTCCACAATCGTTGCACGCATGCTTTCATTACCTTTCTTTCGCTTTCCCAAAACTTTTCACTTCGCTATCCAATTTTTCTAATTAGATTTAACTTACATCATCTCTTTTCCTTTTCCCACCATTCAAATTTATTTCGGCTCTCTCTTTTTCAATATTGCTATTTTAATAGTGTTTTATAGTATCTATTGAATCCAGAAGTACGAATCAATGTTGATAGTTCTTCAATTAAGAATTAAAGAATTGAGATATATTCATTCTTTCAACGTTATCTGGAGAATCTTATATCATACTTTTAGAGATTTTGAAACTTAGTAATTGATGTTTTCAAGAAACATATCTATCATCCAAAAAAATCTTATATCATATTTCTAGAGGTTTTGATACTTGATAAATGGCCTAATCAAGAAACATGTCATCATCAGGAGAATCTTATATCATACTTTCAGAAGTTTTGAAATTTGGTAGATGGTGTAATTAACATACCATCACCATCATTTTGAAACTTGATAGATGGCATAATCAAGAAACATATCATCACCCAGATAATTGTATATCATTCTTTTAGAGATTTTGAAACTTGATAGATAATGTAATCAAGAAACATACCATAATCCTCAATGATTACACTGAACCAATTAAACAACCTTTTGTTTTTTATTCAATATCATTTGACTTCTTATTTCAAGTATAATCATTTTTTTCTTCCCTGCACTTGTTCTTTTATGACATATTCATTACACTTTGTAAACTATTTTCTTAATGCATTCCGGCCTATTTTCAAATTGAGTTTCAACTGGGAATCTGTAAAACTACTCCACCATTTTAAAAGCATTGCTCAATATCATTTTTTATATGTATGACTGTTACTGTTAAGTGTAAACTTACTTGAAAAGTAGAGAGGAAAAAGCTAGCTTTTAAGAGTTTAAGTTTGAAAAGGAAACGATTCATAACAGGCATTGATCCATGCAGCTACTAAAGCTAATTTATTTTATCTGGTACTGCTCAAAATTTTGAAGAGAATGTTAGGTAGTGGGCTTTGACGTTAGAAACAATGTCTAAAGGAAGGAAGGTAAAATATGTAGTCACGCAGAATTTTTTTTTGGTAGAGTAGTTACATATTTTCAGTCCCTCTTGATTTATAATTAAACTTTCAATATTAAATTATTATTATTATAATTGAACAAGTTATAGATTTTAACAAAAAACAATTGTTATCAAATTATCATCCAATTTCTAATTATAAATAAAATAGTTCAGTCATAAGTAATAATTTAATTACATAACAATATTATATAATATGAAAAAATCATCTTTAAAAATAACGCCATTCATCATTCTTCTTAGCGTTCATATTTTTTCCTTATTAATCAGCAATGAACTCAATCTTTTTAGCAAGATCTTGTATAATGTACTTCATATATTTCTTGAGCCGCGATTTTGGAAAGGACAAGATACATGAGAGTCATCAAAGGAACTCAAATTGGAGACACCAAGCTCTTTGAAAGGGATATTAGCAACATCACAACCTTTGGTAACATTAGAGCTAGTGCTACCTTTATTGGATCTTGTAGCATTCTTACTCCTTAAATGCTCATTAACAACTTTTTGAATTTCATCTTCACTTTTGTCAACTTTCTCACAAACCTACAAAGATATAAGAGCAACTATGACTTCTTTATAGAAGCTAGAAGCACTCACAAATACACTAAAATATATAGTTATTTCTTCTTAATTAAAGAAACCATAAGATTTTTGTAGACATGACTAACTATACCTTAGCAAGGATTTTACAAGAAACCTTAGCACTATTAATAAAACCAAGCAATACATCAAACAAATTAATATATTTAACCCTTTCCCATGTAGGAGACGGTAGCTCTTTCCCAAGAACCTCAACCTGCAACAACAAATCACCCTCACACATACGAGAGAAGCAAATATGACTATTCTACCAAATATTGAGAATGATATTCAGAATGAGATGCAGTATACATAATGTACAAGCCTTTTAAAGGCATGAAAAATTCAATGGGTGAAAAACTACCTGACATGGGAAAAAACCACCTACGTGATTAATGTTCCTAAGTGAAAACTTAATACTACACTAACACCCCCCCTTAAGTGCAAACTTGGGGAGAATTATTATGCAAAATAAAAATGAAAAAATGGGTCATGACTACAAGGCCATGTTAGGTACCCATGCACAACTGCTATGCAATGCAATTTCTCACAATCAGAGAAAAGGAGAAAAACCCTATGGAAGAAAACTCCTCTCCAAAAGAGAGAAAAAAGTTGAAAAAGTGAAAGGGGGAGGACTTCACAAGACCCCCCAAGGACAAATCCCATCACTAATCTTAGCAAAATACAGAAGGAGAGAGACTATGTAGCCCCCCCATAAAAAATGTTGAAGATCCCCCCCATGATGAAGAAACTCCTGTGCTAATCCTGGAAGTCTGAAGATTATCCCATGTCTACAAACAACGTGCCTCCCTTTAAGGAGAAACAACCACTAATGCAAGAGAAACTCCAATTTTGAAATAAGAGAAGGGAGAGGAAGAATCAACATGAAGGATGCCTCTAAAAAATTGTCTAGGTGCCTCCATGTAACCAAATGTCACATCATGATCAGGTGCAACCTCAACTAAAGAAGGTGAATCAACAAGACCATGTGGAAACTCTGAATCAACAATCTCCAAAGACACAGATAGTGTGATAGTAGTGTAGATACTATCATAAAAAAGAAGGGATATACCCTCAAATGCTTCATCCAAATCAGAAATGTGAGATTCACAAAACTCTGCAAAACCTGTCAAGTGACTATCCCATGAAGAATGATCTAAAGTATCAAAAACATCTCTTTGTGTTGGAGAACCAACCTCTGAAGCAACAAGAGATGAATCAACATAGGTCTGAAGAACTCCAAAGTTTAAATGACCGATCTCTCATGAGGAATTGCTATCAACACTAGCAAGAGGGGTGTGATGCTCATAATCATCATCATCAACAAAATGAGAAAAGGCATAGAGATAAGACTCATGATAAGCTTCACCAACAACAATGACTTTTCCAGTATTAGCCTCTTTAATGAAAACATAATTTGTAGTGAACTCTACAGTCTTAGGTACCTCACCATGAGTAATCCGATAGATGGAAAGTATATTTGTGTGCAAATCAGGAATGCACAGTACATCTCTAAAACAACCATCACCAATCTCAACATTGCCTATCCCTGCAACATCCAAAAGCTTACTATCTCCCAACAAAATCTTAAAAGTATCAGTAGGATGAAGACCCAAAAAAGGATAGGGAGTAAAACCCATGTGGTGAGATGCTCTTGAATCCAAAAATCATCTATCACAACCATAATGAACTGTAGAAGTTACCAATACATATCCTTTACCCATGTAGAGTTTATCTTCTTTCCAACTTGCAAATCCTGCATTCCCTGACTATGTAGGTTTGGATGATGATGCAGATGGAGAGGTTGTAGAAGGAGTCACATATTAGGGCAGGGAAATATTGTTCTTCTAAAGAAGATGTGAAAGATCATCAATCTTATTCGTATAATAGTGGTGTTCATCATGACATTTCTTCTTGCAATATACACAACTAAACTTCTCCTTCTTAGGTTTATCCTCTTTTGAAGAGGTGGAGGACTCATTATACTTTGTCCTAGCCTTAGGTTTCTTCTTCCCTTTGCTCTGAGAGGCTTGTGCAACTAATGCATGATTCATAGAGACCCCCTCCAACTGGGCAAGTTTGGCTTGCTCCCTTGTCAAACAATCACAAAATGTCTCAAAAGAAGGCATTTGGAATGCATTGCCCATAGCATCCATGGTGGAGTAGAATGTAGAAGAAAAAATGCAAATGGACCTCTCAGCTTAGAAAAAATCAAAAAAATGGACTCCTTATTAGTTTTACCCTTCCCACATCCCACCAATTGTGACCTCACATATTTGAACTTTACTAGGAAATCATCAATGGAAGGAAATGCATTAGGGAAAAGAGAAGTTAATTTTTCCTCTAGTTGAAAAGAATGAAACTCACTAACCTAACCAAATAGGTTTTGTAACTCATCCCATACCTCCTTGGGTGTATTACACTCCTCAATATGGAAAAAAGAACTATCAAAAACATGCAAATATATTAGACCCATAGCTTTGTCACACTTGTTTTAGTGAGAAAATATTTCATACTCCCTAATAAAAGTGGGTTAGTTATCACTCAGTGTGGACCACAAACACTTAGATTGGAGTAACCTACACATTTTAATCTTCTAGGTATGGCAGTTACGGGGGGTTAACAGTTCAACTAAATCAAGAGTAGCCATGAGAACAGTTTGCACCAAAAGCAAAAAAATGCACCAAATTGATATTGAAACCTCCAAAAAATATCAACCAATACATCCTCTCAAGATTTATTTTTCCAACATCCAAAAAAATATTACTCAGAAATTAAAAAGGGCTGAAAATGTACCTTAACTTCGAAAAAAAAAGAGCTAAAGGAATTTATTGCAGCAGATTCCTGCACCACATGAAAGCACAAGTCTCCACAAAATTATATGCAATATAGCCTATTCACATTGAAAAGCTACTTAAATAGCAAAAGAATACCCCATGTTGCCAATGTGGGATTATTTTTCCAACAATCTTCCAAATGAGCCCACCTACACTTTGGTTGCATAGCAACTTGAACTCTAAATATTTCATTGCAAACTTTATAAATTTTGAAGTTTGAAAAATTTGTGCCTTGCACTAACTCGCTGCCTTGGTGAAGATTGCTTAGAAATCATGCAAATCATGAGGGAAAATCATGGATCTAGAGGATTCACAGAGGTCTCAGAAGGATTCATAGAAGTTTGAGAAATCATCGCTTGAATTAGGATAAAAGACCACCAAGTTGGTGGGCTGAGGCTGTTAATCATGGTTGTCAATAGAGGCCAATCATGAGTGTCAATAGAGGCTATCCATCACACCCTGCAACATAGTAATATCACCCTTTCTAAATCGTGGCTCACCTTGCAAACGATGATGTCATGCCCTTTTCAAATCACCTCCAAATGGATGGATGGCGGTCTGAAATGGATTATATGCCTGTAATTGATGATGTTCAACCTCAATCACTTCATAGAAAAATGATTCCTTTGAATCACTTTTCAACAAGAAATCGACCCTCTTTGAATTTTTTGTAGCCAAATAGATCAAAATTATTTAAATTCAGCTCCAATGGGAAAATCATAACCTCCTCAATGCAGTGTGCAAGAAATATTTGGTCACCAGCCTTTAGCATAAAATTGTGTCTCAAATAGAGAAAATCATGCCATCTTTAAAAACCAAATCGCATCCTCTGAAAGGAAAATTGTGCCTTCAACAGAAGGAAATAAAATGTATTGGAAACTTTTGAAATTAAATAAATGTCAAATGCCAACAATAATCTTCAACAGGAAACAAAATTGCCTGGATCTCCTCGGCAGAAACTCTCTAGGAAGATGAGTACGAGGAGGAGCTCTGATACCATGTAGGAGATGGAAGCTCCTTCCCAAGATCCTCAACCTGCAACAAAAAATCACCCTCACACATACAAGAGAATCAAACACAACTATTCTGCCAAATATCAAGAATATTATTCAGAATGAGATGCAATATACATAATGTACAAGTCTTTTAAAGGAATGAAAAATGTAATGGGTGAAAAACTACCAGAAAAAACTACCTACATGATTAACCCTAAGTGAAAACTTAATACTACACTAGTTCATCCCATATAGATCAAATTGGTTAAAAAATATTCAAAAAAAGGATGCTCAATAAACTCTTTTTACCTACAAACTAGACAAAAAACTATGCTCAATAGACAAGGTGTCCCTAGTTTTTGTTCAACAATCACCATATAAAGAAACATTTATTAGGTTCAATGAGTTTAGAACAAATATTGTTGAACCTAGTAGACTAAGATTCCTCAAAGTCATTCAACCCCTAAAGATTGTAAAATGATATGAAACTTTTCAACTTTCACTTACATATTACTAACATTCTTAGCAAAGATATCAATGAACTTCTTCACATAGACCCAAGAAAATTTAGCCACAAACTAGTGTCACAATTCCTTTCACATACAGTTTAATTATTACCAATAGCTACAACAATGATAAAATAAATCTTTTTATGAACTAGGAATATATCATATTTATCTCTAATATTACCCAAGAGATCAAACCATAGTCATTAATTTTTTTTCTAAACATTTTGATTCCCTTAATAAAATAATTGAGTGTGGAGCAACCTCTTTTCAAAGCTAGAGACTTTACACACAATTAGATTAACCACTAGGATAGAAAGGATCTAAATTGGTCTTAGCAACATCCCATTCAACCATAAATATTTTTATTATCTCCCAATCTTTCCAAATTGATTTGAAAACCAAAGAATCACTAATAAGGAATTTAAATTTTCTTAAAACTAGAACCACAAGCCCAATACCCTTCTAATTATGTCTATATTTAAAGAAGTCATTACACATATAATTCGTAATCAACACTTTCCAATGTTCACACCCATCTAAATATCTTAAGACCTATTTTTATAACCAATGAAATAATTTTGGCATATAAAATTTTCAAACCCATACCACCAATTTTGTAGACTTAAAACATCAATCTCAATTGATAACGTGCATTTTCCTACAATATTTCCCATTAAACCAAAGGAAGGAAATGCTATTTTTTTCGAAACGATTTCAAATAAGAGAAACAAAATAATGATGCAAAGGAGAAGAATAGATAATATGACTAACTTTTTGACAAACTTGAAACTTGCCTACTACAAAAAGATAGTTAGAATGTCATTTTCTCATTTTCTTCACAACTTTGGAAATAAATCGATCACACATTGTTATCAAGGAAAGAAAAATAGAAAAAGGAATACCCAAGTATATTACCTTTTAGAAGGTCCACCCCACACTTATTCATATCTAATAAAATAATCAAGTCTTTTCTTTCTAAAAAAAATAGTTGACTTATGAACAAGATTTTTAGATCCAAAGACAATACAATAATAATTTAACCTTGTATGATAGTTATAAAATTTATCTTTCTCTAGAATAGGAAATAAGGTTGTACCATCAAAAATTTGACATTCTAAGATAAATGAGCATTGTTAGGAAAAATAAAACATTTTAGAGGCTGACCAAGAGAAGAATGTTTGCACACATGATGTGAAGCTTCAAAATCAATGCCAAAGAAAGAAGGGGCCAAATTATAACCTCAAATGATATTTTTTATAGTTTAAATGAATAATATAAGGTTTCATTTACGGGCAAGTGCACCAATCTGTGACACAATTTTGATGCCAAATTGCAAAAAAAACCCGTAATAGGCCATATTGCGCTCACCAAATTTGAAAAGTGCCACATTTGGCGAGTGCCAAATGGCTTGAATTTTGCAATCAGTGAAAAAGTGTGAGTTATCTTTCTTTTTGCGATGAATTTTGGAATGCATTTTTCTAAACTCTTTTATTTTCGCTTTCTCTTCCAAGGAAACTATATACATGAAAGTATAAGTTTACATTTACATATGGACATTTAATTTCTTATACTTTAAGTTATATTACATGTATATAGGCAGGATGTTTGAGAGTGGTTTCAGATCTCTAGGAATTATAATGCAAATTCTAGTTTTTAGAAGATCTTAAAAATTTCAGACTTAGTCAAATTTCAATAATCAGCAATTCAAATTTCAGTAATCAAGAGGTCATATTTTAGTAGTCAACAAATTGTATCAACTTTCTCTCTTCTTATCTCTACTCTCTATCTCTCCACTCCCTCCCTCTCTCTCCCTTGCTCTCTCTCTCTCTCTCTCTCTCACCCCTCTATCTCCTCCCTACATCTGCCTCCCCCCTCCCCTCTCTCTCTCTCTCTTTACCACCTCTCCCTCCATCACTATGTATCTCACTTATGTCTCCCTCCCTACCTCTTTCTCTCTCTACTCTCTATCTCTCCTCTCCCTCCCTCTACCTACATCTCTCTCTCACTCTTTATCCCTCTCTTCCCCCACTTTCTGTCTAACTCTCTCCTCTTTATCTCATAATTCTCTCTCCCTCCCTCTCACTCTCCCCTCTCTATCTCACCACTCTATATCTCTCTCTCTCTCTCACACAAACCTCTATCTCCCTCGCTAACACTCCCTCCCTCCATCCTTCCCTCTCTACTTCTCTCTATCTCTCCTCCCTCCCTCTCTCAACCTCACCCTCCCTCCACTTCTTTTTGTCTCTCCTCCCAATCTCTCTCACTATTGTCCCTCGCTCCCTCCCCCTCTTTCTCTCTCAATTGATCTTTTTCTCTATCTCACAATTCTCTCTCTCTCACTCACACACACACCTCTATCTCCCTACATATCCCTCCCCTCTGTACTCTTTATCTCTCCTCTCACTTTCCCTCTCTATACATACCTCTCCCTCCATCACTCTTTCTCTCCATCCCTCTCTATCTCACTTATTCCTCCTTCCCTACCTCTTTCCCTCTCTACTCTCTATCTCTCCTCTCCCTTCATCTACCTACCTCTCTCTCTATCTCTCCATCCCTCTCTATCTCACCATTATCTCTATCTCTACCTATCACCCCCTCCTCTCTAAATCACCATTCCCTCTCTCCCAGTTTCCCTCCTTCCCTCTCACTCCCTCCTCTCTAAATCACCATTCTCTCTCTATCCCACTTTCCCTCATTCCCTCTCTATGTCTCACTTATCCCTTTCTACCTCTCCCTCCCTCCAACCTCCCTCTCTCTCTTTATCTCTATTTCTCATTCTCTCCTTACCTCTCTACTCTCTATCTCACCACTCTCTCCATCTCTCTCCCTCCTTCCCTCTCTCCCTCCTATCCATCCCTCTCTCCTTCCCTCTCTACCTACTCTCACTCCACTACCTACCACTCTCTCCCTCACCCATATTTCTCTCCTACTCTCTCCTTCCCTCTCTACTCTATATCTCTCCCCCCTTCCCTCTCTAATCTATTTCTCTCTCTCCCCATTCCTTTGTCCCCTTATTTTCTCTCCTCTAACTCTCTCTCCCTCTCACACACACTCACCTCTATCTCCTCCTTTCCTCTCCCACCATCCCTCCACTCTCCAGTTCTCTCTATCTATCATCTCTCTCTACATCTCCTGCCCTCTATATTTATCTTTATCTCCCCTCTCCCTCTCTTTACCCACTTCTCCCTCCATCACTCTATATCTCAATCGTGTCTCCTCTCTCTATCTCTCTCTCTCTCTCACACACACCTCTATCTCCTCCCTACTTGTCCCTCCCTCCCCTCTCTAATTCTCTCTATCTCTCCTCTCTCTACATATCCTACCCTCTCTACCTATATTTATCTCCCCTACCTCTCCCTTCATCACTCTGTATCTCACCTATGTTCCCCTACCTACCTATGGTTGAGGTATTAAGGGTCAAGGGTTGATAATTGAGGGTTGAGGGTTTAATATATAGGGTAGAGGGTAGAGGGTAGAGGGTAGAGTGTTTAAGGGTTGAGGGTTGAGGGTTGAGGGTAGAGGGTTTAAGGGTCAAGGGATCAAGGGATCAAGGGTTGAGGATTAACGGATTAGGGTATAGAGTTTACTTGGGTTTAAGGGTTTAAGGGTTGAGGGTATTGGGTTGATGGTAGAGGGTATTGGGTTTAGGGTAGAGGGTATCGGGGTGAGGGTTGAGTGTTTAAGGGTTTAAGGGTTGAGGGTATAGGGTTGAGGGATTAGGGTAGAGAGGGAGGGAAGGATGGAGGGAGAGATGGAGGGAGAGATGGAGGGAGAAGTGAGATAGAGAGGAGAGAATAGGAGAAAGGGATAGAGATATATGAGGGTTGAGGATCTAATGTATAGGATAGAGGGTTGAGAATTTATGTTATAGGATTGATGGTTTAGGGTATTGGGTTGAGGGTATAGGGTAGAGGGTAGAGGGTAGAGGGTTTAGGGTATAGGTTTAAGGGTATATGGTTGAAGGATTATCATTGAGGGTCTAATCCCTCAACCCCCATATCCTTGTAATCCCTCAACCCTCAAACCTTAACCCCTAATCCCTCAACCCCTATACCCTCTTAATCCATCAACCCTCAACCCTTAAACCCTAATCCATCAACCCCCATACCCTCTTAATCCCTCAACCCTACCCTTCTTAATCCCTCAACCCTAAACCCTTAACTTAAACCTAATCTAAACCCCCATCCCTCAACCCTCAACCCTCAAACCTTAAACCCTAATCCCTAAACCCTCTATATCTCTATCTCACCACCAACCCCTCGTTCTCAACCTCATCCCCTTAAACCCTAATCCATCAACCCCACATAATACCTTCTTAACTCTACCCTAAACCCTTAACCCTTAAAACCTAACTAACCCCATACCCTCTAATCCAACCCTCAATCCTCAACCCTTAAACCCCATCCTCAATTCTGCTATTCCTTTAATCCTCAACCTCAACTCCCTAACCCTAATCCCTAACCCTCAACCTTCAACCTAATCCTCGACTCCCCTATACCTCTTAACTTCAAACCCCTCAACCCTTAACCCTTAAAACCCTAATCCATGAGATAGGAGAGAGAGAGAGAGAGAGAGAGAGAGAGAGGGAGGGAGGGAGGGACATGAGAGAGAATGAGAGGGAGACAAAGTGGGAGAGAGTGGGTGGGAAGGAGATACCTAAGAGAGTAGGAGAGAGAGGGAGTGAGAGATAGAGGGATGGGAGAGATACAAGGAGTGAGAGAGAGAGACTTGAGAGATATAGAGGGGGTGGGAGGGAGAGGGAGTACTCAGGGGAGAGGGAGTACTCAAGATAGAATTAGAGAGAGATGGAGGGGGTGGGGGGAGATAAATGAGATAGAGGGAGAGAGAGAGAGTGGGAGGGAAATATCTACGAGAGGGAGAGAGAGAGAGGGAGAAAGACAAAGTGGGAGAGAGTGAGAGAGAGGGAGTGGGAGAGAGAGGGAATGGGAGAGATATAGAGGGAGTGAGTGAGTGACATACCTAAGAGAGGGATTAGGGTTGAGAGTATTGGGTTGAGGGTAGAGGGTAGAGGTTTTAAGGTTTTAAGGGTTGAGGGTATAGGGTTGAGGTATTAGGGAAGAGAAGGTGGGAGGAGATAAAGAGAAGTAGAGGGTAGAGTTAAGGGTAGAGGGTAGAGTGCAAAGTCACTCATCATTTTCAATAAATTTCCATCAAAACCCTGAGGTATTTTATTTGTTCATGCCTTATATTTTCATTATATTTCCCATAAAATTCATTATCCACCCTCACATATTCCCCCCATTTAATTCCATCAAGACAGTAAAGGAAAGTATAGTATAGGGTATAAATGAATGAAAACTTAATATTTTGATGAAAAATATTAAATTTAAACGGGAAAACCTTAGGGTTTTTTAATGATTTTTTTGAACTAGAGAGAGAGATAGAGGGAGGGAGGGATAAGGGTATAGGGTAGAGGGTTAAGGGTGTTAGAACTGAAATTTTCCACAAGAATTCCTAGGATTTCCCTATTATTTTCCATGAAAATCCATCAAAACCTTAAGATGTTTTATTTATTCATGCCTTACATTTTCACTATATTTCCCATAAAAGTCATTAACCGCCTTCTACACTTTTCCCCCATTTATTTTCTTATATTTCATTACCTTCTCATAAGAAAATTAGCTTTACCGCCATTCAAAAGGGCCAAAAAATAACTTGTAACCCTTACCACCCCTTTCATTTTCACTCTATAAGTCTTTACTGCATTACTGCGGCCTCCCACTAAGGGGCTTGCAGTATAGCAGTAGCAATTTGAAATGGGCATGAAGTGTTTACCGCACTACCATGCGTGATCAATTCATTGACTGCAGTAGCGCGGTAAACCGTTAGCAACCAACGAAGGCAGTGGCGAGCAGTTAAAGAAGGCAGTCAAGGTCCCACCGCGGTACTGCTAGTGGTCAAACCACATACCACAATAGCACAGTGGACAGTAAGTCTTCAACGATGTAGTAGTCAGGACATCTTATCATGGTACCGCAGAGGGTTATCTTAAAGACCGCGGTGACCACAGTGGAAATGGCTAACGGTCACACCGCAGTACCGTAACCGTGAAAACGAAGACCACGGTGCCTTCGATAAACTGTTGGGAGAAGTGGCTAACGGTTACCGTGGTACTGTCAATAGCAAATGCGAAGACCGCAGTAGCACGGTAAGCAACGATGGAGACCGCGATGGTTAGCATGGAGCCGGGTACCGCCATACCGCGGGTAGAAAAGTCAAAGCCAGTGGTAGAGCAGTAAACACAAGGGAAGCCTTGGGAAAATAAATGTTAAGGGCAGTATAAGTAATAAAGTGAAAAATTAAAAGTTGAACTATAGTCTAAATATTTGATCTACCTATAAAGGCAATATAATCAAATATTTTTGCCATAAAATACAAACGATCATAACTAGAAAATGAAGGGGCATGACTCTTCAATTATAATGTATAAATGATTTGAAAATCTATTGTAAAAAAAAAAAAAAATTAGGATAGGATAGACTGCTGTAAGTACTATATTTTCAGAATGATGAAATTCGAGGAGGCTATGTTGCATGTATGAATTTCAAGGAAGATAATGAAAAACTATTAATTTGGTGATTTCATCCTGGCATCAATTGTTTGTTGAATTCTTGTGATTATCTAATTGTCTCCAATCTGATGTTTCTTGATTGTTTAAATTGAAGTATCAAGTATATATTCAATTTATCAATACACATTTGTTGTTTCTATGTGATTTCGTTCATTGGATTCTTTAAAGAAGAATTAAAACTCCCTTCAATCAAGTACAGTAATCTAGGAATGTCATTTGGATTAGTAAGAAGAATCAGATAGGAGGGAGAGTCTTGAGAGAGAGAGGGAGCGAGCAGGAGAGAGATATAGGGTAGAGAGTTTAAGGGTTTAAGGGTTAAGGGTAGAGGGCTAAGGGTAGAGTGGAGACATATAGGAGAGAGAGAGAGAGAGAGAGAGAGAGAGAGAGAGAGAGAGAGAGAGAGAGAGAGAGAGAGAGAGAGAGAGAGAGGAGAGAGGATAGAGGCAGAGGGCTTCATGGCAGAGGGTAGAGGGTTTCAAGGGCTAAGGGTAGAGGGAGAGCCAGAGAGGGTTAAGAGCAGAGGTGGTAGAGGCTCACCTCTATCTCTATCTCTACCTCTAACCCTAAACCCCAAATCCTTAACCCTTAATATTTGAACCCTGCCCCTCTGCTCCTTAACTATCCCATCTCTTCTCAGTTCTCTCCTATCAGCTTCCTCTCTTAGGTCTCTCTCTCTCACTCACTCACTCCCTCTATCTTTCTCCCCTCTACCCTTAACCCTTAATCCTTTATAGGTTAACCCTTAAAACCTAAAGCATTAAACCCTTTTACTCTCTACCCTCTACCCTTAACCATGCCTCCCTCTATCTCTCTCCCATCTCCTCCCTCTCTCTCTCAAGTATCTCCCTCCTAACCCCTCTCCCTCTTTCAGGTAGAGGGTAGAGGGGAGAGACAAAGGAAGTGACTAAGAGATAGATACTTGAGAGAGGGAGAGGGTGTAGGAGGGAGAGGGTTGAGAGAGAGAGAGATGGAGGGAGTGGGAGAGGGATAGAGTGAGGGAGGGTAGAAGGTTTAAGGGT